>BSBK01004874.1:807500-1162500 GCA_027943335.1 Chamaecyparis obtusa
AACTGCACAAACTCTATTTAGCCTATGCTCTCAATAAATTTTGTTATTAAATTGAATTTTCCATTCTTTGCTTTCACTTTTCTAATTGGCTATGTAGATTTTTCTCGGTAGTCTTTACATTTTCTTCATTAAAAAATTCAATAGAAAATAGGTCGGGTGATTTAAAGGTTGAACAAGTGCCATTTTCCAAACGGTTTACGTGGCTGGCATACACCTGTAACCTTGCAACATTTTAATACAACAGATGTCATTTGCATGTGCCTGTAACCAGGCAACAGTCCAAGATGGCATATGGCTTAATAGAAGGTATTATATTTTTTGGGCTGGTTTTGGTTTTTTGTTGGCCCTGGCAAGCAATTGGCAACAAAGGCCACAAGCAAGAGGTGTCCCTATCACAGGGGAGTGAAGAAGCCTCTCAATGATTTGATCAATTCATGGACAACATCCATGCAATGTTTTTCTCACATGAAATATTTGTATTGTCCTGCAAGATTGTTTATGTATTGTGGGCTTTTGCCATCTTTTTAGAGGTAAAGATTAATATCTTTGTTCATAATTTGAAGGCTTAATGGATTTGGGCCTCCAGGATATCATGCTTATATGCTTTTGGGTTAAATTTGGATAGAATTTTGCCTTCAAGACAAGATTTTGGTTCTTGGTGTTTTAATTTGAATAGAATTTGGCCTTGAAGTAGGTGGAAGAAAAAAAGTTGTAGGTTCTTTAGTTTCATTATTTAGGGCTTGAAGCGAGAATTTTTCCTTTTGAATTCTCAAGATTTAATTTTTAAAAATTTATTGGAGAAAAAAACATGTCGTTTGGGCTTCGTTTTGTGGATAGAAATTGGTCCTAATATATGTGGATTACACTAACCATTCTGTTTAATTGATTGATTAATATATATGCTCTTGAGTTTATAGCCTAAGTATTTGGGCCTCTTGGGTATCATGTATATGCTTCCTGGATCCCTAATTTAGGATTGAATAACGATCTTTCTTTGTGGGTCTATTATTTTTGGTGGGTTGAATTAAAATATCGTTTGGTGGGTTCTGAAGGATGGAATTCAGCCATGAAGAAGTGAGATTACAGGATGGTTGTTCCGGCTTACAGGTTGGTGTTGATATCATACCCACTGCTGCTGATTTGACCACATACCCATGTACCATTCCAGCTCTGCCATATTACTTTGGTTCTTGCTCAAATTGTAGTTTAGTTCAACAGTGTTCATGTCTTGCTTGTTTTTCACCTCCCCAGCTTTTCTGAGAGCCAAAAGGGCATGCTCATTCTGCTTAAAAAAATTAGGGAAAAATCATCAATCTGTAACTAAATGAAGGAAATGACAATACGAAGGAACTCATTTCATCTGTATAAAAAGTGATAAATGGAAACAAAGTAAAGAATGCAACTCTACCAAAATGATGTGTTGCCAGGCTTAATTGCAAGCTGGTAATCAATATGTGGCATATAGAGGTATCATTTTTATTTTTTATTTTTGAAGTTGAATGCAATGGGCACTTACTAGTACTAAAATCTAACCATGGCTTGGAAAGAAGTCTGTTGGTGAAACAATACGGTGGTTAGTTTTTAGATTGCACCAAGTCATTGGGGAATCAATAATTTCATATGCTTTTGCATATCTTTGACAATAACATTTTCAAGTATTCACTATACTAGTACTAACATTGTAAACATGGCTTGCATAGAATTCAGTTGGTTAACCAGATTGGTGGGTAGATTGTAGATTACACTAAGTCATCGGAGAATCAGTAATTACATATGTTTTTCCCTATCTTTTTTTGACAATTAACATTCCTAGCATTCATTATAGTAAGGTCTGTTCTATAAATTATATTTTTCTTTGACGAACATTCAAAGAATTTAATTCTATTCAATTGATACAAAATCAAATACTGAAATAACATAAAAAAAATTCAGCTAAATCCCGACAGAGAGAAACTGAAGTGCAAAGAAAATCCTATGGCAAAAATCAATTTCTAGAGACTGATCTATGTTTTACATGGTCATGTTACTACGCTACATACAAAAGAAGAAAGGTAGATTTAATGAGATTACCTAAGCCCCAACACCAATTGATTCCATTTGCATAGCTATTCCCATCTCAAAAGATGAGTTTGAGATGGGGTTTGCAATGTTTAACTCATTAAATAAGCATTCAGTGATATTTTCCAACATTTGGCCATAGCCTGTGTGATAAGAAATGCAGGAGCTTGCAAGTTTATCAACAAATTTCTCTTTTGTGCTTTGCATGGTGAAATGTAACATCTTCAACACAACTTTTGGGTCCATAATACAAGCTGCACTTTGGGTTGAACATAACATATAACTACCGATGGGTCTAAATGGGCTTCTGAGAAGAGATTCTCCTGGGTGATTTTTAGCTATTGTAGATGTGAACTTCATGACATTGTCACAAAGACTTGTGCAAGCCTCTTCAATAGAAAGATTTGATGCAGCAATGGACTCAATACCAGTTATGCTCCCCCAATGGGGTACAATTACATTCAAGGGTTCAGAAATCGATTCAAATGGTGCAAGAAGCATCCTAGGAACAATATCATATTGGGAAACCACATGACAGAATTTGCCAGACCAATCTTCATGCCCAATTGCTTCCCCAAGACTAGCATCTCCTACCAATGGTGAACCAAATGTAATACAAAAAAGGGAAGATGTTGAACTCAACCTTTTTTCCAGAAACCAGAGAGTGGCCAAGGTTGCTACTACACCTCCCATGGAATGACCCACAAATATAATGGCTTGTTCCTATTTCTAGTTACCAAATCCCTGCATCTGTTGGAACAAACAAATAACCTTCATTACATTTAAATTTAAGAACTTGGGTCTCCATAAAAAAGGGCATACATGGCAGAGCAACTACAAAATATATAGCATTAATTTACCTGGGCTTCTAAATTTGAATTTTGTAGGGTATGCAAGATCAATTGAGAGCTCCCTTGTAAACAAGGGCAGACTTGCCATCATCACCCTTGAGGTTGGCAGAGAAAATTGTGTTGTCATTCTGGATATTGGACTCTCCATATCTGCCATCTCCAACATTGAAATCTTCTCCATCAAGTGAATGGAAGGTCACATACACAATACTTCCATACTCATTCACAACCGAAGTATCCACATTATTTGTAGAAATTCTACATATCTCTTTCCATGCCTGGTGCAGAATTCCAGACGAAGTAAGAAAAGTTGCATTCTCATGACCAGCAATGAATCTGCAAGAACAATTTTACAAATCAGTACCATCTATCTTTGTGAGCATTACAAAAATCAAGTCATTTTAGGTTAGAACCCCTAAATTTAAAATAAAGTTCAACCATTGTAGGAATCAGGGATTTTCCGCTTTAACCCATATAAAGTTTCAGAAAGAAGACTCAGGTTTAAGCACTCAACAAAAAAATTAAGTCACTTTTCTATCAAGCTAATCCCTAAATTCCATCATAACCAATTTCATGAAATCTCTCAAACCCTTCACACATAACAAGAAAAACAAATGTATACTACAGAAACATCTGTAACTTATAATCCAGACAAGAATTCATAAGGGCACACTTACTTTGGAGGGATGAGCGAATCTAAATCCATAATTCGCTACCTGTTGCCTGATTTGCTTCAAAATTGTGGGCACTAATATAACAATGGATTATTTAGCTGAGAAGAGAAGTGGTTTAATGCAGAAGGCATTGAGCAACTTCTCAGAGACTCTATGTGAAGAAAAGTCACAGTTGAGTAGGCAAGGTGTTGGGATTGGAAGGCCAACAGATATTTGTCTGTTTTGCCTTGTCAGCTGTTCAGATTGAGCTTATAAATAAGACTCTTGTAGTCATTTGTAAACATTATTTTCTGAGATTAATATAATTTTTTTGCTCTGAGTGTGGACGTAGCCACTATTGTGGTGAACCACAATAAATAGTGTGTTCATTGTTTGTTTGTAATCTGCTCTTTTAATTCTGTGTTTTCTGGTTTTAAATCAAATTCTTTAAATCTACAATTGATATCAGAGCGAGGTTAATCGCTGGTTGAGTTTTTCATTTTCAGAATTATGGAAGAAGTAAGAGTACATAAATTTTCTGGGAAGAATTACAGAATATGGAAGATTTAGATGAAGTCTCTATTAGTGAACAAAGAGCTTTCGCTGGCACTTGAAGGAAAAGTGAAGAAACCCACAGCCATGTCGGATGAAGATTGGGGAAAGCTTGATGAGAAAGCTATGGCGACAATCTTTCTTGCATTAGGCGATAATGTGATGTATAATATTTTAGACAAAACTACAGCCAAAGACATATGGGATAAATTGGCTTCAACATATGCACAAACATCTGTTGTGAACAAAGTCTTCATCATGAAGAAGTTGTATAAACTTAAGATGAGGGAAGGTGAAACCATGACAAATCACCTCAACAAATTTAACACCTTGATCAACCAAGCAAATTCAGTTGGCATGACACAAGATGATGAGAATAAGGCTGTTCTATTGCTATGTTCTCTTCCTAATAGCTGGGATGGACTTGTGATAGCCATAAGCACTTCAGCATCAACTACTAAGAAGTTGGTTTTTGATGAAGTTTCAGCCACCCTGCTCTCCGAAGATTTGAGGAGAAAGAATGATGAATCCTCTTCCAGTAATGCTCTCACAATGGTGAGCACTGAAAATAGAGGAAGAAGCCAATATAGAGGCAGATTTAACAACAATCGGAGGTCCCAATCTGCAAGAAGATCACAGTCAAGAGGGAGACAAAATAGTTGTTGGTTTTGTGGGAAGGTTGGGCATGTTAAGAAGGATTGCAGAAAATATAAGAAGACACAAGAACAAGTATTGGACAGCCAAGCAAACACAGTTTGTGAAAAGGATCCGGGCATCCTAATTTTGTCAATAAGTGATACAAAAGTTGATTCATGGGTAATTGATTCGAGAGCTTCCTTTCATGCTTCCTCTCTCATGGATGCATTTACAAATTATCAAGATGGTGAATTCGGAGAGGTATATTTGGGTGATAATAAAGCATGTAAAATTGTTGGGAAAGGAGATGTTGTCTTTCATCTTGAAGGAGGAGCAAAATTACTTCTCAAAGATGTTAGACATGTTCCTCAATTAAAGAGGAATCTGATTTCTGTCAGTCAATTATACACCCAAGGCTTTAAAACTGAACTCATGGATACATGGAAAATAGTCAAAGGTTCATTGGCTATTGCTAAAGAAGACAAAACCGATAGTCTCTATATTTTGAAACCCATTGATAAGGTGGGAGCTACTTTGACACTTGTGGACAGCGATGCTACACTTTGGCATCAAAGGCTTGGCCATATGAGCAAGAAAGGCCTTGAGGTAATGCTGAATCGTGATCAACTACTAGGTCTCAAATCTGTAAATTTAGAATTTTGTGAGCATTGTCTTCATGGGAAACAAAAGCGGGTCAGTTTCTTGAAAGATGGACATGATAAAAGGACTACACCTTTGGAATTAGTGCATTCGGATGTCTTCGGACCTACGGAGGTAACCTCTTATGGAGGCGCACAATATTTTGTCACCTTTCTTGATGATAGCACCCAAAAGGTATGGTTTTATATGCTTTCTAGAAAATTAGAGGTATTCTCTAAATTTAAAATTTTTAAAGCTCTTGTGGAAAATCAGAGTGGTCATAAAATTAAGTGTTTAAAAATGGATAATGGAGGTGAATTCTGTTCGTTGGAGTTTGATAAATTTTGTGCAGATCATGGTATAAGATGAATTAAGGTTCCTTATTTGCCTCAAGAAAATGGGGCAGCAGAACGGTTGAATAGAACCATTCTTGAGAAAGCACGGTGTATGCTTTCCAAAGCCGGTTTGGGAAAAGAATTTTGGGCGGAAGCCTGTAATACAACAGTCTATTTGATCAATAGGACTCCTTCATCTCATCTAGAGTTTGGCATTCCGAAAGAGGAATGGCTGGGAAAAAAGATTTCATATTCACACATCAAAGTTTTTGGTTGTGAAGCTCATGTTCATGTCCCAAAAGAAAAGAGGACAAAGCTGGATTTCAAATCACAAAAGGGCATTTTCATTGGCTATGGCGAAGATCAGTTTGGTTATAGAGTTTGGGATCTGGTTGAAGAGCGAATCATTCGCAGTCGTGATGTCATTTTTAATGAGCACAAATTTTCAGCTCTTGCAGACATTGATAAGTCTGAACAGGATTACATTTCCTTTAGAATACCTTCAAGTGGTATTGATTATACTCAACAGGGAAGAAATTCCCTTCAAATGACTCCAACTTCTGTTCTAAATCTTCCTTTTCAATCCTCATCAAGTGAGGATGATTACTCACATAATCTGTTCGATGAAGAATAGAGAAATTTGACTGATGATAGTCAAAGTCTTTTTGAAAACAGGAGAGAGCCCATGCTCTTCCCCTCCCCTCCTTATAACAGTTCCTATTCTACACCTCTCAGCAGTCATGGAAGCTATGAAATAGCTCATGGCAAAGAGCAAGTTCCATATGATTTTGATAGCAAAGAAGATAGTTACGACAGGTCTAGACACTGCACGGTTGAATCAACTAAATTTGGTGAATTTACTATCCACCCCAGCTCTCATGACACTCTTGACAAAGGAATAGTCACTGATATTAACAACAGAGCATGATACCCGTGCCTTTCTCTTACTTGGTGTCACACAAATGAGGTGGACACTTTCGCAGAACCTCACCCGCAAAAGGCTTCTCTTCATCCACTTGAATACGGAAGGGAGGTCAGTGCAAGGAACAAACAAGGGACAAATAGGGAACAAACACCTCACAGCAGCACACAAACAAGTCATGACAGGTATATTGCATCTCATGGAAGGCTTGCAAATCATGGCAGGTTTGGAACACCTCCCGATAGTCAACATCCTCTACACGATTTTGCAGATCCACACCTGCTATCTTCTCCTCTCCATATGTTGGCAGCTCCTCACTCCCAAACCACGCATACACATGACAACGTAGACCAACGCAGGCACATGGAACGGTTTACTTTTAGTGACTAGCGTGGGCATTCCACAGAGGACATAATAACCACATCTCTTGACAGGGATTAGCATGAATATGGTAGGAATGATAGAGCTAAAGTAGCTCATGGTAATTTGCAGTCACAAGACCAGACTCGATTTGACAGTCATGATATGAAGGAAAGTAGTCACGGTAGGAGAGAAGACACCCACGACAGTCTCCAGCATTCTCTTGATAGGAATAATACTCAGAACATGGGAGTCTTAGCATGTTGTAATAATTCAGGTATACAGAGGACATGTTCCTTTCCCATTTCCAAGGGCAGTCCTCATGAATTACTTACCGAATCAAATACCAACAGAGATCTTTCACCTGGAGAAAATGATGATAATCAGTTAAAGAGAATTCATTCTCATGAACCAGATCATCCTAAATTGAGAAGATCCTCAAGACAAAGGAAATTTACTTCAAAATTCTCTGATTATCAGCTATTATTTGCTGAAGAGGCAGAGCTAGAGCTATTAATTCCTGAGCAAGTTGAACCTACAAATTTTAAAGAAGCATGTATAAGCAATGATAAAAATAATTGGTTTGTTGCTATGACAGATGAAATGAGTTCGCTTGAAGCAAACAACACTTGGGATTTGGTTGCTCTTCCACCAAATCAGAAACCACTCAAGAACAAGTGGATCTATAAATTGAAAGATGAAGGAGGAGGTCACAAACGGTTCAAAGCCCGGTTGGTAGTCAAAGGATATGCTCAAAAATAGGGAATTGATTTTGCTGAAATATTCTCTCCGGTTGTGAAGATGACATCCATCTGAATAGTATTGGGATTAGTAGCCATTTGGGATCTTGAATTGGAACAGTTAGATGTTAAGACAACATTTTTACATGGAGATATTAATGGGGAGTTGTATATGCATTAACTTGAAGGTTTTGTGAAAAAGGGGCAGGAACATCTCTATTGCCGGCTAAAGCGTAGTTTGTATGGGCTCAAGCAAGCTTCGAGACAGTGGTATGTCAAGTTTGACTCCTTCATGCTTGAACATAATTTTATCAGATGTGAATTTGATCCGTGTATTTACTACAAGACACTCCCGAATGGTGAATTTGTTATTCTTCTTCTCTATGTTGATGACATGTTAGTAGCGGGAACAAGCTCTAAAATTGTTAATGAGCCGAAAACTAAATTGGCAAGCACATTTGCCATGAAGGATTTAGGGGCAGCCAAGAAGATTCTTGGTATGACCATCACCCGAGGTAGGAAGAAGAAAGTGATCACATTGTCACAAAAAGAATATATTGACAAAGTAATTCAGAGATTTGGTATGGCTGATGCGCATAGTGTTTCCACTCCACTTGGTTCACATTTTTAGTTATCAGTTATTCATGTCCACAAACACAAGAGGACAAGGAATATATGGAGGACATTCCTTACAAATCTGCAATTGGTAGCATTATGTATGCTATGGTTTTGACACATCCCGACATTGCTCATGCGATGGGAGTTGTAAGTAGATTCATGAGCAATCCCGGGAAGACTCATTGGGAGGTTGTCAAATGGATACTAAGATATCTCAAAGGCACTTCAGATTTGGTATTATGTTTTGGTAGCAACAATGAACAATTGTGGGGATTCATGGATTCAGATCTTGCCGGAGATTTGGATAAGCGTAGATCTACTACTGGTTACACATTCATGTTTGATGGAGCTGCTATCAGTTGGGCCTCAAGGCTGCAACATTCTATTGCTCTTTCTTCTACTGAAGCTGAGTATTTAGCGCTTTCCGAAGGTGCTTGGGAAATGATCTGGTTGCAATGATTACTTGGTGAAATGAAGTATCAACAAAAGGATTATGTTCTTTTCACTGACAGTCACAGCGCCATATTTATGGCTCATAATCATACTTCTTAGCGACGTTCAAAACATATTGACATCCATGCTCACTTTGTTTGGCACATGGTTGAAGAGGGTAGGTTGAAAGTTGAAAAGATTGATACTAAAATCAATCCAGCAGATGTATTCACTAAAGTTGTAACCAAAGAGAAGTTCAAATGTGCAAGAACTTCTCTTGGACTTGTTAAGCTGAAGTAGATCAGCATGTAGAGCAGGGGAATGCCTGATCAACTGGATTATCCGTTGACTTCTAGTGGGAGTTTGTTGGGATTGGAAGGCCAATGGACATTTGTCTGTTGTGCCTTGTTTTTTCAGCTACTCAAATTGAGCTTATAAATAAGACTCTTGTAGTCATTTGTAAACATTCTTTTCTGAGATTAATATAATTTCACTGCTCTCAGTGTGGACGTAGCCACTATTATGGTGAACCATGATAAACAATGTGTTCATTGTTTGTTTGTAATTTGCTCTTTTAATTCTGTGTTTTCTAGTTTTAAATCGAATTCTTTAAATCTACACGAGGAGACCATTTCCTGCGTCCAGTGTTGATTTATGTTGATTTCCTCACCTTCGAGAAGAAGCCTTTAAAAACATTAAAAACTAAATAAAATATTTTCTTAAGCTGCTTTGTACTGCTGATTGGACAATTTTTTTAAATTTGTGAAGAAGAAAATAATTAAACCCCCAGGAAAAATTCAAACAGCCAATGAGAAAAAAGAAATATTCTTCAAAAAATAAAAATTAAACAACTGCTAAACATCACTAAGGAGATTGAGTCTAACAACCAGTTGCCCTTCCTTGATGTGCTCCTCATCAAGAAGCCAGATGGTTCTCTTGGTCGTCAGGTGCATCGCAAAGCTACCCACACCGACTTATACCTTCACTCCTCTTCCCACCACCATCCCAGCCAAAAAGTTGGCATCCTCAGGACCCTTGCCCTTAGAGCCCTTAGAATTTGTGATGGTGACTATCTGGACCCCGAGCTTACCCATCTTCGCCAGGTCTTCATCTGGAATGGGTACTCTCACAAGCAAATCTCTAAGGCTCTTAACCAAGCCAAGGCCTTCTTTCTTGCTAACTCCTGTCCTCAACCTCCCCCTTCCCCGCCTCCTATTTTTGCCACCCTTCCTTTTGTTGATGGCATCTCTCAGAAAATTGCCAAAATCTTAACAAGAGGGGGTCTTCAGGTTGCGTTCAAACCCCCTTCTCGGTTAAGAAATCTTGTCCCCCCTCTCAAGGATTCCAGAGACTCTTTTCTAGATTCTGGGGTGTATAAGATCTTGTGCTCTTGCGGAACTCCTTATATAGGCGAAACTGGCCGCTCTTTCCACACCAGAATCCGTGAGCATTGTGCGGACATTGAGCATGATAGGGTCCACAAATCTGCTTTAGCGGAGCACTCGTCTTCCACCAAGCATCACATTTGTTTGGATAGTACCCAGATCCTCTCCAAGGAGGATAACTACTTTAAGAGGAAGCTTAAACAAGCCATTGAGATCCACTACCATCCCATTAATCTCAACCGAGATGATGGGTGGTCAGTTAGCCCTTCTTGGCATCCCCTATTAGGGATGCTTGATAACCGCCATCACCCATAATCCTCTTGGCTTCCCTCGCCTTTCCTGGTCTTTCCTTGTTCCTCTCTGGCTTTCAGGCCCCTTCCCCCGTTCTTCCCTGTTTCTCCTGGGTAGTGGTTTTCTCCCATCCTTCTCTCCTCTATGGCTCGTCTCTCCTCCTTGTCAGTGTGTCCCGCTCTTGCTATCCAGCAGTTCCTATTTTTCCTTAGTTGGTGGCTCGCTTGTCCTTTCTTTCTTGTTCTAGGTCTCGTCGGTTATTCTTGTTTTCCCTCAGTTTCGTTCTTGTTTTTTTTTTTTTTTTTAAATCTTTTTTGTTTTCCTTTTTTTACTTTGTCCTGTATTTGTTGACATATATTTTTATTTAGCTAGATGTGTTTTTTTATTGCTTGTATTTTGTTCTATTGTCTTTTTCTCGGTGTTGTCATTCATTTGCTTTTGTATTCTTATCCGGATTTTTTCTTCCGTTAGTTGTTTGTCCTTCCATTTTCTTTTATGCTTTTTTTGTATTTTTGTTATTTTTATTTTCTTTTCGGATTTTTATATACATATATATGTATGTATTTATATATATAGATTTAGGTATTTATATATATACACATTTGCACATATATATACATACATACATACATACATACATACATATACATATACATATACATATACATATACATATACATATACATATATATATACATATATATATATATATATATATATATATATATATATATATATATATATATATATATATACACACATACATATATCTATATGTATATCTATATATATATATGTATATGTACGTATATATATGTGTGTATATATATATATATATATATATATATATATATATATATATATATATATATATATATACACACAAAAAAGAAAACCTATAAATATAAAAACCTACATACATTTATAGGTTTATGTTTTCATATATGTAGGTTTTTATATTTATAGGTTTTCTTTTTTGTATATATATATATATAGGTAGTTATATATATATATGTATGTATTTATTTATTTATTTTTTTATTTTTTTATGATTTATTATTTTTTAATAATATATATTTAATAATTTACTTAATAAGATGTAAATTTTCACGTCTTATAAAATAGATTATTAAATATATATTATCTTTTATTTTTTGATGTTCCATTATTTTCTCACTTTTTGTTTTTCTTGGTTTTTCTTTTGTTCCTTTGCACATTGGTGCACATTTTTCTTATATCTGGTAGATGTTCTTAGTATGTCTTAGGTTCTCGTCTCTTAGTGTTTCTTTTTTCTTGGTAGCTTTTTATATTTTTTATATCTTTTTGGTTTTTTTTGTTATGTGTTATTCTTGTATTTGCTTTGTTTCGGTCATATTTTTATATGCTTTTTTGTTTAATTGCTTTGGTTATCTTCTTTACATATATATATATATATATATATATTTGTTCTTGTCTATTGGTTTTTTAACTTGTTAGTTTCCTCCTCCTTGTTCTATCTTGCTTATTCCTCCCCTTATTTTTTCTCTCAGGTTTTCTATTTTCTTGTGTTTTTCAGTTCTTGTGTACTTCATTGGTTAGCATGTCATCTCTCCCCCTTTCCCTTCTTATTCTTTTTGTGAGTAGCTCAGTCTGCATTTTTACTTTTCTTCTTGGCACTTTCATTATCCTGATGATGGATCACAGAGTGTGATCCGAAACGTTGATGCTAAAAACACTCACACAATTGAATCCAAAAATTCACCTCATTAGAAATTATGTTTAATATTTTTGTATTACACAATTTTCAAGACAAACTAATAGCTATAATTCTACCGAAAACATAAATCTATAAGCGGGACTAATAAAGAAATAGTATGCACTCTAAACAAGCCTAAAGAATTCATGAAAATTCATAATTCACAAAATAACTATACCACCAATTTCAGCACAATTTAATAAGACAGCAAAGAAATTTAATAAATTATAAGAAGAAAGGACGTGGTTAGCTCATAAACAATGTTATCGATAAACGTGTTTAGTAATACAATTATTATTAATAACACAATATTAAAACAACTTAATAAAATTAGTCTTCCTTACTGAATTCACAAAATTAATAATACAATATTATCGATTAGCATGATATTTGAATTAATATAGAATGTTATTGATAAATACAAAAATTCTCATTGATAATCCAAAAAATTGTAATTTCCTAATAAATTGATTAAATCGATGAATGCAATAATAAGAGTATTATTATATTTAAAATTCTATTTCTATTATAAGATTGTGTTTCTGATTAAATATGAAATCAATAATCAATATATTTTTAAATGTCAAAATGAAAGGCTTAAATATTTGGGGTATTGGATCTGTACTTTTAAAAATTGTTTTGTTGCATATGCAATATTTAAAAATGTGTAATCTATTTTGATCTTTATAAAATGGAAAATGTATCAACTAGCATTCGCATCACGATCTTAATAAAATGACTCCAAATTATTTTCAATCAAAATCACTAATATGTGTTAGCAAGCTAGAATGTTTATTAGGAATATAATCAACAACTTTTGTAGGTGGCTTGCTACTAATAATAAGAGTTGACAATACATTTTATAAGTTAGAAATGTTCCTTATCTTCAATTTATTTTTAAATGTCAAAATGAAAGGCTCAAACATTTGGGGATATTGGAATGCATAAAAAAATGTGTTGTCTTCAATTTATTTTTCAACGTCATAATGAGAAGCTTAAGTGTTTGAAGGCCTTTTATCCTAGATATTAGGATTTGTACTTTAATAAATTGTTTTGTTGCATATGCAATATTTAAAAATGTTTAATCTATTTTGATCTTTAGGAAATAGAAAATGTCATATTCATAAAGTCTAATGTCTAGAGGGTAGTTATAGATGACATTTAAAGGTGTATTCATTTTTATATATTTCTTGCATTATCTTTGCACTTCAACCTAAATTTGGCAATTAACCTCAAATAATTAAATATACATAACTTCTATACAACCATCATCACATAAATATTTAAGGTAAATCTAATTCTAAATTAAGGTTTTAAAGACAACAAAGCATTACTAAAAGATTTATACTCAAAATCGAAATCATTTCTAATATAGGATGTGTATTCTTAGTTTTGTAAGAGTTTATGTATCAACTAACACTCGAACCATGATCCCAATAACATGATGACTCCAAAAAAAAAATCAAATAAAATTACTAAAATATGTTACCAAAATAGAATGTCTATAGGGATGTAATCCACAACATTTGGAGGTGGTTTGCTACTAATGATAAAGGTTGACAATACATTTTATAAGATAGAAATGTTCATTCTCTTCAATTTATTTTCTAATGTCATAATTAGAGGACTAAACGTTTGTGGGTTTTTCATCTTAAATATTAGAATGTGTATTTTAAAAAATAGTTTTGTTGTGCATAAGCATATTTAAAAAAAATATGTAATCTGTTTTGATCTTTATAAAATAATTTAAATGTCATTTTCACAAAGTCTAATATTTAGAGGGTAAATTTGTTGATGATATTTTAAGGTATTTTTATTTTTATATATTTTTCTCATTATCTTTTCATTTTAACCTAAATTTGAAACTTTACCTTAATTGTTTTCTAATAGATTGTTTATTCAAACTATTACTTTTTTTTTTTATGAAAATATGTCACCATACATAGATGTCACAAGTCTACTTAACTTATATAGTAAGTTACAACAATTTGAGTAAGCATACATCTACACTACAAGCCTCCTTCGATTTCTATTTTATATAGTGAATTACAACGATTTGAGTAAGCATACATCTTAAACTACAAGTCTCCTTTGGCTAAGAAGCCACTAGGAGGGAGGTCAAATCTGTCAAATTCACCTAGGTTCAAACCTAGCTCAAATATGCCTCCCAGGATTTGAACCTTGGTAGATGACTTCTATATTACATACCATCCTCACCAAAGGAGTGATGAAGTTTTCTTTATTTTGATCTTCCTTCACTGCATTTATTTATTCATGGCCTCAAAAACCATCCAACATTAACATCATTTTAGATCTTGAAACTATTTGTAACACACATTCCATAATGACCAATAGATAATTTCCTTTCAAAGAAGACTAGTTCAACTCCTTGAAATCAATATAAAATTTGATCTCTCCATTTTTCTTATCTATAGGGACTCTATTAGCAACCCATGTGGAATGCCATATAGGATAAATCATTTTTTTTCCTAAAGCATCTTTTCTATCTTATGATAGGTTGCATCTACTATCTTTGGATTGTATGTATGTTATATTTTCTTGAAAGGAAATGCACCTCATTTAAGAGGAATATGGTTTTTTATATTTTCAGTGGGTCAACTTGGCCCAAACAAGTAGATTTGAATCTTAGTTTATAGCTTCTATATCATGTATCATCATCCTCATCAAATGTATTCAACCAATTAAACTATAATTTGATATAAAAAAGACATATAGTCATCATAACATTTAATTATATTAAAAAAATGTCTATATTATACACATCCTCACCAATTGTGCTCAACCAATTAAACTACAATTTATGTGAAAAGCACATAGTCATCTTAACATTTTAATTATATTGAAAAACATAAATACAATAATAGGAGACCCGCGCCTTTGAGATTTGAACCTTTGCATATAGCTTTTATATCACATAGATTATACTCAACTATACAACAATAGGAAACCCATAACTTTGGGATTTGAACCTTAACAAATAACTTTTATATCATAAATATTATACTTCAACCAATTAAAATACAATTATATATTTAAGATAAATCTAATTCCAAATCAAGATATTAAAGATAAAAAATCATTAGTGGAAGATTCATACTCAAAATTGAAATTATTTCTAGTAGAATGATTTTAGAATAATTGAGAGGGGGGGTGAATCAGTTATCCTCAGGTCTAGATTTACCAACTCATCTTTCTAGCTCTTCAACAATCTCAGATCTAATCAGCTTTCAACTCGGTCTCTATAGCATATACCAATAACATAAAACTTGTACTCCACTGTCCTAAAGTAATAAACTTGTAGAATATAAAACTTTCAACATCATCCACATCAAATAACATTCACACAAGTATAACACTAGGATTTATAGTGGAAACACAATTTGGGAAAAAAAACCACTTGTAGCATGCTACTAATTTTCACTCTTCTGAAGTGAGCTATGTGAGAATCCAACCCGATTAAAGGTTTACATTACACACTGTTAAATGTGACCTGATTTAATCACCCTATTAAGAGTGGCCTTTTTAGAGGGCTTAAAAACATTCCATTAGAATGTCACATTGATTAAAGGATTTATACAATGACTATTAGGTCAACCTTGATTAAAGGATTTAAACTAATACAATGGTTATAAAGTAATAGTAGGTTTTGATCTAAAAATATACAAGTCACTTTGCAAATATAGATCCACTTCACACATATGTTGATTTATTGATTGACCTTCATTGCCATCTCCATCTTTGATCTATTTGAAATTCGCTTCAAGCAATCACCACAAGTCTATTTAGCTCCTTTACAGCTTCACCTTCAACCTTTTTCTTAGACTCATCAGTTAATAACATCAACCTCTTTTCTATCTCTGTAACCTCATGATTAGGTTAATCTTATACCTCCTTGATCAGGTAGATTAATATTGTCTCTTAATCTCTTTCGTAGATCTTAGGTTTAGGTTAGATTCATCAAATCCTTCCATCATTATGTTCTTCTTCTTTTCGTTCTAGATACATCTTCAAACTTTTATTTGAAATCATAAGAAAATGATTTACCATGCATTAAATACTTTATACCATTCATTAATAATATCAACAAGTTTTACATATCTGAAGAATTCATCTATGTCGATTGGGATTCTCAAATCTTTCTCAAAATGTAAATTACTGACACTCGGTCAATGATGTGTTCATCTCCTCGGTCATTACTGTGTATCTCAGTCATCGCTAACACTTTCCTTCTCAACAATTATTTGTCACTCAAAAATTACTGATGTTCGGTCAACACTAGATTTGCTCGACATATACTGGCACTCATTCGACACTAACATCATTTAGCTTAAACTAGATTTCTTCACTTTTACTCGGTTAAGCCTATGTTTCCAGTCTTTCTTCTTCACTTGGTGTTAAAGATAAATAACACATTACCTTGTCAATGTGCCAACTAATCAAGTACCCATTGAAGTATCACATAACTCAACCTTTCCTTAAGTCCTCTTGTTATCTCCTCTTTTCAAATCCTCTTCATCAATCAAAAGATATAGTACTCTCCTAGATAGAAACTATCTTACCAGTTAAGGTTTTACATCAATGACAATATAACAATTGTTTCAGTTGTAGTTTCCAACAATCTCCCTATTTGGCATTGATGGAAACACCACACGAACATCATATGATTCACCAAACAATCAAAAATCTTTGTGCAACAAATATTCATTAATATCCTTAGCTTCATTCTCATTCACGTCCAACACATCCAAGTGATGACCTACAACTAATTGAATATCTAGATGAACTAAAGGAACAATGATTAGAGATCATCGAGCTACTGAAATGATATGTAAGATGATTAAATCAGTCAATATGTTGTCATTGATGTCAACTAGTTTTGACAGTACTTATCATGATAGTTACAAACATTTGAACATCTATTGAAAGAAGAAAGGATGAAGAAATGAGATATCTACATAAGGAAAGATGGATATAATAGATAAGGATAAGGTAAATATTGGTTAACTTATTGATGATTCTATGGCTTTATATTGTTGACTTGAGCATGTTACATTAATCTATTATGGAGAAGAGATTTGAATCAAACAAGTCAATGTGGTTGGTAATTAAAGATTTATCTATACACCGAGCTAGTGCAGTGTATACCAAGTGACAGTAATAATCAAGTTAGTTATCACTGACGCATTTCAATATTAACCAAGTACGGATGAAAACATTAAATGCTAAGAACAACCGACTGAAATTGATGAGCTGGATATTGTTATGATTTCAAGGTTAAGGATGAAATTAGTTATGAGATCCAAGACTGACATAATCCAAAGATGATCTAAAGAATGAGATTGAAATGTGTTAGAGACACATCTGCTGAGGAAGGTTTAAGTAGCAAAATGAATGATGGAGATTATGAGGCAAAATTTGATGATTGATATGAAAATGGTTTACTTGTCTATTTAAGAGATATGAGTTTCATTGTTGAAACATGCCAAATAGAAGGAGACTGGAGAGATTTCATGTGAATATTTTATTCATTCATTCCTGATCAAACTAGTTATAGAAAGAACCGAGCTGCAGACATTACCGAGCATTAGAGAACTATTTACCGAGTGAAGTAAGTTGAGAAATATTGATGAAGTGAATTAATTAGTGATTAGAGGATTTTTATGAGAATAGAATAGATTTGAATATTTTCAATTGAGTTGTATTTGAATCAGATCAGTACTGTATCAGTTTAACCATTGATTCATAAAATCTCTTAACTGAGTCGACTTAACAGTCTAATTATACTACCCTATAACATTTGTTGAATGTAAAGTGTTATCCTGTTGACCCCATAGTGAATGCTGGTCAAAACTTAACTGTTAATGATAAATAATCTAACCAAGGCACACCTAATAGTATGAATTATAACCTTTAACAGGGTTGGCTCTTTATCAAACTCACTTTAGAAGAGTGAATTATTTTGGGTTACCAGT
The DNA here is from genome assembly GCA_027943335.1 of Chamaecyparis obtusa. Lineage (NCBI taxonomy): Eukaryota > Viridiplantae > Streptophyta > Pinopsida > Cupressales > Cupressaceae > Chamaecyparis > Chamaecyparis obtusa. The sequence continues at coordinate 825,701 of BSBK01004874.1, forward strand.
CCCAGGTGGTTTTTCCCTTAGCAGGGTTTCCATGTTAAATCATTGTGTTATGTGTTTTGTTATGATTATTTTTCTATCATACTTCACATACTACATAGTTGATTTAGTCGCTAATCATAATTTGGATAATTATTGGTATTCGGTATAGTGAACAAACAAATTGATATTTTATGTTACCGAGCTGCATAAATTGTTGAAATTATTTTGTAAGGTACATCTTTAGGTATGGGACTGTGGGATAACTTATTCAACTAATTCACCCCCCCTCTCATTTATTCTAACAATTGGTATCAGAGCTATATTGGTTTCTTGTAGGAAATTTTTAAGGACTTGAGCAAAAAGATCACAAGATGTATAAGAGGGAAGTGCCTAAGCTGAACAAAGATAACTTCACCACATGGAAAAGCTGAATGAGGCTTCACATATCCAGAATTGGAGAATCTATTATATAGTTACTTGACAATGGCTACTGACAACCAAATGTTGGACCTTTGACTCTTGACCAGTTGAGAGAGAGACATGAACATAATATTACTATGATAGAGATTGTTGTTGCTCTATCTGATGCTGAATTTGAGGATGTCAAGGATTGCACTACAATGAATCAAATGTGGGACAAACTTGCTCTAATTTATGGTGGTGATGTGAATGTAATGAGAGCCAGAGTTGAAAGCTTGAGAGGAAGATTTGATGACATGAAGATGAAGGAAGGTGAGAACATCACACAATACTCAAACCAAATCAAAGAGGTAGTCAATGCTATCCGAGGAGTAGGAGGTACTATTTCTCAAGATACTGTGGTAAGTAAGATACTGAGAACCTTGTTGCCTATCTATACAATCAGAATATTTGTTATTCATGAAATGAGGTTGCCTAATAGCACTCTTATTCTTGATAGTCTAATTAGAAAGTTAACTAATTTTGAGCTTAATAATTATGACAATAGTGTTGTACTGAGTGTTAAGTCTACTTTTATGTCATCTCTTAAGATTGGTAAATCTAGTAGTAAGCATAATATAAAGAATGAAAGTGACAGTGATAACGAAGATGAGCTTGATGATCTTGAAGCACTTATGTCCCGGAGACTTCAAAAAGGTAAAGGAAGGTATAAGGGAAAGTTACATTTAGCTTTTTTTAATTGTAAAGAGATTGGCCATATTGTTGATAGATGTCCTAATAATAAAGAGGAAGATAAAGAAAATGACCGATTTGGTGATGGAAAGTTTGGCAGAAGGAATAACAGAGGAAACCGAAACTACAACAAAGACAACCGAGGTTACAAAGACAAAGGAAAAAAGGCATGTTGCCTTGTTGGAGAAAATGAAGATGACACTGACACCGACACTAATGATGAAATTGAAGTGGTATTTGCTACAATGAAAGATGATTCAGAAGAGGAGGAAAGGTATGTAGAAACAACACTTATTTCTAAAGTTAGTAAGAATGATACTTGGATCATTGATAGTGGATGTACACATCACATGACTGTGAAAATGGGAAATGATACACCTTGTTTAGTGAAAGGAAAAGGGTCTATCTTAGTGAATAACAAAATTAGATGTGAAAATGAATACTGGGTAAAAGGATTTAACTACAATTTTTTGAGTGTAGAACAACTGAATAACTTAGGTCACCAAGTCGCACTTGAAAGCAAGAAGGTGAAAATCTATGATGAAAAGATTGTCAATACAGGAGGACAATCAAAATATAATTTATTCTATCTTGACAATGCTGAATCTTCTTGTTTACTGGTGAAGAATGAAGATGCTTGGTTATGGCATAAGAGGCTATGTCATGTAAACTTTGATAACAAGATTAAGATCAATAGAAAGAGAAAATTTAGAGGCTTACCGAGTCTAACCAAACCTGATCATGTTATGTGTAAACAATGTCAGAAAGGAAAGATGACCTAATCTAGTTTTGAAAGTAAAGACTATTCATCTAAAGGTATTTTGGATTTGGTACACACTGACTTGTTTGGTCCTATGAGAACTCAAAGCTACTATGGTGATAAATATTTAATTCTATTTGTTGATGACTATTCTAGGATGATGACAGTCATGTTCTTCAAAGAAAAATATGAGGCATTCAAATTGTTTAAATGGTATAAGGCTAAAGTTGAAAAAGAAACTGGAAAAAAATTGAAATGCTTAAGATCTGATAGAGGAGGTGAGTTTATTTTTGATGAATTCACTAATTTATGTAATGAGCATGGAATCAAAAGATCAGTTTCTGCACCTAGGACACCACAACAGAATGGAATTGTTGAAAGGAGGAACTGATCTATTGTTGATTGTGCCAGAAAATTGATGATTGGGAAAAATGTTGCACAAATGTACTGGAGCGAGGAAGTTAGCACTATAGTATATACCCTGAACCGAGTTCAACTGAAGAAAGACAAAAACAAGATACCTCATGAGTTATGGTTTGGATATACACCGAATGTAAGTTATTTTTGAATCTTTGGTAGTAGGTGTTATATTCTAAAAGATGATAGGAATGGTAAATTTGACTCTAAAGGTGATGAAGGAATATTCTTAGGATATTCTACTAAGAGTAAATCTTATAAATGTTTGAACAAGGCTACTAATAAAATGGTAGAAAGTGCTAATGTAAAAGTTGATGAGTTTGTTGAAAAGAATGATGAAGAAAGCATGAAGGAACCAGAAGGCTATGGTAGGTTTACATATGTTGAAGATCCAGGCTATCTACCAAAGCTGCGGGCTGAGTCTACCAAGAATCAAGAACATGCTACCGAGAATACCAAAATGCAAACCGAGAACTAGGAAGAAGCTATCGAGCAGGAAAATGAACCTGAACCGAATGATGAATAAAGAAGACAACAAGTGCTAGCAAGATTTGTTAGAAGACACCATCTACAAAATCAAATCATTGGAGATAAGCAAGCTGGCATGATGACCCAAAGTAAGTTAAGACAAAACACATGCTTAGTTTGTGATTTTGAACCTAAGAATGTTAGCGATGCACTTGAAAATGAGGAATGGATCAAGGCTATGAATGAGGAAATTGAACAGATTGAGAAGAATAAGAAATGGACATTAGTACGTAGACCGAAAGATAAAAATGTAATTGGTACTAAGTGGATTTTTAGGAACAAGTTAAATGAAAATGGTGAGGTCTCTAGGAATAAGGCAAGACTTGTATGCAAGGGATATACAAAAGAAGAAGGTATAGATTATGGTGAAACCTTTGCACCTATTGCTAGACTTGAAGGAGTCTAGATACTACTTGCATATGCTGCACATAAGGGATTCAAAGTATATCAAATGGATGTGAAATCATCTTTTCTAAATAGAATTCTTGAGGAGGAGGTCTACATAGAACAACCAGAAGGTTTTGTTGATCCAAATAAGAACTTGGTATGTAGACTACACAATGATGAACTACAACTAATTTGAATAAATTGTATGACTTGAAGATCTATGATTTGAGATCACTGAATTGCTAATTAGATATGTAAGATGATTAAATCAGTAATATGTTGTCATTGATGTCAACTAGTTTTGACAATACTTATCTTGTAAGTTACTATACCCAAACATATGTAGAAAGAAGAAGAAAAGAGATGAAGAACATATATATCTACATGAGGAAGATGGACATGACATATGAGGATAAGGAATACATTGGGTAACTTATGAATGATTCTATGACCTTATGTTATTGACTTGATTATGTTGCATTCATCTATGATGAAGGATAGAGAAAAATGCACAAAGTAATGTGGTCGGTTAAAGAAGCATTTCAGTATACACCAACACAGTGTAGTGTATACTAAGCATAGTATAAACTGAGCTTGTGTTCACCAATGCATTTCTTTGTTAACCGAGTAGAAGAAAAGAACTAAATGACTAGTTTAGCCGACAAAAGCTGATGAGCTGTAAAGTGTATAAGATCGAGGTTGGAGATAATGTTTGTTACGAAGATCAATGGCTAGCATAATTCAAAGAAGATCTAAGGGATTGAAATAAAACATGTTACTGACACATCAGCCAAGGAAGGTTAAAGTGGAAAATCAACAAAGGAGATTAAGCGGCAAAATCTGATGGATGGAATTAAAATGGTTTACTTGTCTATTTAAGAAACTAGGATTTCATGATGGAAGGGATGCTAGAAGAAGGAGACTGTAGAGATATTGTGTGAACAAGTTTCATGCATGCCTGATCAAATTGGTTAAGGAGAACTAAACTGTAGAGATTATTGAGCATCAAAAAGCTATAACTGAGAGACAGTAAGTTACTGAATATTGATTGAAACATAATTGATATATTGATCAAAGGATTTGAATGAGAATAATATAGATCCGATAATCTAAAAATCAAGTTGTATTGTATTCAAATCAATTGTTGTTACAGTTTAACCATTGTAAACAGATAAATCTCTTAACATTGTGGACTAGAAAGTCTTGTAATGTCATTCATAGAATGTACATTTGTTATCCTGTCAACCCCATAGTGAATGTTGGTTGGATGATAATGGTTAGTGTTAAATCCTCTAACAAGGTCACACCTCACAGTGTGTTTGTAACCTTTAACAGGGTTGGGTCTTCACCGACCTCACTTCAGAAGAGTGAACAATTTTTGGGTTGCCAGTCCCAGGTGGCTTTTCCCTTTACAGGGTTTCCACGTTAAATCTCTTGTGTTATGTGTTGACTGTGATGATTGTTTTTTGTCATACTTTACATGTTGCATATTGGATTTGATCGGTAATCACTGTATGTTATTAATTGGTAATTGGTAAAAGCACAGACATAATAATATTTTATGTTACTGAGCTGCAAAAGTTTTAGTAAATTATTTTTGGGTATACATTTTGTATTTGGGACCGTGGATAATTGATTCACCCCCCTCCTAGTTATTCTAATAATTGGTATTAGAGCATTGGTTTCTTGGAATAGATTTTTAAGGACTTCAGCACAAAGATCACAAAATGTATAAGAGGGATGTATTGAAGTTGAACAAGGATAACTTCACAATATGGCAAAGCCGAATGAAACTATATATATCTAGAATTGGGAATTCTACCCTCACCTTATTAGAGAATGGCTACCTTGCACCTCCCACTGGTCCCTTGACCCTTGATCAACTAAGAGATAGGCATGAGCATAATGTTACTATGATGGAGATTGTTGTTGCCTTGACAGATGCTGAATTTTAAGATATCAAGAACTGTACTACTGCTAAGTAGATGTGGGATAAACTTGCTCAAGTTTATAGTGGTGACATGAATGTCAAAAGAGCCAGAGCTAAAAGCTTAAGGGGAAGATTTGATGACATGAAGATGAAAGGAGAAAATATTGTACAGTACACAAACAGAATAAAAGAGGTAGTTCATGCTATCAGAGGATCTGATGGTGTTATTGACGAAGAGGCAGTGGTAAGAAAAGTTTTAAGGGCCTTATTGTCAGTTTATGAAATAAGAATATATGCAATACATGAAACAAGGTCTACATCTGGTAACAACCTTACTCTTGACAATCTGATCGGTAAGCTGACAACCTTTGAATTGAATAACTTTGGTAATAGTATTGTACCATCTATTGAGTCTACTTTTATGTCTTCTCTGAAGATCGGTAAGTCTAGTAGCAGAAGTAAGAATGATGATAGTGATAGCAATATTGATAATGAGCTTGATGAACTTGAAGCTCTTATGGCCAGAAGGTTACCTAAAGGTAAAGGTAGATATAAGGGTAAGTTACCTTTATCATGTTTTAATTGTAAGGAGGTTGGTCATATTACTGCTAGATGTCCTAACAAGAAGGAAGATGATAGAAACAAAGACCGATCTGGTGGAGGAAGCTATGGGAGAAGAGGCAACAAAAGTTACCGACACTACAACAGAAAAAATTGAGACAATAATGATAAAGGTAAAAAGGTGTGTTACATTGCTGAGGAAGAAGATAATACTGACACTGATTTAGATGATGATGTAGAAGTTGTATTTGTTGCAACAAAGGATGATTCAGAGGAAGATGAAAGGTATTTAGAGACAACACTTATCTCTAAGGTTAATAAAAATGATACATGGATCATAGATAGTGGTTATACACATCACATGATTGTTGATGAAGAAAAATTTGATCATCTTGAGGAATATAATGGAGGATCTATGAGAATGGGTAATGATGCACCTTGTATGGTTGGAGGAAAAGGATCCCTGATGATAAATGATAGAATAAAATGTGAAAATTCTTATTCATGGGTAAAAGGACTAAATTATAATTTGCTAAGTGTGGCACAGCTGAACAATCCAGGCCACCGAGTTTCTTTTGAGAGCAAGAAGGTGAAGATATTTGATGATGGAGGAAGACTTGTTAGAATTGGAACACAATCGAGAGGTAATTTGTTTTATCTTGATAATGATAAGTCTTCTTGTTTAATGATGAAAGATGAAGATGCATGGTTGTGGCATAAAAGGTTATGTCATGTGAATTTTGATAACATGATTAAGATCAATAAAAAGAAAAAGGTTAGAGGTATGCCTAACTTATCAAAGCCTGATCATGTTATGTGTCATGAATGTCAGAAAGGTAAAATGACTAAATCTAGTTTCAAAAGAAAAGATTATTGAACAAAGAAAATACTTGAGTTAGTGCATACTGACCTATGTGGTCCTATGAGAACTCAAAGTTACTATGGAGACAAATATTTCATTTTTTTTGTTGATGATTACACTAGATTAATGACAGTCATGTTCTTGAAAGAAAAATCATAGACATTTAAGATGTTCAAATGGTATAAAGAAAAATTTGAGAAAGAGACTGGTAAAGAATTGAAATATTTGAGATCTGGTAGAGGTGGTGAATTTATTTCTGATGAATTTACTAACTTTTGTAATGAGCATGGTATTAAAAGATAGGTCTCTGCACCAAGGACACCTCAACAAAATGGAATAGCTAAAAGGAGAAATAGGTCAATTGTTGACTGTGCAAGGACACTGATGTTACAAAAGAATGTTGCTCAAACATACTGGAGAGAAGCAGTTAGCACAGCTGTTTATGTTCTAAACCAAGTACAACTAAAGAAGGACACTAATAAGACACCCTATGAGTTATGGTTTGGCCACAAACCTACTATAAGTTATTTCAGAGTTTTTGGAAGTAAATGCTTTATTCTGAAAGATGAAAGAAATGGGAAATTTGACTCAAAAGGTGATGAAAGGATATTTCTAGGATATTCCACTAAAAGTAAAGCATACAAGTGTCTTAACAAAGCAACTAATAAAATGATTGAAAGTACTAATGTTCGAGTTGATGAGTTTGATGATAAGAATGTAGAAGAAAGCACAAAGGAACCAGAAGACTACAGTAGATTCACTTACATTGAACAACCAAAGTACCCACCGACACTACAGATAGTAACAACTGGTCAACAGGAAAATAATACCGACGGACAAGAAAGAGATACCGATGAGCAGGAAGGACCTACCGAGCAAGAAAATGAACCTGCACAGGATGAAAAAGAAAGAAGAGGTCAGATATTGGCAAGATTTGTCAGAAGACATCATCTTGAGATGTAAATCATTAGAGACAGAAAAGATGGCATGCAAACAAGGAGTAAAGCAAGACAAGGTACATGTCTAGTTTGTGAATATGAACCGAAGAATGTAAAAGTTGCATTAGAAAATGGTGTGTGGGTTAATGCAATGAAAGAGGAAATAGAAAAGATAGAGAAGAAAAAAACCTAGAGTTTAGTACCCATACCTAAGGACAAGAATGTTATCGGTACTAAGTGGATATTCAGAAACAAGCTTAATGAGAATGGAGAGGTAACAAGAAACAAAGCTAGGTTAGTATGCAAGGGATATGCACATGAGGAAGGAATAGATTATGGTGAAAATTTTGCACCTGTTGCTAGATTAGGAGTCAAAATGTTACTTGCATATGTTGCATACAAGAAGTTCAAAGTTTACCAAATGGATGTTAAATGTACTTTTCTGAATGGAATACTTGAAGAGGAAGTCTGCATAGAACAACCTGAAGGTTTCATTGATCCAGACAACAAAGATATGGTATGTAGACTACATAAAGCTTTATATGGTTTAAAAAAATGACTGAGAGCCTAGTATGAGAGGCTGCATAACTATTTGGTGAGTATTGGATTTGTTAGAACTAGTGAGAATAGCAATCTGTACATGAAAGGAAATTCTGATGATACTATCTTGATTACTGAGATATTTGTGGATGAAATAATATTTGGAGGACAATATCACATCTGTAAGTCATTTGCTGATGAAATGAGAAGTGAATTTGAAATGTCTATGTTTGGAGAGATTAAGTTCTTTCTAGGCTTACAAGTGATTTAGTAGAATGATAGTATATTCATCAGACAATCTAAATATATAAAGGAAGTATTGAAGACATTTGGCATGGAAGATGCTAAACCTGTGGGAACACTGATGGCTACTAGATGTAAACTAACTAAAGAAGATGAAACTACTAAGGTAAACCAGACACTGTACCGATCCATGATTGGTAAGTTAATGTATGTAGTTCACAGTAGACCTGATATAGCACATGTTGTTGGAATAGTTTCTAGATTTTTTGCAAAGTCTAGAGAGTCACACATGGTTTCTACAAAGAGAATCTTAAGATATCTAAAGAAAACTGAAGATTATGGACTATGGTATCCTAAGGAAGGCAAGTTTGAACTTAAGGTATACACTGATGTTGATTGGGCTGGAAATGTGGATGATAGAAAGAGTACCACTGGAGGAGCATTTTTCTTTGGTGAAAGATTTGTTACATGGAAAAGTAAGAAAAAATCTTGCATTTCCCAGTCTACAATTGAAGTAGAGTATGTTGTTGCTGCTACTAATTGTTCAAATATTGCTTATATCAAGAAAGTGTTGGAAGGTATGAATGAGGTAATCACTGAGCTGGTGATTATATATTGTGACAACACTAGTGCAATTAATATTTCAAAGAATCCAGTGATGCATTCTAAAAAAAAGTACATATCTATTAAGTATCACTACTTAAGGGAACAAGTACAGGAGAAGCAAGTGAAGCTATAATTTATTACATCAAAAGAACAACTTGCTAACATATTTACAAAGCCTCTACCGAAGGATACATATGAATACTTGAGGACTAGACTTGGGGTCCGTCCCCTATGTACCAGTCACTAAGGTGATCTGGAGGTTGCATCAGCCTAATCTTATCAGAAGATCATACATGCGTATGCAACAGAGTTCACACTTTGGATTTCTGTCTAGAGTTGTGAAAGATTTGAGAAACAAGTGGCATAATCAATATACCGAGATAGAAAGAATGCAACGAACAATAGAGAGTTACATGGATAATATAGAGATATATGGTTTATGTTTTTATTTGGCATTGTTGTCAAAGGGAGAGATGAACAATATGAAGTTACAGAACATATGAAGCCAGAGACAAAGGGAGAGAGATGCAGAAAAGAGAGAGATGAACCATATGAAGATACAGACTACAGAACTAGATAAATCAGACAGTCGGGGAGAGCATTGAAGATCAATTACTGAGAATAGAAAGAGAGAATATGTGAGCTGAAAAGATCATATCTGTAGAAGTTAGTCTGCACTTGTAAATGTTTTTATGTAACGTAGTGATTAAACATATTAAGCTAAGGGAGAGCTTGTACCGTGTTACAACATTTGTTGAAAGAGTTGTAGAATACATGTTTGGTATGTGTATGGTACACTTCATATTATTTGAGTTGCCATCAATGCCAAAGGGAGAGATTGATGAACTACAACTGATTTGAATAAATTGTATGACTTGAAGATCTATGATTTGAGATCACTGAGTTGCTAATTAGATATGTAAGATGATTAAATCAGTAATATGTTGTCATTGATGTCAACTAGTTTTGACAATACTTATCTTGTAAGTTACTATACCCAAACATCTATAGAAAGAAGAAGAAAAGAGATGAAGAACATATATATCTACATGAGGAAGATGGACATGATAGATGAGGATAAGGAATACATTGGGTAACTTATGAATGAGTCTATGACCTTATGTTATTCACTTGATTATGTTGCATTCATCTATGATGAAGGATATAGAAAAATGCACAAAGCACTGTGGTCGGTTAAAGAATCATTTTAGCATACACTAGTGCAGTGTAGTGTATACCGAGCATAGTATAAATTGAGCTTGTGTTCATCGATGCATTTATTTGTTAACCAAGTAGAAGAAAAGAACTAAATGACTAGTTTAGCCGACATAAGCTGATGAGTTGTAAAGTGTATAAGATCGAGGTTGGAAATAATATTTGTTACAAAGATCAACAACGAGCATAATTCAAAGAAGATCTAAGGGATTGAAATAAACATGTTACTGACACATCAGCCAAGGAAGGTTAAAGCAAAAAAATCAACAAAGGAGATTAAGCGGCAAAATCTGATGGATGGAATTAAAATGGTTTACTTGTCTATTTAAGAGAATAGGATTTCATGATGGAAGGGATGTTAGAAGAAGGAGACTGTAGAGATATCGCGTGAACAATTTTCATGCATGCCTAATCAAACTCGTTAAGGAGAACCAAACTGCAGAGATTACTGAGCGTCAGAAAGCTATAACTGAGAGACAGTAAGTTATTGAATATTGATTGAAACAGAATTGATATATTGATCAGAAGATTTGAATGAGCATACTATAGATCTGATAATCTAAAAATCAAGTTGTATTGTATCCAGATCAATTCCTATTATAGTTTAACCATTGTAAACAGATAAATCTCTTAACAGAGTGGACTAAAAAGTCTTGTAATGTCATTCATAGAATTTACATTTGTTATCATGTCAACCCCATAGTGAATGTTGGTTGGATGATAATGGTTAGTGTTAAATCCTCTAACAAGGTCACACCTCACAGTGTGTTTGTAACCTTTAACAGGGTTGGGTCTTCACCGACCTCACTTCAGAAGAGTGAACAATTTTTGGGTTGCCAGTCCCAGGTGGCTTTTCCCTTTACAGGGTTTCCACGTTAAATCTCTTGTGTTATGTGTTGACTGTGATGATTGTTTTTTGTCATACTTTACATGTTGCATATTGGATTTGATCGGTAATCACTGTATGTTATTAACTGGTAATTGGTAAAAGCACAGGCAGAATACTATTTTATGTTACTGAGCTACAGAAGTTTTAGTAAATTGTTTTTGGGTATACATTTTGTATTTGGGACGATGGATAACTAATTCACCCCCCTTTCAATTATTATAACACACAAATCTTTGTATGGACTGAAGCAAGCACCAAGAGCATGGTATGAAAGACTACATGCTTATCTTATCAGTATTGGCTTTGTAAGAACTAGTGAAAACAATAATTTGTACATGAAAGGAGAATCTGATGATAATATTTTGATTGCTGAGATATTTTTTGATGATATAATCTTTGGTGGACATGATCTGATTTGAAAATATTTTGCTGATAAAATGAGAAAGGAATTTGAGATGTCTATGTTTGGAGAGAAAATTCTTTCTAGGTTTGTAGATTATACAACAAAATGATGGGATTTTCATCACTCAATCAAAATACATTAAAGAAGTATTAAAATATTTTTGCATGGAAGATTAAAAACCGGTAGGAACACTGATGGTAACTGCATGTAAGTTAACAAAGGATGATGAATCTACAGAAGTAAATTAGACACTGTACCGATCTATGATTGGAAAACTGATATATGTGGTACACAGTATGCCTGGTATTGCACATGCAGTTGGGATTGGGGCAAGATTTTCTGCCAATCCTAAAGATTCACATATGGTTGTAGTTAAAAGAATTTTGAGATACTTGAAGAAGATAGAAGACTATGGTTTATGGTACACAATGGAAGGCAAATTTGAACTCCAAGTTTATACAAATGCAAATTGGGCTTGAAACATTGATGACTGGAAGAGCACAACCAATGGAGCATTCTTTTTAGGAGAAAGGCTTGTGACTTGGATAAGCAAGAAACAAGCATGCATTTATCAATCTACTGTTGAAGCTGAGTATGTTGTTGTTGCTGCAAATTGTTCAAATATTGCTTGGATTAAACAAATAGTGTTGGAAGGAATGAATGAGGTAATCATTGACCTGGTGATTATATATTGTGACAACACTAGTGCTATAAATATTTCCAAGAATCCTATGATGCATTAAAAAACAAAGCATATATCTATTGAGTATAACTACTTAAGGGAACAAGTTCAAGAGAAGCAGGTAAAACTAGAATTTGTAACATCTAAAGAATAACTTGTTGATATTTTTACCAAACCCTTACCGAAGGACACATTTGAATATTTGAGGACTAGACTAGGGGGTTGTCCCCTGTCTATTGGTCACTAAGGTGATCAGGAGGTTGCAACAATCTATACTTTATCATAAAATCATTCATGTTGATGCACATACCTCACACTTTATTTTTGTCTAAGGTTATGAAAGATTGTAGAAGCTAGAACATAATTTGTTTTTATGTACATGAAGGTACTTGATCTAGACTGAACAATAGAGAATTGCTTGGCTACTAAAGAGTTGTTTATTTTCTTTGGCATTTTTGTCAAAGGGAGAGAGACTGAATATGAAAAAGAAAAATCAATTAGTAAGAACAAAAAGGGAAGAGAGACTGAATATTGAAATATCTATTGCTGAGAACATATATGAAGAATCTAAGAACTGAAAAGGATTAAATCCACAGGGAGAGTCTGCATGGAATGTTGTTTTGTTTTGTAGTGATTAAACATAATAAATATCAAGCTAGGGAGAGCTTATTGAGCTACAACATTTACTTACATAATTGTAGAATACATGTTTGGTATGTGTATGGCATATTTTCATATTGCTTGTGTTGCCATCAATGCCAAAGGGAGAGATTGATTACCTACAATTGATTGAATATCTAGATGAACTAAAGGAACAGTGATTAGAGATCACCAAGCTACTAAAGTGATATGTAAGATGATTAAATCATTCAATATATTGTCATTAATGTCAACTAGTTTTGACAATACTTATCATGATAGTTACAAACATCTAAACATATGTTGAAAGAAGAAAAGATGAAGAAATGAGATATCTACATAAGGAAATATTGATATAACAGACAAGGATAAGGTAAACATTGGGTAACTTATTGATGAGCCTATGACTTTATATTGTTGACTTGAGCATGTTACATTAATCTATTATGGAGAAGAGATTTGAATTGAACAAGTCAATGTGGTCGGTAATTAAAGATTTATGTATACATAGAGCCATTGCAGTGTATACCAAGTGACAGTAATAATCGAGTTGGTTATCACCGACGCATTTCAATATTAACCGAGTATGGATGAAAAAATTAAATGCTAAGAACAACCAACTGAAATTCATGAGTTGGATATTGTTATGATTTTGAGGTTAAGGATGAAATTAGTTATGGGATCCACAGATGACATAATTCAGATGATCTAAAGGATGAGATTGAAACATGTTAGAGACACATCTATCGAGGAATTTTTAAGCGGCAAAATGGACGATGGAGATTATGAGGCAAAATCTAATGGCTGATATGAAAATAGTTTACTTGTTTATTTAAGAGATATGAGTTTCATTGTTGAAACATGCTGGACAGAAGGAGACTGCAGAGATTTTGCATGAAGATTTTATTCATGCATTCCTGATCAAACTGGTTACAAAAAGAATCGAGTTGCAGACATTACTAAATGTCAGAGAACTATTTACTGAGTGAAGTAAGTTGAGAAATGTAAAGGATAAAATATGGATGAGGTCCTAGGACAATGGTTTGCACATAAAAAAGACCCCAAAACAAATATTTTAAACATACATTTGAATTGTATTGATATGGAAAGTAAATGTAAATGACTAATGTTGAAATGAAGAGATAAAGGTACTTACCTCCGAAAAAGAATCGGCTGAAAACCCTATCAAACGGTCTCAGAAACTATTGATTTCCATGAGTCTAAACCAAAACTACGAGATCTACAAAACCTAGAAATCTTTTTCAATTATGAGGGAGGTCATCCTTGACCCTCATAAAAGGTCAAAGACTACCTCAAGATTTTGAAGTTTGACTTTGACTTTGTTCACGGATCTCAGAAGTTTGGTGAAAAGGGTATCCAGATTTGTACTTTAATTCACCATCCCGCACCTGTACCTACAAGAAAAATGGTTTTTTTAATTAGGGGGAAGGTGTTGGAATTAGGAGAGATAGGGTACTGAGAGGGGAGGGGTGAATCAGTGCCCACAAAACTTTTACTTGTAAACCTTTCAGATCTATAATAGTAAACAATAATAACCTTGCAGAATAACTTGTATCTAATGCATGTATCATTCATCCATTCAACTTTTTGAAAGTAAACAACATGAAATCAACAATATAATAGTCCCATAACATAAGTATTTTGGTAATGCATAAACCCTTGTTAGAAGGTAAAAATTGTGGTGGGGATGACACCCACAAATTCTTCACTACTGCATATAGAAAAGTTTGCCTGTTAGGGCTACAAGTTTTGATCACTTCTGGTGATCTTACCCTATTAGGAGTAACATATTAGATCAGCTAGATCTACCTATTTATAGCATTTTAACAACACTAATGAAGTGTGCACTCGGTTAAGAGATTTACATAAGACTGTCAAGTCTACTCTGTTAAGAGATTTAGCCAAAAACTCTATTACAATTGTTAGAAAGCAATAGGCAATTATCTGCTAATGACAACTTGATTGTCTAATACAAATCAATAAAGTACTTAATATATATCACCTTTACTGTGATGAATCTCTACTCTGTACTACTCGGTTAGCCTACTCTGATTTTTCTTAATCTAATTTCTTATTTATACTATTCTGCTCTGTCAACTGATAATCTTGAAGTTAGGCAAGTGCTTCAAGTGCTCCTTAATTCATACATCATTTCACACCAAAAATGATGCAAACATACAATTATATAGCATACTACATTATGCCTCTTAACAAAATTAGGTTACAAATCTTAGACAAAACCCTAAGATCTATGGTGTACAAAGATAGCTTAGATCAAATTATTACATAAGATCTTCATTACATTTAATGAATATCTTGACAATAAATATTCCTCAATCTTGGTAAAACATTTTTTGGTCTATTGTAACCATTTGCATAAAAGAATGTGCCATCCCTAATTACAAAGCCATTTTCTGTGATCCTTGGTAAATACTGTATAAACTGCTTGGTGTATATTGTCGCTCGGTGTCGATGTCTGTTGATGCTCAGTAAACTATCTGATGCTCGGTAAACTATCTGGTGCTCGATGTTTATACTTAACCAACTGGTCTGTTATAGTTATAGTTATCGACTAGATCAATATAGGTAACTGACCGATGTCTTTGATATCCTTTGATACTAATGACAACCTTTAATGCTCAATAGAGAAAACAATCTCCCCCTTTGGCATTAGTATCAAAACTTGAATGTATATATATACCTTATGTCTCAAAACTTATATCTCCACCATATACATATATCCTTATCAAAATTTTCTATATACTTTATATAACTCCCCCTCAGTGCATGCTCTTGGTAATATGTAGTATACTTAGCATCTATGTACATATTTGGCATATACATTGATTTCCCCCTTTTTGATATTAATGGCAAATACAAAAAAAATAAATTGTATACTTACATCTTGTCAAAAACGTGCTGATGGGTTTTCTTCAATGACTCCAAGAGGTTTTCCCATTCCTCTTTCAAGTTGGTGAGAGCAATGTGATCAAGACCGACTTGTGCATGCATGTCAAATATGTTATCCAACACAAAAATTTCTGGTGTTGCAACAAGTTGTTCTGCTTTGACAATATGTTTCTCAGAAAATTTCAAGTATGGAAGGAGTTCTGTTTGTAACTCAATGACTTGATCAGTGATCTGCTTTTCTTGTTTCTTGAGATCTGCTATCAACCGCTTGAGTTCCTGAATTCTATGTATATTCTTGGAAAAAGCTTGTGGCTCATTTGTAGTTGCATTTACACTAGTCTTGATTTCATTTTCCAGAACTTTGATCTTTTAACTGATCTCAGTAGTGAAGGTTTCCACAGTGCATAGCTTCAGTAAGAATTGACAATTAACTGAGTTATTAATTTGATCTTAGTTATTACCTCAGATAATTTGACCTTGTTTATTGCCACTTCTTAGCTGATTCTTTTTGCAAGTTTATCTTGAATCCTTGAATTTGCCCATTCTTCAATTCACTTGTCAATATCCACATCTAGGGCATTGATTCCTTTGATAAGAGTAGAAATTTGGTCCATTATCAGTGTGTCTTCATCTATATGTACCTCAGGTACTACCTGTTGTAAGATATCTCTTACATTTTCCAATATCTCCTTGCTCTTACTCTCTTGTCTCAATTTTTCTTGTGCTACTTTCCTAGTGCATAATTCCCCATATTTTCTAAGTTCTTCAGGGCTAAGGGTCCTCAGATCACACTCAGGTATCACAATGATTTTGTCTAGAGTGACTGGCCCTTTTCCTTTCTTTTTCTTCTTCTTCTCCGGTGCAAGTGGTGACTTCTTCATAATGGTGACAAGAGCTTTGTCTTCGGCCTTTGGAGTATCCTTCTTGGTTGACACACTATCTTCCTTCTTCTGCTCCTTAGTACTTTGTGTGTCGGTTGAATGAGTGGGAGCCTTAGATTTGGTGTCAGGTGGGGTCACCTTAGTTGCCTTAGGCTCATCTTGTGCCTTTTTTTCTATAGTAGTTGCCTCTATTCCTTTAGGCTTATTTGTCTCTACAAGTGTCTTGGTGTCTTGTTCCCCTATTGTATCCTTAGGTTGCTCGGGGTCTGAGCCATTGGGTTGCTCCTATGAAATAATTTCTACTACTTCAGCAAGTATAGGAAGCTCACTTGGTAGTGATGTAAATACACATTCAATGTCTTGTGCTTCATCTTGAGTGTTTACAGGTACAATATTTACATCCTCATCATCATCCTTATCATCAGGATCACTATTTGTGATGTCCTCAATGAGTACATCATCATCGGTTTTCTTCTTCAATTGGATCTCTACTGGATCTGGTGCATCCTATGAAACACTTATGTCTTATTTTTGTTTAGTAATATCAATTACCTCAATAGCTGATATACCAGTGTCCTTTTTCTTCTCTACTGCAGTATCATCAATATAGATACCTTTTCCTTTGGAAAGTTGTCTCTTCTTAGATAGATTTAAGAATGCATTTTTCTCAACTTGTTCTCTGGCTTTGAGGATTGATTTCCATAAGAAATTTCCAATCTCATCTACATCCGCCATGTTCTAATCTAGTATCAACATAGCTCGGTTTTTCACAGTGAATCTTGCTTGATAATTGGCCATGTGTTCATCAATTTCTACTAGGCTTAGATGTCGGGCTGCCCAAACTAGAGATCTTTCTCTCATTTTCTTCTCGGTGTCTAATGCATAAGCCCATTTTTTATTTATTCTATCATCCAAATCCTTCAGCAATGATAGTGCAAATTCTAATGGAACTCTTTTAAACTTTATCATCATTTGGATGACTGCCTCCTCAATCTTTGTTTGATCTTCATTTGACATCTTGTCAAATTTGCTAAGTTTCGGATTAGAAAGGTCACCATTCTCAATCATATCTTCAATGATTTCATCAATTGACCTTACCTTGTTGCTGACCACTTTGAATTGACTAATGTCATCTTCATTTTCTTCATCCTCAAGGTCTTCCTTACCTCTTATCAGTCTTCTCCTTTTCTTTAGTGCCTCAGCTACAACCTTGGCATTTCTCTTAGTATAGGTCTTTGTCAGTGTAGCTGCCCTTGGTCTTGTTATTTTTACTACTCCTTTCTTTGATGGTGGTGAGGCTACAGTTGATGATCTTGTATGTGTACATGTTTGTACTAGCAACTGCTTCTTCTTTTGAGTTTTAGTGAGAGGAACCAGTGTAGGGTCATCTTCTTTTTATGACTCAGTTTCCTCACTGGCATATGGTTTGTCAGCCAACAGTAACTGACCTTTAGTTGTTTCTTTAATTGGTGACTCCTCAGATGAGTTAGAGACATCTCCAAATCTAGCAGTTAAATCTTTCTTCATCTTCTTTGCTTTCCTAGTTATTTTACCGATGACATGACCAATTTTAATTCTTGATTTTGCTTCTTCAAAGGTTCCAAACCTGTTGGTCTTCATGTCTTTTGGCAATGCTAGTAGTGCCTTGATTGATTTCAAACTGAAATCATAATTCATTTCATAGCCCATCGGTGCTATCCATTTTATCCTAGGTTCAACTACTTTTATCATGGTATGATTGGTGTCTACCAGAAAACATATATCCATTTCAAATTTCTCAACTAACTCACTTGGAATCCTACTTCTTTGATTCATCTTGCCCTTAAATTCTTTAAATCACTCATCAAAAACTTTCTTCAAATTGACTCCTAATTTGCTCATCATCTTGGAAATTTGTACAGTTATCAGTTTATCTATTGTCCAGTTCAGTTTACCGATGCCAGGGAAATGCTTTTGTAGATAGAAAAATAAACAAACAAGGAGTGAACCAAACTTACATGTGTTTGTCTTCTAAGATCTTATTGTCTTCATATTCTCCTTCAATTGTGTCATCAGAACTTCTGCAAGATCTATCTGGTGATCTTTCTTCACTATTTTGTATGTCATGTCAACAACACTACAGGGTACGCTATTTAATCTTCTCGACTAAAATATTTTCTACCGATCACATGTGATGCAAATTTTACTGTTGGATCTTTAATTGTTGAAATCTTCAATGCTCAACCATTCCATGTTGCTCCAGTGTTCTTCTCAACATCATCTCGGGATGAGCTTCAAAAAAAAATTTCCTTGTCGATTGTAGGATAACCAGTAACCCTACTTAATATTTTCTTTGTGACCTCAACTAGTTTATCCAACCAGAACTTCTCATCATGGTACTGACTTAGTACAACCCTGATCCATTGTCTTGAACTTCTGCAAAAAGTGTATGTTGTACGATAATCCTGATTTCTCAATCTGGTTGTATTCTGGTTTCAATTTTCCATCAGTGCCACACAATTGTTGATACACAACCATAGCTTCAAAATCTCCTACTTCTCAAATCTTACAATGAATGAACGATTGTATGTCTTCCATTAACAAAACCCTAGGTGGGATGCTTGAGAAAGTGCCTGTTGAATCCATTTGAGATGCAATTTTAGGGTGAGGTTTGTACTTAGGTTTATCAAAATTTGTTGTAACTATCAGATTTACCTCTTCCTCAACACTATGTGATTTTCTTGTAGTCGATGTTGATGCCATAACTTGATTTAGGGTTTCGGCAAGCAGTAAGTTAAAAATGTGTTCGGTAGCAAATGAACTTACTCAGAGTCGATGAAGAGTGATGTTGGTTCAATCTATAGTAGCTTTCAATCCTTCTAAAAATCTTTTAGCTTGAACTCTTCTCTGTGAAATCTTCGCTCTTCGAAATCACAATGTGAAAAATGAACTCTGTTATCTGTGTATTTATAGACTTTTCAATATTCCTGCTCAAAATTTTATGCATTAAATTCTTGACCTACCTTTTGGTTCATGATAGTTGTCAGCTCAGTAAATACTAGAGATTAACAACCAGCTTAGTTAACACATAATTTCTTCATCGGTTGATATGTGTGCTCGGTTAACCTTGAATAGTGATTACCAACGGGTAACCAACTCTTGGTCTAACTTTTACTGACTATGGAACTTTGTTAGTTCTTAACATATAAACCATAATGCATCTTCATTCATGCAGATTTGGTATGTGTCCATCATATATAAGGAATTGTATGTGAGATATGATCATTTTGAAATATCAGTCCCATACATACCTATATTGTCTTAGGTGGAGGTAGCAATGTCACCCAATCCAGTGGACCAGGTTTCACCAATAGCATTACTTGACTCATCATTCTTATTAGATGCCTTTCTCCACATAGTGTTCCTGATTTGCATGATATCTACAATAGTTTTTCCACTCCCAAATACATGAATTTTTGCCTTACATTCTTGTGTAGTATGTCCATGCTTATTACAAGTGTAACACAATTTCTCCATAGCAGGATTGTTAGCATTTAGCTTAGCTCTACATTCATAAGCTTGATGTCCATACTTTCCACAATAATAGCAATATCCATTGAATTTAGGAATAACAAGATGTTTACCTTGTGCTCTGCTTCTAAAAATATTGGAGGTGTGACCTGGTTTACCACAGTGATAACATGTCAATACTTTAGGCCTCTAGTTTTGATTGGTGTTGATCTGTTCAGCTTGTTGTGATGATTCTCCTTCACCAGTATAGCCTAATCTAGCTTTGCTTCCAAATGTTCTTTGATTATCAGAAAGTTAGCAATCTTCTTGGAGTTGTTCTCAGTTAGTTTCATCATTTCATTATGTTGTTTTTGTATCTTTATTTCATTTCTCAATTTTTCATTATCTTCTCTGAGTATTGTAACATCTTCAAGTCTTCTTGACAATTGTCCATTCACTTGGTTGACCTCTTGATTCACAGTCATCATCTGATTAGATACTTGAAAGTGACGATCAGTGAGTCTTTGTATTTCACTTTCTTTAGCTTGAAGTTGTTCAGTCATTTGTCTTCGGTATTCAATAGCCAGATTCCTTTCTTGTTCAGCCTGTCTAGCATTGTTCATTATCTCTACCATTCTCACCATTTGAGATTCTTGACTGATTTGAAGTGCTTTCACTTGTTCGGATAGATGCTAATTATTTTCAAACAAATCAAAGATTATACTTTTAGATCCATCATAAATACTTCTAGAATTACATCCAATATGATCAAATATATCATCAATTTCTTCTTCATGGTAACTGACCTCATTTTGCAAAATAGCTAAGTTCTTCCTTTCAACTAGTAATTTCTTCAGTGCTTCCTTGGCTTGCTTGTAGTGCTCAACAAACATTTGCATCTGAATCTTCTGATTCTCAATAGTCTTAGCTAGCTTATATCTCTCCATGACTTAGATCTTTACCCTTCAGTGGTTAGACTATTCAATAAGAGAACTGAGCTCTGATACCAATTGTTGGAATTAGGAGAGATAGGGTACTGAGAGGGGAGGGGTGAATCAGTGCCCACAAAAATTTTACTTGTAAACCTTTTAGATCTATAATAGTAAGCAATAATAACCTTGCAAAATAACTTATATCTAATGCATGTATCATTCATCCATTCAACTTTGTGAAAGTAAACAACATGAAATCAACAATATAACAGTCCCATAACACAAGTATTTTGGTAACACAAAAAGCCTTGTTAGAAGGTAAAAACTGTGGTGAGGATGACACCCACAAATTCTTCACTACTGCATATAGAAAAGGTTTGCCTGTTAGGGCTACAAGTTTTGATCACTTTTGGTGATCTTACCCTATTAGGAGTAACATATTAGATCAGCTAGATCTACCTAGTTATAGGATTTTAACAACACTAATGAAGTGTGCACTCGGTTAAGAGATTTACATAAGATTGTCAAGTCTACTTTGTTAAGAGATTTAGCCAAAAAATCTATTACAATTGTTAGAAAGCAATTATCTGCTAATGACAACTTGATTATCTGATACAGATCAATAAAGTACTTAATATATATCACCTTTACTGTGATGAATCTCTACTCTGTACTGCTCGGTTAGCCTACTCTGATTCTACTTAATCTAATTTCCTCTGTATAATTTTCTGCTCTATCAACTGATAATCTTGAAGTTAGGCAAGTGCTTCAAGTGCTCCTTAATTCATACAGCATTTCACACCAAAAATGATACAAACATACAATTATATAGCATACTGCATTATGACTCTTAGCAAAATTAGGTTACAAATCTTAGACAAAACCCTAAGATCTTCAGTGTACAAAAATAGCTTAGATCAAATTATTACATAAGATCTTCATTACATTTAATGAATATTGAGTGTCTTGACAATAAATATTCCTCGATCTTGGTAAAACATTTTATGATTTGTTGTAACCGTTTGCATTGAAGAATGTGACATTCCTGATTACTATGTCATTTTTTGTGATCCTTGGTAAATACTGTATAAATTTCTTGGTGTATACTGTCACTCAGTGTCAGTGTCTACTAATGCTCGGTAAACTATTTGATGCTCAGTAAACTATCTGATGCTCGGTGTATATACTTAACCGACTAGTCTGTTATACTTATAGTTACCGACTAGCTCAATATAGGTAACCGGCCGTTGTCTTTGATATCATTTGATACTAATGACAACCTTTAATGCTCAATAGAGATAACAGAAGGGGTTTTCTTCAATCAAACCCCAATTTAGGAATTAACCTTGAAATTGAATTGAAATTGTAATGTGCATAAACAAAGTAAATGGAACAATTCACCTTGCTTATGTTGAAACCCTTCTGGAGGATTCGAATCGTTGAATCCACAAGCATGGATGCTCCAAATGAATGTAGAATTGAATGTAGGATGTCTCCAATCAATTGTCTTTAGATCTTCAACACCAATCTTGAACGGATCTTGAATTAGGAAGAGACTTGAATGGAAATGGATGAATCTTCAACAAGAGAGCTCCATAGAGCTTGAATCCTTCAATGGCTTCTAATGGATCTCCTTGATGAATTAAATGCTTGAATGCTTGATCTTCTTGCTTGCTTGTACTTGAGAGCTTGATCATGAAAGTGAATGGAAACTTGATGAAGAAAATGAGAGAGGAAGGCTCCCTTTTATAGTGATCTAGGGAACAAGAGGGGCCTCGTAGAAAACAATAATTAAGGGCCCATGGCACAAAAATCTAGAGAGGTGCACATAGAGAGGAAATTAAATTAAATTCTTGACACAAAACTCTAAAAGGGGACCACCCTTAATATTGAAATAAAATAATTATTTAAGAGCCTTGTCACAAAATTCAAGGTAAGGCCAACCCCAAAGTTAATTTAAGCATTAAGCACAAAACTTGAGAAAGGATAATCTCCAATAATAAATTAGGAATCCTATACAAATCTTGAGAAAGGTCCACCTCAAATATTGATTTGAGAATTTGACACTTAATCTGAGAAATAGTGGCCCTGAAGAGGGAAAAGACAAGATTTTGATGAAATCCTGAAACCAGAAGCTAACCCCAAGGATCCTGGACCCTAGGGTCAAGGATGAGGTCAACATTGACCTAGGTCAAGGTCAAGGTTGACCTTGACCTAAGAGGTCGACCTTGACCTTGAGGTCAAGAATCCCATGTTTTCAATTCAAGATGGAAGAATTATGCCAGGAAGAAGTGGAAAATGGGGCAGAATAGGGGGAAAAAGCCATATCCAAATCGAGTACTCATTCAAGGTGTTCAACATGACCCCAAACCACTTACTTAGAGGGCTAAACATTCTTACCATGGAATTTGTTCTGATGAAGAGTACTCCCCTTAATACCACAAACACATAACAGAAACAAAGAACAACAACAATTTGCAAGAACAGAAAATGGGCTTCTTATTATCTCCACAAATGTGGAATTAAAAATTTTAGAATTACAATACGAAAAGCCACATGGGTATTTTCCCTTACAATATTCTAAGGAACAAAGCCTTGAATTATTACCCAGAACTACTCTGAACTGCTCTGAACTGCCTAAGACAACACTACAAGCCTTCCTTATATAGGCAATTTCCACCACCCGAGAAGGTTTCAGAAATTTAGCCTTTTAGGCCAACTAAACATGGAATTATTTTATTTTACAATTATTACAATAAAATCAGCTCAAAGAAAATACAAAATATATTTTTAGGTAACCCAACTTCCGGAGGCCATAGCGTTTTAATCGTAGCTCTATTTTTCTATTGTAACCACTTTTTAGAAATGCCATAACGAGATCTACAGTGCTTGACTTGCACAAGCTCTAGTCAATCAGGGTTCAATCACAATCTAGAGCCTCTAGGCTTTCAAAATTGAGCTCAAATATTTCATACCCAAAAACCTCAATAACTTCACAGATACAGATGATATGGCAATAAAACTCAACTAGTAGGCTGAAATGACTGAGATGAACCTCCACCTGTGAAATCAGAACTTTCCAAGATCGTATGACCAACTTACTAAAAATAGTAAGTTTCCATAAATAGAAGCTCTACACAAGATAGCCCTTATTGAAAAAGAAACCAAAAATAATTTATTTTTTTGGTGATGCAAGATTGCTCTTATACCTAGGATGCTCCTGCATCAGACACCTGGGGTAATTTGAGAAGTGACCCTGTCACCACTCAGGTGTGAAGAGGAAAACCAAAATGGTTAACCTCCTCCTTTGTCAGCCATGATGAATCTTCAATAGGTCATCCTTTCTATTTGACCAGATATTCCTCATATGTCATGTTCCTTGTGCTTCTGCCAACATGACTATCCAGTATATCCTCAATCTCCTTGGTAGCTGAAATAGTTGCTGGAATACTCGATTGTGCTTCTATGATCTCATCTTCAATACCTCCTTCATGATACTCTATTAGATCTAAAATATTAAATACTGGTGAAATATTTAGCTCAGTAGGCAATTCTACCTCATAAGCATTTCCTGAATCATACTTCTTCAGTATCTTGCATGGCCCAAACTTCTTCATTTTCAACTTGTTATAGGTACCAACTAGAAAATGATCCTTCTGAAAATGAACCGTGACTTCATCTCCAACCTGAAATTCCTTATGCCTCCTTTTCTCATTTTCCTTAGCCTTATATTGTGCATTCATTTTGGTAATGTGCTTCCTCACAACCTCATGGATGTTCTTCAAGTGTTCTGCAAAATCCTCAGCTTCAACACTACTTATTTCTCCTTTATCTATCTTCCTCAACTCATATGCATTTCTGGGACTACTTCCATATACAATCTGGAATGGTGATTTACCAGTGCTCTTGTTGACAAAATTATTGTATGAAAATTCTACCTGTGGTAAAATCAAATATCATCCTGTTGGCTTATCTCCAACTAAACATCTCAGCAAATTCCCCAAACTCCTATTCACCACTTCTGTCTGTCCATTAGTCTATGGATGATGTGATGAACTGAACTTCAAGTCTGTCTTCAACTTCTTCCACAATGTATGCCAGAGATATCAAAAAAACTTAGTGTCCCGATCTGAAACTATGCTCTTTGGAAAACCATGTAATCTCACCACTTCTCTGAAAAAAAATTCTACTATATGAACAACATCATTAGTCTTCTTGTAGGGAATAAAATGTGCCATTTTTAAAAATTAGTCAACCACTACAAAAATTGAATCATGTCCCCGCTGCGTCCTTGGTAAACCAAGAACAAAGTCCATACTGATATCCTCCCAAGGTTTCTCTAGTACAGGTAATGGCTGATACAACCTTGTATTCTTCTTCACTCCTTTTGCCATCTGACATACTCTGCAACTCTATACAAATATCTTGACATCTTGATGCAACTATGGCCAATAATAGTTCTCACTAACAATGGCAATGGTTTTATCTCAACCAAAATGTCCCGCCAATCCTCTGCTATGCTTCTCTTTGATGAGATTCTCCCTCATAGAACTTCATGGAATGCACAACTGACTTCCTCTGAATAACATATCATCTTGGATAATGAAATCCAGCCACTTTGTTCTATCTAGAGTAACAAGTTCTGTACAAACTTTCCAAGCTTCACCAAAATCAAGATCCTCTAGGTACAAACTCTTGAGTTCCTTGAACCCAACAACCTCAATCTACATTTCTATCAGCAAAATCTACCTTCTACTAAGAGCATCTGCAACCTTATTAGACTTTCCACTCTTGTGTTTCAAAACAAATGTATAACTCTGCAAAAACTCAACCCATTTCAAATGCCTTTGATTCAACTTTCCTTGACTATTCAAATATTGCAAAGCTTGATGATCAATATATAAAACAAACTCCTTATGAAGTAGATAGTATCTCCACTTCTTTAACGCTTGAACTATAGCATAAAATTTCTGATCATAAACATAATATTTTCTCTTGGCATCATTCAACTTCTCACTGAAATAAGCAACAGGTTTACCTTCTTGGCTCATAATAGCTCCTATTGTAGTACCACTAGCATCACAATCTACTTGAAAAACCTTATTAAATTTTGGAAGTACTAAAATAGGTTGTTCTATAACTTTCTATTTCAACAATTGAAAACTTTTTTCTACCTCATTAGTCCACTTAAACTCTTTTCTATCCCCTCTCATTGTTTCAGTCAAGGGTCCACAAATACTACTAAATTTTTTGATAAACTTTCTGTAAAAGCTAGCTAATCCATGAAAAGATCTTACCTTAGTAGCACTCCTTAGAGTAGGCCATTCAAGGATAGCCTGCACTTTCTCTGGGTCCATTTTCAAACCTTTTGCTGAGACTACAAATCCCAAATATACTAATTCTTTCTTCACAAAACAACACTTCTTCAGATTAATCAACAATTTCTCTTCTCTCAGCTTTTCAAACACCCTATGAATATGCATTATATGCTCATCCAATGTCTTACTGAACATCAAAATATCATCTAGGTAAACAATGACAAACTTACCCAGAAATTCCTTCAGAACCTCATTCATGAGCCGCATGAAAGTGCTTGGTGCATTGCTTAGCCCAAAAGGCATGACTAACCACTCATACAATCCTTCCTTTGTCTTGAAGTCAGTCTTCCATTCATCTCCTTCTCTTATCCAAATCTGGTGATACCCACTCTTCAGATTTATCTTTGAGAAATACACAACTCCCCTTAAACAATCCATAATATCATCCATCCACGGAAATGGAAATCTGTACTTGATTGTGATCTTGTTGATAGCTCTGGAATCTGTACACATCCTCCATTCTCCATTCTTCTTTGGTTCTAATACTGTTGGTGCAATACAAGAACTCAAACTCTCATGGATCAATCCTTTCTGCAACAACTCTTGCACTTGTCTATTCAACTTTTCACTTTTCGTAGATGTCATTCTGTGTGCTACCTTATTTGGAAAACTGGCTTCTGGGATCAAGTCCATCTAATGACTAATCTTCCTGATTGGTGGTAATCCATCAATCACATTATCAGATACAATATCCTGAAACTCATCCAACAAATTTGCAACTTCTACAAGCACATCTTCTACTTCCTCTTTACCAACTTTTGGAATTAAATCAAAACACATATGCTCATGCCTTATACCCTCTAAGGTAATTTTATTCCATCAACAAAATGTATTCTGGCATTACCACATGCCTTTTCTTTTGTGTCCTTCAATGGCTTTAGCTTATGTCGCACTCCATCCTTTGTCAAGGAATAGGTATTCGCACGACCATCATGTACAACACGCCTATCAAACTGCCATGGTCTACCCAAAAACATATGCCATGCAACCATAGGTATGATATCACATAGTACCTCATCATGGTATCTGCCAATATTGAACTTTACCAGGCACTGTTCACTGACCATGACCTTGTGGTCATCCTGCACCCAGGCAATCCGTTATGGATGTGGGTATTTCTATCTCTTGAGCTTCAACTTTGTCACCATCTCTTCTAACACCAGATTTTCAGTGCTTCCACTATCGATGATCACATCACAACACTTATCCTCACACTTTCACCTGGTGTGAAACAAGCTCCTCCTTTGCTCAGGTTCATTCTCACCACTCAATAGGACTCTTCTATTAATCAATGTTTCTCCTCTTTCAACATCTTCAGAATGTGATGAACTAGCATCTTCATCCACATGTGCAACTCTATCCTGAACTTCATTTCTCATGTCTGTCCTTCCTTGGCATTGAGGACATTCAAAGGCCCTATGACCTTCTTCTCCACAGTGAAAACATGTTCCACGGTAGCCTCCTCTTCCTGATCCTTGTCCTCTTGCTCTTCCTCTCTGATCTCTATTATTCTAATCTTGGAAATGATTGGAATTATTTCCTCATTGATTCTGACTGCTACTAGCCTCCTCCTTCTTTTTCAAATCTTCATTTCCACCTCCATAAGACTATCCACCAGATCTTCCACCATGACCTCTTCCGCTTTGTTTTCTTTCAAATTTCTTGCTCAACTTTTCCTCTACTTTTAGGGAAAACTGGTATGCCTCTTCAATACTATTCATTCGAACCAGATTCAACTCCTCTTGAATGCTCAGCCTCAACCCATTAAATTAACGGACAACTTTCTCCTTATCAGCTTTTGCATGGCCTATTTTGATGAGGGTTCGATAGAACTCCTCTATATACTCCTGAACAGATCTTCCTACTTGCTTCAAACTTTGCATTTTCTTTAGTAGATCAAGCTCATAATCAACATGAATGAACTGTCACTTCATTTTATCCACCATCTGAACCCATCTTGTGATTTTATCCTTTCCTCTTCTATTTCACTCCAATTGAATCTCTTGCCACTAGATCTTCACATGACCCTTTAGTCTGGCCTTCAGAAACTTGACCCGATCAGGATCCTCAATATCTTCATATTCAAAATATCTTTCACATTCATTGATCCAGTTGATCAATTCCTCTAGGTTAAGATTCCCTAAAAATGTAGGAACCTCAATCTTAGGTATTTTCCTGATCTTGGAAATGGCCCAAAAAAGCCTTTCTTCCTCTTGGTTCATAATTTTGCCTTCTGCTTCTTGATCAGAATTTCCTTCTCTTGCAGCTTCATCCTCGCTTTCATCTCTGACATTAAGATTCATTCCTCTGTGAATCTCTTCTTATGATGCTTGCACTTGTCTCTGGAGCACTCTAACCTCAGGTGTCACACCACTAGCTCTTCCACCATGTTCCCTTTGTGGAGGCATTTTCACATGTATCGTTGAAACCCTAACCATGGTTCTAGTGCAAACTGCCTCATAGTCAGTGATCTATTTACATAGAAACCCTAACCCATAGTCCTGGTGCAAACTGCCTCATAGTTAGTGATCTATTTACACACTCAAGAACTCCCGCTCTGATACCACTTGATGAAGGGTACTCCCCTTAATACCACAAACACATAACAGAAATAGAGAACGATGACAATTTGCAAGAACAGAAAATGGGCTTCTTATTATCTCCACAAATGTGGAATTACAAATTTCAAAATTACAATATGCGAAGCCACATAGGCATTTTCCCTTACAATATTCTAAGGAACAAAGCCTCGAATTATTACCCAGAACTACTTTGAACTACTCTGAACAGCCTAAGACAACACTATGGGCCTTCCTTATATAGGCAATTTCCACCGCCCGAGAAGGTTTCATAAATTTAGCCTTTTAGGCCAACTAAACATGGAATTATTTTATTTTACAATTATTACAATAGGGTCAGCTCAAAGAAAATACAAAATATGTTTTTAGGTAACCCAACTTCTAGAGGCAATAACATTTTAATCGTAGCTCTGTTTTTCTATTGTAACAAATTTTCAGAAATGCCATGACGAGATCTGCAGTGCCTGACTCACGCAAGCTCCAGTCAGCCAGGGGTCGATCGCGATCTAGAGCCTCTAAGGCCTTCAAAATTGAGCTCAAATATTTCATACCCAAAAACCTCAATAAAGTCATAGATACATATGATATGGCAATGAAACTCAACTGGTAGGCTAAAATGACTGAGATGAACCTCCACCTGTGAAATCAAAACATTTTGAGATCGTATGAGCAACTTACTAAAAATAGTAAGTTTCCATAAATAGAAGCTCTGCATAAGATACCTTGATATATTTAGATTGAGTAATATAGATACCTTTCTTCATCTGATAGACTTACAAACCAACAAAGAATTTGATCTCACCAAACATAGACATTTCAAATTCAGTTTGCATCTCATTTGAAATTTTTTGACATAGGGCATCTTGTCCTCCAAATATGATATCATCAACAAATATTTCAGCTAACAAAATCCCTTTACCTTTTTCAGTCTTCATAAATATATTGTTGTTGTCATTTGTCCTTACAAATCCAATCTTTATCAAATAGTTATGTAATCTCTCATACCATGCTCTGGGGGCTTGTTTCAATCCATATAGTGCATTGTGTAGCTTGCAAACCATATTCTTCTTTCTTGGGTCAACAAATCCTTTTGGTTGTTCAATATATACTTTTTCTTCCAATATCCCATTCAGAAATGCAGATTTGACATCCATTTGATATACTTTGAATCCTTTATAAGTTGCATATGCAAGTAGAGTCCTCACTCCTTCCAATCTTGCAATTGGGGAAAATGTCTCCCCATAGTCAATGCCTTCTTCTTGTGCATACCCCTTACATACCAATCTTGCTTTGTTTCTAGTGACTTCTCCATGTTCATTAAGCTTATTTCTGAATGCCCATTTTGTTCAGATTACATTCTTGTCTTTTGGTCTCGACATTAGAGTCCAGGTATTGTTCTTTTCTATCTGTTATATTTCTTCATTCATGGCTTGTATCCAATCTTCATTCTCTAAAGCATCTTTTACTATTTTAGGCTCAAAATCACATAGTAAGCATGTATGTTCTTTCAACTTACTTCTTTTCATGACTCCAGATTCCTTATCTCCAATAATTTGTTTAGACTTATGGTGTCTTATCACATACTGTGCCAATGTAGGTTCAGATTTCCTTTCTCCTTGGTCTTGATCTTCAGGTTCACCTTGTAAATTCTCTACCTCTTCTTTTGATTTCTTGACAACATCCTCCTTTCTACTAGTCAAATAATTTTCATCTTTCTTTGCGCAGCAATTTTCACCTTTGTAAAGTTCAAGTTGTAAATTGAACCTTGAACTTTGAACTTGAACCTATTGGTTCAAAGTTCAGAGTTCAAAACACATTTTCCCAAAGAGTGTCATGAAAAAGCATCTTCACGATAAGGCCTAAGCATTTTGGTCATGGTCGAGTGTTCTTTTATATTTGGTAAATTGAATTTTGAACTTTGAACCTCCTTTCCCACAGTTCAAAGTTCACATTCCCATATGCACTTTGATAGCTTTGTATTGAAAATCTTCCACATCAAAGCTTTAGTGTCACAAGTTCACAAAATTTTAGGTTTTTCATATATGTTCCAGGGGCCCACCATGGTTGCTAAGTGCACATA
Source organism: Chamaecyparis obtusa (assembly GCA_027943335.1). Lineage (NCBI taxonomy): Eukaryota > Viridiplantae > Streptophyta > Pinopsida > Cupressales > Cupressaceae > Chamaecyparis > Chamaecyparis obtusa. Next base: position 856,702 of record BSBK01004874.1, read on the forward strand.
TAATTGAAGCATCGTGAATCTTGTACCTTGAACTCAATACTTATAGTTCAAGGACCGGATTTTGAGATATAATAATACTGGAATAAAGAAGTCGTGAGCCAAATCCTTGCATACTGACATCAAAATGATTGATGGGATGCAAAGAATGACGCTAGCTTAGCTCAAATGATCTCCTTACCAAAATGGAGCATGTGTAACAGGTTGTTAATAGTGATTGCGGTAGAAAAAATTATTGCATGGCAATCCTCTCGAATTGATGAAAATCGAAGCAAGTGTGTATATTTATTTTTCCCTCCCCTTTGGTTTCTTCATTCTGACTTGTTTATTTTTTGGAAGCGTCTTGGAGTGGTGAGGTAAAATTGTCAGAAGTAGAAAAATGGTGATTTTTATAGCAACCTTGGTCCTGTGTTTCATTTCACTTCTTCATTTTAAAAAGCAAAGAGCTGGTTCTTTTCTACATTCGTCCAAGTTTCATAGGAATTTTGCAAAATTTTGTTTCACCATGTCTTCTTCTTCCAAAGTGAAGTTTGTAAAGGAGAATAAATTTTCTCCTATCAGTAGTTGCCTACCTGAAAAGAGGGACATGGTGATTGTGGATGATGATATTAGGGAAATTGTGCAGAGATTGAGAAATACAAAAGGTGAGGCCATAGCTACCAGAATTATAAAGAGTGGTCTGTTAGAAGCAGTTGGTTTCCCTGAAGTTCTCCCATGCTCAAAATTGGTAATGGAATTTCATAATAGGTATAATAGGTTTGAGAGATGTATCATTATTGGGAGTGGTGAAGTTCTGGTGAATATAAATAGAGAGGTAATAATAGCCGCATTTAAGATTCCATCAGTAGAGGTCTATGGAGATTGGAGTATTGAAAAAGCCCTTGCTGATTTTGAGCAAAACAAGAAGGTATATGGAAACAATATAGCTAGAGATTGGTTGTTGAACCCAAAAAAGGGAGGTTCTCATTTACCTAGGTCCCTTAGGAAAGATCATTTGTTCAGAGAAGTAAGAGATATAAAAGTGATGTAAAATAGAATGAAAGGCAACCCCATAGATACAAATTGGGAAGATTGGATGTACATTTTTGTGCAAGCCATTTTAGATGTAGAGAATCCTGCTGATTGGGCTGAAATTATAGCAGAACAATTGCATGAGAGTTTATCATAGCCACCCTTGATTTCAAACTTTTATATGTCTTCATATCTCTTCTATGTCCTTGCTATATGTAGAGTTTAAGATGGTTTACCACTTGAAGAATGGAATATTAGTATGACATATTTTAAAAAGGTACAAGATACCTTTATGTCTAAACTGGTCTTTGAGTTGAGAGGGAAAGCTAATTACAGGATGTCTAAAGAAGCCATAGAGTTTGTTAAGATTTATGGCAGCTCTTACATACAATTCCATACTTTCAATTATTTGAGGGTGGGAGGTTTCAGTGATATGCCTATAAAACTACCCAGGTATTGTTTAGACAAGTGTATTTTACTAGAGGTAGGGAGACAGTTGCTAGTGGTTGAGAAGAAGTATAGGGTTAAAAGAGGTATTGGCACTTTCTTTCCATTAGAATTGGGGCATTATCATTTTAGATTAATGCATGATTTTTCCTTTTTGACAAATGAGCTAAGGGAAATGAATCTTCAACCATATCAAGCTATAAATTATTATGACAGCAAGGGCTTTGTGGAGAATCATTTCAAAGTTGATGCTATGTTCCTGCATCAACCGGATTTGGAAGACTTCTAGGATGATTGCATCGACGAAGTTGAAGTCATGAGGAGACTGCACTCCAAGTTTTCTCTAAGGCAAATTGTTTTTGATTATGATAAAAATAGGTTTTGAAGGGGCCCCGAAACCCTTTAACAATAGAGACAAAAGATAAGCATGAGATCCCTAAGAACAACTAGTTGTCCCAAAGAGGGGAACAGACTACAAAGGGTCAAAACCCAAATATTCAATAAGCTTGTACACAACAAAAAGCAAAAAACACTGGACAATAAACAAAAAAGAGAAGACCACCAGTACAAAGATCAAGACATAGTCTTCAGGAAGCCCTCGGATTCCTCCAGCTAGGCCTGCATGATCTTAACATTATCTTTCAAAATCTGAATGTCCTGATCTGCAATCTTGAGCTTCTTTTTAGTATTAGACCTAGTCCTGGTGTCACGTCCCATCTGCTGACTAGGGTCAGTCAGGTCAATTTTGTCACTTAGAGGGGTGTCTTTGTTTCCTTCCAGCATTCTGCTAAGTGTATTCAAATTCTCCAGAGTAGACTTCATTCCTGTATTAGCTAGGCTGAGCAAATATTTCAGCATCTCCTCATTCCTACTTGTCTTCTCATGGATAGGGATCATGGCATTCTCAACTAATTTTTTAATTCTATCATCCAAATCAGAACCGTAATCAAAAACACTGACATTAGCTTTGAGAGAAATCTCCTTCCTGATTTTGTCAGTAGTTTCCTCAATAATAGGATTCTTATTTTCTAGTTTGATACATCTATTCTTTAGTTCAACCAGGTCATTCTACACCCACTTGTCCAGATTATAACTATAGATGGATTTGTTCTTAGCAATTTCTAGGGGGGTCATAATAACTATTCTTTTTACCTGCAAATCCATCTTTCTGATATCATCCTGAAGAGAATGGGACCTATTACAATCAAGGGTTCTCTCATTGTCATCCTTCTTGTTTTCCTTTTGGGCACTAGAGGAGTCATGAGAGTCCAGATTATCCTCGTCCATAACCCTAAAGCTATTGTTCCCCAAGTCCTCTGCATTGTTGTCAATTAAGTTTGTATCATCCTCTTTGCCATCATTGTCATCAGCCTCAACCTCCATCTCATAAGTGTCTTTGTCATCAGTATTGTTAATCTCTAGAGCTGAGTTAGGCTTGTCCCCTCTATTCTGGTTATCATGGCCATCCTTGGGGCTACCCATGGCATTAGAAATGTTGAGATCCTCCAAGTCCTTCTCCTTAGGGGTTTGGGTAGTGGGATTAGGCTCGACATTTTGACCCATCTAGGTATTCTTTTCAACCTCAGTCACATTATCCTAAGGATTCAACTTAACACCTTCAGACCATCCGAAGACTCAGACGGGGAGAGAACTTTCTTAGGATTTTGTTTCCTAGGTGAAGGGTCGATTTTCTTCCTTTTCTTGATATGGGCAGGGATAGGTTCAGGAATGTGATCCCTCACATAATCAGCGATAAGGAGGATGAGCCCAACATGGAGGATGGCGAAATTCTTCACTCTATAATCAGAAATGGTTTGATTGAGTGAACAGAGAAGAAATTAGGGAAAAGAGATTCTTATATCATGTCTCAAATGATTAACTAGGGCAAAATGGTAATTATAGACCCTAGAAAATCTCCCCTCAAGTGTAAAATATTTCATAATGACCTTGATAACAGAACCCCAAATGCTATTAATATTATCCATTTCAACGTAATCTTTCTTACCTTTCACCAAAAGAGCCCTCTCCTCATCAGTGTCAGGAAACTTCTTGTAAGCTCTGGTTCCAACCTTAATCTCTTTCGAATACTTCAGACCATCCAAAGGGAGACCAGTTATGTCTGAGAGGAGCTCGAGGCTAAGGCTAAAAGATTTTCTAGCTAGATTCACCATGCCCTTATCCCAACCATCTGCAAAGGCTTTAGTAACATCATTGTCAAAACAATGGAGTCTCTGGAGAAATCGATGGACATGGCCTTTTTTCAAAATGCTCCAGACTTCCTTATCCTGCTTCCACTTACAATCTGCTGGCTCTTCTCTCTTGAGATCACCACCCATAGCCGAACCCTCTCCCTACTCTTTTTTCATATGATTCTTATGCTTAGATGGAGGAATGCTCTCAATTTGGTAATTCTTTAGCTTAATAAATCTGTTAGACTGGTTCACTGTCCTATTCACATGCGCGGACTGGCAGCAATTACTAGTAATGATGGAAACACACATCAAATTTTGATCTTTCATAATGGGTGGATAATTCCACTTCTTAGAGATGTACTTAGCTTTATTTTGAGTGACGTTTAATATCACCCCAATCTGAAGGGAATTAAATAATATCATTAATACTCCTATTAATGACTCCTTCCTTGTGCCTGATTTTATCATAATTAATAGATGAGATAACAACATCATTACAGATTGTATTTCCAATCCATTTTTTAATCTCCTCACTTTTGGCTCCTATATTGGCAAGGCAATCAACAACCTGATTGGTCTCTCGGTAATTGTGAGATATATGGAACCCCTCAAAGGATTGGGCTATAGTTTTGATTTTAGTAATAATGTGATCAATAGTCCAAGAGGGGGTATTGATATCTTTAATATTATTTATAATGTTTAAAGAATCACCTTCAAGCCGGACTCTTTTGAACCCCAATTCTTCCACCAGCAGAATAATATTGAGAGCAGCCAGGGCCTCAGCCCTATGATTAGTCTGAATTCCCAAAGGAACAGAGATGACACCTAAATAGTTACCATTACTATCTCTAATAATTCCACCACCCCCAGAGACACCCGAGTTGCCTTTGGAGGCCCCATCAAAATTAGCTTTAACCCAGCCTATAGGAGGAGCAATCCAAACAGAGGAATCTCTAGGAGAGCTAGTGTTAGGATTGAGGTGAGAAAAATTCCAAGTAGACCAGTCCACATCTGGGAGGAAATTCCTAAGCTTGCTCTTGCTATTGATGATAGCATTGCTGAAATTTTCCTTAATAGCTCTAGAGAAGATGTTGTAGATAATTTCAAGATTGGCTTGTTTGTCTTTGAAAATTCTATTATTTCTTTCCTTCCATATACACCAGCAAAGATGAGGCAGGATGAGATTCCAGAAACTTCTTGCAAGATCATTGTCAAAAGGGCATCTCCACTGGGTGATGAAGTCCTGCCAAGAGTTAGGAAAGAGCCAACACAAGTTCCAATTTTGAAAAAACATGGACCAAACTCTCTGAGTAAAAGTACAATGAAGCATTAGGTGGTCACAAGATTCAGCTTGATCCTTACAAAGAAAGCATCTATTAACATGACAAAAACCTCTTTTAACTAGATTATCAATTGTAAGGGGCTTATTTTGGATAAGGATCCAATAGAAGAAGTTAATCTTAGGAGTAAGAAATTTATACCAAATAGCAGCACATTGAGGCTTAACTTCCTTGGAGAAGAAAAAGGAACAAGCAGAGGCCACCGAGAATTCACCATTAGAAGAAGGGTTCCACCAATTTTGTCAGGATGATTAACTTCTCTGAACTAGGATTGCAGCTCGATCATGAGAGGAGACAGGTTTCTATCAAGGCTAGAAAGATCCTTCCAAGAGTTGTTATTCCAATAATCAGAGACTTTGCATCCAATAGTATTTTTAGCTTGCATTATAATATCCTTCCACTCTTGTCTTTCAGATAGGGGCCGATCATGGATCCAAGGATCATCCCAAAAGTCAATGTTGGTCCCTTCACCTAGTTTCCACCTTATCCCTTCTCTCAAGAAGTCAATGGAGGAGCAAAGGCTATTCCAGATATAAGAGCCATTCACCCTAGCATCATTGTTTAAAAGATCCTTCAAGCTGTTGGAATTAGAAAGATATTTGCTTTTAACTATGCCATTCCATTTCTTAGTATCCTCAAAGACTCTCCAAACCTGCTTAGCCAAAAGGGCCTTATTAACAAGCTTGATAGGTCTTAGCCCCAAGCCCCCTTTATTCTTGGACTTACAAACCTTTTCCTAGGCTATCAGACTAAGTCTTTTTTAATCTTCAACACCAGTCCATAAGAATCTTTTTTGGATAGTTTCAAGCACATCGTGAACTTGTGAGGAATCTTGAAGAGACTCAGAGCATACACATGCAGATTTTGCAGAGTTGACTTCAAAAACTGAAGCTTACCGGAGCTATTGAGGAGGGCACCCTTCCATCCAGCCAATTTCCTATTGTACCTATCAACAATTTGGTTCCAGAAGCTGTCAGGGGGTTTAGAGCAAAGGGGAAGACCCAAATAAGATGAGGGAAGGGCCCCAATGCTGCAACCAAGTATTTTGGAGATCTTAGCCTATCTCTCAAGGGGGGTATTGATAAAATATAAGAAGCTCTTATTCCAATTAATAAGTTGACCCATAGCCGAGGTATAAATTGACAGGGCTTTTTTAAGATTCCTGGCTTCTTTAATAGTAGATTCACCCATGAATAGGTTATCATCAACAAATTATTCATGGGAGCAGAAGGTTCTAATCGATGAAGGTTGGAGACCAGAGATAGTTCCATCATTAACAAGTTTAGAGATATATCTTCCCAGCCCTTCAGCCAAAATAGAAAATAGGATGGGAGATATAGGATCCCCCTGCCTAAGACCCCTTGAGGGTTTGAAGAAATTGGAGGAGCCACCACTCACAATAATAGAGGAAGAGATAGTGGAGACCAACTGATCAACAATTTTAATGACTCCCGCATCGAACCCAAAGCAACCTAAGACTTTTTGGAGAAACTGCCAGTCAACCCTGTCATAGGCTTTAGATAAGTCCAATTTCATAAGAAAACCCTATTTCTTGGCAGCTTCAAGGGAATGGATATTTTCATGAGCAACCATGATAGAGTCAAGGATTTGTCTCCCTAGAACAAATCCATTCTACTGAGGAGAAATAATGGAGGGTAGCAAAGAAAGCAGTCTGGAAGTCATGACTTTGGCTATGATCTTGTAAATCCCATTACAGAGACTAATGGGTCTGAAAGAATCCACCGTGTTGGCACCATGTTTTTTAGGAATAAGGACCAAGAAAGTGGTCTAAGGAAAATTGTTACCTTGAAGCTTCCCTTCAATATTAAAAACATAAAGGATGAAGGTGAAAATGTACTAGAGTCAAAAAGCATGGGGTCAAGTGTAGAATTGGTACTTGGGAAAATTGATTAGACTGAAAGAGAGGAAGAAGATATAAGGTCCCTAACCAAAGAGGTTATCAAAAGGATAGAATAATGGCTCAAGTCTCAAAGAAATAAGAGTCAAGAATCCCTTGCATTGAAAACTAGAAGAAGTCTGAGAATTCCTAAAATTGAACCTACCCCTGTCTCCACTAATAAAGTTGAATCATTATTGCTTGTAGGTAATACAGATCCTCAACAAAGCCACTAACATTGAAGATTCAAAATTAGTTTCTAACAGTGCAATAAAGATTACCAAGAAAAGAAGTAAAATAAATGAGAAAGTATATTCAACTTTCTGCATTGTTCTTGATTCAGACTCAAAAGATATTCAAGAGATTGAAAAGAAGAAAAGTTCCAGTCATGGATTTAGGTTCAACTGGAGTTAGTGGGAACCCAAGTCAATAGGATTCAAGTGCTTTAAACAACCCAGGCACTGACATCTCATTACAGAATGCAAGTCCAAAAACTCCAAAATGGTTGGACTTATCAGTGAGTAAGAAGAGGAATATTGTTCCTACTTCAATCCCTAATGGAGATCTTGTTAGTAAGTATCTCAGAAAGTCTCCAAGGTTAAAGAAGCCAAAAATAGAATCTATGTTAGATGTAGACCTGAACATAGGTCACTAGGTTGCCAAGATATTCAAACCTAATTTTGATAAGGCTAGTGTCAAGGTCACTAAACAAGATTTTAATGTGGAGAATATAGACCTGGGGGTAGCTTCTAGAGCTACAGACTTGAAGATTCTTAACTCTGCAAACAAAAAGATCAATCACCGAGCGCTAAAAGATGTAGAAGATAAAGAAAAATTGAAGCAAGCTCTATGTGAGATGGTCAAGTACATTCAACAATTGCAACACCCTGTTCCTCAACCCCTAGTGATGGTCCCTCTGAATTTAGATGTCAAGTCTCCAAATAATCTTAAGTTTCTTAACCAAGTTCACAAAGAAAGGTCCTTGTCTAAGGCCTTTAACAGTTGGATGGGAGAAGTTGGTGAAAAGGTCAGTCATTTTGCACAAGCTTATGAGGATATAACCAAGAGGTCTTCCTCTTTGGTAGCTGCTATTGAAGTTGACATTAAACTCTGGGAGGTGAAGAAAGATGGTTTAGATATAGAAATAACTAATCTGGATGAGGCTTTTGTCTATGGTATAGACAAGTTTTTAACTAAGAAAGTAATACCTGACACTGATACCAGTTTATTATTTGTTGCTAAAGTTAATGAAGAGTGGTGATGTTCACTCTTCGATTAAGGTATTGAGGAGTCTATTCAGATTCTGAAGGTGCTGGCTTGTGTAGAAGAAGTACTCAGCAATCATATCAATTGCCTCTACAATTTGGCTAAGAATGAAGTTAAAGTCAGAATTGATGTAGCAAAAATTAGGAAATCCTTCACAGAAAAGGCACAGGGGTTGAAAGATGCTAAAGAAATCATGGCTCATGATTGCTCATTTATAGCCTGGGTGCAATCACTAATCATGCTCGGTGATGAACAACTAAAGACGCTAGAGACCAAGCTAGAACAGTTGCAAAATTGTAAATGTATCTGGGAGAAAAGGCTCAACTTAGTTTCTTTGTCAAACCAAGTCATGCTTGAGAAATTCACGGCAGCCTTTGAGGAGTGAGTTCCACGCACAAAGCAGTTGATGCTTCTACCAGTGCAAATGGCGAGAAAGGCTAATTTGTCAATTAGTTTCTGATAGGGCAGTTCCAAGTGGTTTAGGTTTTTAGTTTCATTTTCCTGGAATAGACTTTTAGTTGCAAAAACTGATCAAGCCCTGCGTGGCTATATATTAAATTTTGAGTGACCTTGAAAGGGTCAGTTCTCTGGTTACAGACACTTAGTTATTTTTGTATTTACTACAAGTACTTTTGATGAATGGTTTTATTTTGAATTGGAACATATGATATAGTGTCAGTTGGTTTATAACAGATAATAGTATTTTTGGATCAGTTGGTCTGATTGTTACATGTATCTTGACTTCAGTTGGAATTAAATGCATGTTGCTATAATCTGTTTATATGTTCTATGATTATTTATCCATTCCTCACTTTATTTCAGTATCTATTGGATCGATCATACTGGGAATGTTTTTCTTGTAATCTTAGTCAGTTGGCTTAGATGAATGTGGATCTTTCTCAGAGCATAAATCTTTCTATAGTCATTTTATATGAAGAAATGAAAAGCCTTTCTTAATTTCAGGTCAAAAGTATATACTTTCTTATTGTTTTCATTCTTTTCAAATAAATGGGCTTTCAAGATTGATTTTTATATATGGTAGATGCTCCTTTAATCGCATAGAGTTTATTCATGAGTGACTAACTCAACTGTTCTATTATTTTTTCCTTCTATATGGGCAAGAGGGTTTGAAGATAGTTATAATTTTAATAAGAAGGAAAATTTGTATACTAACACTCTTGATACTCGATAATATCTTGTTGTGGCTCGGAAAACTCATGCAATTCCTTGACATCTGGTTTAGGTGCACTACTAGCCTCTCCTTCTTCCATGTATATGAAAGATCTATAATATTTAGGCTCTTGCTTGATGAACTTCTACTGATTAAATACCTGAATGACTTGAAGATCAGTGATTAGAGATCACTGAGTTACTAAAATGATATGTAAGATAATTAAATCAGTCATTATGTTGTCATTGATGTCAACTAGTTTTGACAGTACTTATCATGTTGGTTGCTAACATCTAAACATCTGTAAAGAGGAGAGAAAAGATGAAGAGCTGAGATATCTACATGGAGAAAGATGGATATGACAGATGAGGATAAGGAATACTTTGGGTAACTTATTGATGAGTCTATGACTTCATATTGTTGACTTGATTATGTTGCATTAATCTATTATGAAGGAGGAAGCAAAAATGTACAAGGTAATGTGGTCAGTAAATGAAGCACTTCAGTATACACCGAGCCAGTGTAGTGTATACTGAGTGACAATATTAACTAAGCTTGTGTTTGCCAATGCATTCTTTGTTAACCAAGTATGGATGAAAGTATTAAATGCTTAAGTTTAGCTGATAGAAATTGATGAGCTGGAAATTGTTATGATTTCGAGATTGAGGATAAAGTTTTTTATGAGATCCACGGCTGACAAAATTCAGAGAAGATCTAAAGGATGGAATTGAAACATGTTATTGACACATCTTCTGAGGAAGGTTTAAGAGGCAAAATCAACAAAGGAGAATAAGTGACAAAATATGATGGATGATATGAAAATAGTTTATCTGTCTATATAAGAGATATGAGTTTCTTTATTGAAACATGCCAAAAGAAAGAAGATTGCAGAGATTTCACGTGAATAAAGTTTCATGCATGCTTGATCAAACTAATTGAAGAAGAACCAAACTGCAGAATAGTACCGAGCGTCGGAGAGCTATTACCGAGTAAAAGTAAGTTGAGGAAGTGAATTGATATATTGATCAGAGGATTTGTATGGGCTTAGAATAGATCTAAACATCGTATTGTAATCATATCAACTACTATTTTAGTTTCACCATTGATACAGAAAAATATCTTAATCGAGTGGACTTAACCGTCTTATGTTATGCCCCTATATCATTCAAGGAATGTGCATTGTTATCTAATTGACCCCATAGTGAATGTTGGTCGAAAGATAAATGTTAGTCTTAAATCCTCTAACAAGGTCACACCTAACAGTGTGTTTGTAACCTTTAATGGGGTTGGCTCTTCACAGAGCTCACTTCAAAAGAGTGAAAATTATTTTGGGTTACCGAACCCAGGTGGTTTTTCCCTTAACAAGGTTTCCACATTAAATCATTGTGTTATGTGTTTCTATGATGATTGTTTTAAATTCATAATTTACATATTGCATAGTTGATTTGGTCGGTAATCACAGTGAGTTAATTAACTGGTAATTGGTAAAAGGCACAGATAGTTTAGTATTTTATGTTACCGAGTTGCAGAATTTATTAAAATTGTTTAAAGTGTTACATCTCTATATTTGGGACTGTAGGATAACTAATCTAACTGATTCACCCCCTCTCATTTATTCTAACAATTAGTATCAGAGTTGTGTTGCTTGGAACAAAATTTTAAGGACTTCAGCAGAAAGATTACAAGATGTATAAGAGGGAAGTGCCAAAGCTGAATAAGAAAAATTTTACTATATGGAAAAGTCAAATGAAACTTCACATATCTGGTATTGGAGATTATTCCTTACATCTACTAGAGAATGGCTACTTACAACCACCATTCAGACCTTTGAATCTTGATCAGTTGAGAGACCGACAAGAACACAACTATACTATGATAGAGATTGTTGTTGCTCTATCCAATGCTGAATTTGAGGATGTTAAGAATTGCACAACTGCAAAGGAAATGTGGGATAAACTAGCTCTAGTTTATGGTGGTGATGTTAATGTCAAGAGAGCCAGATCTGAAAGCCTAAGAGGTAGGTTTGATGATATGAAAATGAAGGAAGGAGAAAACATAGTACAATATACAAACTAAATAAAGGAGGTAGTCAATGCTATTAGAGGATCTGGTGGTGTCATTGATGAAGATACAGTGGTAAGTAAAATTCTAAGAGCCTTATTGTTTGCTTATGCAATCAGAATATATGCTATACATGAATGATATGTGCACCTAGCAATACTCTTACTCTTGATATTCTGATGGTAAACTAACAACTTTTGAGTTAAACAATTTTGATAATAGTGTTGTACCGTCTGTTGAGTCTGCTTTCATGTCTTCTCTGAGGATCGATAAGTCTATTAGTAGACATAATATAAGGAATGAAAATGATAGTAATACTGATGATTGTGAGCTTGATGAACTTGAAGCTCTTATGGCCTGGAGATTACCTAAAGGTAAAGGTAGATATAAGGGTAAATTACCTTTAGCATGTTTTAACTGTAAAGAAGTTGGCCATATTACTGCTAGATGCCCGAACAGGAGAGAGGAAGATAGAAACAAAGATTGATCTAGTGAAGGAAGCTATGGAAGGAGAAACAACAAAAGTTACCAACACTACAACAAAGACAACTGAGATCACAAGGATAAGGGCAAAAAGGTATGTTACTTTGCTGAAGAGAATGATACTGATACTGACATAGATGATGATGTTGAAGTTGTATTTTTTGCGATGAAGGATGATTCTGAGGAAGAAGAAAGGTATGTAGAAACAACACTCATTTCTAATGTTAGTAAAAATGATACATGGATCATTGATAGTGGTTGTACACATCACATGACTGGTGATGAAGAAAATTTTGATCATCTTGAGCATTATAATGGAGGATCAATAAAAATGGGTAATGATACACCATGTATGGTTAGAGGAAAAAGATCTTTATTGATAAATGATAAAATTAGATGTGATAATACTTATTGGGTAAAAGGACTGAATTATAATTTTCTAAGTGTGGCACAACTCAACAACTTAGGTCACCAAGTAGCTTTTGAAAGCAAGAAGGTAAAGATATTTGATGAAAGTGGAAAGATTGTTAGGACAGGAGCACAATCTAGAGGTAACTTATTTTATCTTGACAATGTTGAGACTTCTTGTTTACTAATGAAAAATGAGGATGCATGGTTATGGCATAAAAGGTCATGTCATGTAAATTTTGATAACATGATTAAGATTAGTAGAAAGAAAAATGTTAGAGGACTGCCTAGTCTAACAAAGCCTAATCATGTTATGTGTCATGAATGTCAAAAGGGGAAAATGACAAAATCTAGTTTTAAGAGTAAAGACCATTCAACAAAAAGAATCTTGGAATTAGTTTACACCGGCCTATGTGGTCCCATGAGAACTCAGAGCTACTATGGAGATAGATATTTTATTTTGTTTGTTGATGATTACACTAGATTGATGACTGTCATGTTTTTTTAAAAGAGAAATCAAAGGCATTTAGAATGTTTAAATGGTACAAAGCAAAAGTAGAGAAAGAAACCAAGAAAGAACTAAAATAATTGAGGTCAGATAAAGGTTGTGAGTTTATTTCTAATGAATTCACTAACTATTGTAATGAGCATGGTATAAAAAGATAGGTTTCTGCACCTAGAGCACCGCAACAAAATGGGATTGTTGAAAGGAGAAACTGATCAATTGTTGATTGTTCAAGGACTCTGATGATAGAAAATAATGTTGCACAAGTATACTGGAGAGAGGTAGTTAGCACAACTATTTATCTTCTAAACCGAGTACAATTGAAGAAAGACACAAATAAAATACCCTATGAGTTATGGTTTGGTTACACACCGAGTGTAAGTTACTATAGAATTTTTGGCAGTAAATGTTTTATTTTGAAAGATGATAGGAACAGGAAATTTGACTCTAAAGGGGATGAGGGAATATTTCTTGGATATTCTACTAAAATTAAAGCTTACAAGTGTCTAAATAAGGTTTCTAATAAGATGATTGAAAGTACCAATGTTAGAGTTGATGAATTTGCTGATAAAAATGATGAAGAAAGTAATAAGGAGATGGAAGACTATGGTAGATTTGTTTATGTTGAACATCTAGAGTACTTACCAAAGCCACAGGCTGATTTTACTGAGCATCAAGAAAATAACACTAAGGAACAACAAAGAGAAACCGAGGAACAACAAAGGGAAACTGAGGAACAGGTAGAAACTACCAAGCAAGGAAATGAACCTGAACAAAGTGAAGAACAAAGAAGAGATCAAGTGCTAGCAAGATTTGTTAGAAGGCATCATCTTGAGAACTAAATCATTGGAGATAGGCAAGTTGGGATACTGACAAGAAGTAAGTTAATATAGAATGTATGCTTAGTTTGTGAGTTTGAACCGAAAAATGTTAAAGTTGCACTTGAGAATGATGAATGGATAAATGCTATGAATGAAGAGATAGAACAAATTGAGAAAAACAAGACATGGGCCTTAGTACCTAGACCAAAAGATAAAAATGTTATCGGTACTAAATAAATTTTCAGAAATAAACTGAATGAGAATGGAGAGGTTACAAGAAATAAAGCTAGACTTGTTTTCAAGGGATATGCACAGGAAGAAGGTATTGATTATGGTGAAAGATTTGCACCTATTGCTAGACTATAAGGAGTCTGCATGTTACTTACATATGCTACACATAAGAAATTTAAAGTCTATCAAATGGATGTTAAGTCTACTTTTCTGAATGGAATACTAGAAGAGGAGGTCTACATAGAACAACTAGAAGGGTTTGTTGATCCGAATCAAAAAGACATGGTATGTAGACTACACAAAGCTTTATATGGTTTAAAGAAAGCACCAAGATCCTAGTATGAAAGGTTGCATACTTATCTTTTAAGTATTGGTTTTGTAAGACCTAGTGAGAACAATAATTTATACATTAAAGGAGGATCTGGTGACATTATTTTGATTGCTGAAATATTTGTGGATGATACAATCTTTGGAGGACAATATCATATTTGTAAATCATTTGCTGATGAGATGAGAAATGAATTTGAAATGTCTATGTTTGGAGAAATTAAATTATTTCTAGGCTTGCAAGTTATTCAGTAGAATGATGGAATTTTCATCACACAATCAAAGTACATAAAGGAAGTATTGAGAACATTTGGCATGGAAGATGCTAAACCAGTTGGAACACCGATGATCATAGGCTACAAATTAACAAAAGATGATGAATCAATAGAGGTAAACTAGACATTGTACCAATCTATGATTGGTAAACTGATGTATGTAGTACATAGTAGGCCTGATATTGCTCATGCAGTGGGGATTGTTGCTAGATTTTCTACCAATCCAAAGGATTCACATATGATTGCAATGAAAAGAATCTTGAGATACCTAAAGAAAATAGAGGAATATGGCTTATGGTATCCTAAGGAAGGAAAATTTGAACTAAGATTCTACACCGACGCGGATTGGGCTAGAAATATAGATGATAGAAAGGGCACAACTGGAGGAGCATTTTTCTTTGGTGAAAGACTTGTAACTTGCACAAGTAAGAAACAACCTTGTATTTTTCAGTCTACTGTTGAAGCAGAGTATGTTTCTACCACTACAAACTATTCAAGCATTGCTTATATCAAACAAGTATTGGAAGGGATGAATGAGGTAATCACTAAGCCAATGATTATATATTGTGACAATGCTAGTGCAATAAATATTTCTAAGAATCATGTAATGCATTCGAAGACAAAGCATATTTCTATTAAGTATCACTACTTAAGAGAACAAGTATAGGAGAATCAAGTCAAACTGGAATATGTTACATCAAAGGAGCAACTTGCTAATATTTTTACCAAGCCTCTACCGAGGGAAACTTTTGAATACTTGAGGACTAGACTTGGGGTCTGTCCCCTGTCTACCAAAAACTAATGTGATCTGGAGGTTGCATCAGCCTATTCTTATCAGAAGGTCATTCATGTTGATGCAAAATAGCTCACACTTTGGATAATGTCTAAGGTTGTGAAAGATTTGAGGAGTTAGAACAGAGATTTGCTTATCAGTATATAGAGATACATTGTCTGCACCGAACAATAGAGAGTTACTTGGCTATTGTAGAGCTATATGTTTTATGTTTTTCTTTCGCATTGTTGTTAAAGGGAGAGATAACCAATATGAAGAGACAGAATAGTGATAATATATCTAAGGGAGAGATAATATGAGAAATTCAGGGAGAGTTTTGAAGATTTGTTGCTGAGAATAGTAGGAATCTGAGAGCTGAAAAGATCAAATCCACAAAGGAAATTCTGCACTTGTAATACTATTATGTAATGTAGTGATTAAACATATCTATATCAAGCTAGGGAGAGATTATCGAGCTACAAAATTTACTTGCATAGTTGTAGAATACATGTTTGGTATGTGTATGGCATATTTCATATTGCTTGTGTTGCCATCAATGCCAAAGGGAGAGATTGATGAACTACAACTGATTGAATACCTAAATGACTTGAAGATCAGTGATTAGAGATAACTGAGTTACTGAAATGATATGTAATATAATTTAATCAATCATTATGTCATCATTGATGTCAACTAGTTTTGATAGTACTTATCATGTTGGTTGCAAACATCTAAACATCTGTAAAGAGGAAAGAAAAGATGAAGAACTGAGATATCTACATGGATAAAGATGGATATGACAGATGAGGATAAGGAATACTTTGGGTAACTTATTGATTAGTCTATGACTTCATATTGTTGACTTGATTATGTTGCATTAATCTATTATGGAGGAAGCAAAAATGTACAAGGTAATGTGGTCGGTAAATGAAGCACTTTAGTATACACCGAGCCAGTGTAGTGTATATTGAGTGACAATATTAAATAAGCTTGTGTTCACCAATGCGTTTCTTTGTTAACCGAGTATGGATGAAGGTATTAAATGCTTAAGTTTAGCCGACAAAAATTGAGGAGCTGGAAATTGTTATGATTTCGAGATTGAGGATAAAGTTTTTTATGAGACCCACGACTAACAAAATTTAGAGAAGATCTAAAGGATGGAATTGAAATGAGTTATTGACACATCTTTTGAGGAAGGTTTAAGAGGCAAAATCAGCAAAGGAGAATAATCGAAAAAATCTAATGGATGATATGAAAATAGTTTATCTGTTTATATAAGAGATATGAGTTTCTTTATTGGAACATGCCAAAAGAAAGAAGATTGTAGAGATTTTGCATGAATATAGTTTCATGCATGCCTGATCAGACTGGTTGAAGAAGAACCGAACTACAGAACTGTACTGAGCGTCAGAGAGCTATTACCGAGTAAAAGTAAGTTGAGGAAGTGAATTGATATATTGATCAGAGGATTTGTATGGGCTTAGAATAGATCTAAAAATCTACAAATTGAGTTGTATTGTAATTAGATCAACTACTATTTTAGTTTAACCATTGATACAAAAAAATCTCTTAACCGAGTGGACTTAACCATCTTATGTTATGCCCTATGTCATTCAAGGAATGTACATTGTTATCTAATTGACCCCATAGTGAATGTTGGTTGAAAGATAACTGTTAGTCTTAAATCCTCTAACAAGGTCACACCTAACAATATGTTTTTAACCTTTAACAGGGTTGGCTCTTCATCGAGCTCACTTCAGAAGAAGGAAAATTATTTTGGGTTACCGGTCCCAAGTGGTTTTTCTCTTAACAGGGTTTCCACGTTAAATCATTGTGTTATGTGTTTCTGTGATGATTGTTTTATTGTGATACTTTACATACTACATATTTGATTTGGTCGGTAATCACAGTGAGTTAATTAAATAGTAATCGGTAAAAGGCAAGGCATAGACAATTTAGTATTTTATGTTACCGAGTTGCAAAATTTATTGAAATTGTTTAAAGTGTTAAATCTTTGTATTTGGGACTGTAGGATAACTGATCTAACTGATTCACCCCCCTCTCAGTTATTCTAACATTTCTTTCACTCAACTTCATTATTTTCTTTCTAGATTTGTACTTGGTTCAAGGTATAAACAGTTGTACTTATAGCTTCTCTCTAGTATTTTTGTGCAACATTCTTCTCAATCATCAGTGTTCTAGCACAATCCATAATTTATTTGTTTCTTCTTTCTTCTATACCATTATGTGGTAGTGTCCTAGGTGCAGACATTTGTCTCTTTATTCCTCTATCATTGCAGAACAGATTGAACACATTTGATATAAACTCTCCTCCTTTGTCAAGTCTCAAACATTTCAAGATTTTACCAGATTCTTTTTCAACTTTTTCCAAATACCACTTAAACAACTGAAATGCATCATATTTATCTTTTAAAAACATTACAATTCTTTGAATCAATGCGCTATGTACATTAATTCAAAGAGGGGTGCCATTTGTGTGTGAGTGTTTACACCTTCATGAAATTAGGACAATTAGAAACAATTCTATAAAAAGACAATGTAAATTTAATCTAAAGAATTATATTTAACATCCATATCATCTCATGGTTCTCTATCTAAGCTAGGTAAGTAGAGCTCTCAGCCTTATTCTCTACTAGTGACAATCCTAGAATGAGAAAATTATGATAAAATGTCTAAATCTAGCTCTCAATTCTCAATTGATATAAAGATTAACTCAAATGCTCATGATAATGTTCTCAAATCTCACTATTTGCTCTCAAAATGCTCAAGATATTGCTCAATTTCTCTCAAATTTCCTATAGTGATGATGCTATGCATTCGAATTTTCTAGGATTCTTATGCTCTCAAAATGCTCATTATTTGTAGTAAAATCCCAAGGGTAGGGGGTAGAGTTATTTGATCATGGTTTAGCCTTGGTTGAGTAAAAAGATTTGAAATGTTTTTAAATGGGGGTACAATTTAAATGATTATCTCAAATGTTTGGACAAGTAGACAAATTTGAGTGATTGAGATTCAAAGTTGAAAATGAGTGATTGAGATTCAACAATTTGGAGTGAGCCATGTGCATTGTGTTCTCAATTCTTATTGGTTGCTCAAATTATGTTGAAATATATTAGGATTAATTAAATTCCATCAATTAATTAAATTAGCCATGTAGGGGAATAGGTTCAATTTGATTTTTGATTTAAAACTATACAATTAATTGATTAAAATCAATTATATAGTGTGATTGATCCCTTTAAGCTTGTATTTAATTATTTGATGTCATGATTTGATTTTTCCTTTGATTTAAATGATTTTGTCCAATTTTGATTAATAAATATCCATTTAAAACTGATTTAATCCATTTTGATGAAAATTAGAGCATTTGGCTGAGATTTTGTAAATTTGAATGATTCTAAGACACCTATCCAATTTTGGGTGTCTACAACAGTCATCATTCTATAATAGTCATCAAAAAATAGAATAAAATACTTATCACCACAATAACTTTGTACAACCATAGGTCAACAAAGGTCAGTATGAACCAATTCCAAAATATTGTCAGAAGTATATGTCTTGCTCTTAAAACTAGACTTTGTCATTTTTCCCAATTGACACATCACATTATCAAGTTTCTTCAATCTTGGTAAACCTCTAACTTTCTTCAACTTATTGATATTTATCAAATTGTCAAATTTCACATGACACACCTCTTATGACATAACCATACATCATCAAATTGTGCAAACAAACATGTTTCTTCAGATAGGTCTAGATAGAACAAGTTACATCTTGTCTTTTCTCCACTTCCAATTAGTTTGCCAGTGGCATCAAATATTTTAGCCTTTCTGTGATAAAATTCAACTCGGTAACTAGTACTGTTCAACTCTGCCACACTCAACAAATTATAGTTAAGACCTTCAACCCAATAAGCATTATCACATCTGATCTTATCAATCAATCTTATTGATCCTTTTCCTTTCATAGGACATGGTGCATCATTACCAAACTTAACACTTCTACCTTTGTAATGATTAAGGATTTCAAACTTACTTTTATCACCAGTCATGTGATGTGAACAACCACTATCAATTATCCATTTATCACATTTACTTACATAAGAAATAAGTGCAGTTTCCTCATCTTCATCTTCATCATCTTTCATAGAAACATAAAAAACTTCTATATCACATTCATTAGATTCACTAGTTTCACTGTCAGTTTCCTCTTTAGCAATATAGAAATATTTCTTACCTTTGTCTTTGTAGTCTCTGTACCTTCGGTGATCTCTATCAGATCTCTTGTCTTTGTACTTGTTTTCCCTTTTTTCATCTTTGTCAGTCCTATCAGGGCATCTTGCTACAATATGACCAACTTTGTTACATGAAAAATAGATAATAGGAAGTTTACCTTTATATTTCCCTTTTCCTCTCTTTAGCCTTCAAGCCATAAGTGCCTCAAGATCATCTAGATCATCATCAAAAGTGTCACTATCACTGTTGTTGTTGTTGTCACTCCTCTCACATCTTTCTTTTCCCTTCTTAGGCTTATAAGAACCATTTGATACTTAAATATAGATTCAGTATTATGAACAGTGAAATTATCATAATTAGATAGCTCAAAAGCAGTAAGCTTGCCAACAAGATTTTCCAAAGTTAGGACATTACTAGGGTTACATCTTGATTCTTGTATTGCAAAAATTCTGATAGCATAGATAGGAAGCAAGTTTCTCAATACTTAACTAATAATAGTCTCATCATCAATGCTTTCATTAGCTCATCTAATAACATTTACTACCTCCTTAATTCTACCACAATATTGAGCAATATTTTCACCTTCTTGCATATTTCATCAAACTTACCTCTCAAGCTTTCAGATTTGGATCTTAGTACATTTGTGTCCCCACCATAGATAGTTGCTAGAGTGTCCCACATTTTCTTTGCATTAGTGCAGTCCTTGATGTCTTCAAATTCAGGATAGCTTAGGACAGATGCAATCTCCAACATTGCCTGATTTTGTTCTTGTTTTGCTTTCATCTCCTCAACAGTCAAAGGTGCAACAGGTATTACATACTCATTTTCCACATAGTATTTCATCGAATCACCAATTCCAGCTAGTTATAATTTCATCAAACTCTACCATGTAGGGAAGTTCTTTTTTTTCAACTTCGGTATCTCCTTTTTGTACATCTTTATCATTAGCTTCAAGTACCTTTAAAATTTTCTTCTACAAACACCAACAGCTCTGATACCAATTGTTATAATGATTTAAGAATAACTGAGAGGGGAGTGAATCAATTATCCTCAGGTCCAGATGTACCAACTCAACTTTCTAGCTCTTCAACAATCTCAGATCTAATCAACTTTCAACTTGGTCTCTATAGCATATACCAATAACATAAAACTTGTAGTCCACTGTCCTAAAGTAATAAACTTGCAGAATATAAAACTTTCGACATCATCCACATCAAATAACTTCACACAAGTATAACACTAGGATTTAAAGTGGAAACCCAATTTGTAAAAAAACCACTTGTAACATGCTACTGATTTTTACTCTTCTGAAATGAGCTATGTGAGAAGCCAACTCGATTAAAGGTTTACAATACACACTATTAAATGTGACTTGGTTAAAGTATTTAATCACCCTGTTAAGAGTGGCCTTGTTAGAGGGCTTAAAAACATTCCATTAGAATGTCACCTTAATTAAATGATTTATACAATGACTGTTAGGTCAACTTTGATTAAAGGATTTAGACTCATACAATGGTTAGAAAGTAACAATAGGTTCTGATATGAAAATATACAACTCACTTTGCAAATACAGATCCACTTCACACGTATGCTAATTTACTGACTGACCTTCATTTCCATCCCCATCTCTAATCTTCTCAGAATTCACTTCAAGAAATCACCACAACTTTGTTCAGCTCCTTTATAGCTTCACCTTCAGCCTTTTGCTTAGACTCATCAGTCAATTACATCAACCTCTTCTCTTTCTTTGTAACCTCACAATTAGGTTAATCTTATACCTCCTTGATTAGGTAGATTTATCTTTTTTTGCTTAATCTCTTCCATAGATCTTAGGTTTAGGTCAGATTCATCGAATCCTTCCATCATTATGTTCTCCTTCTTTTCCTTATAGATACATCTTCAAACTTCTCTTTGAAATCATAAGAAAATGATTTACCATGCATTAAATGATTTATACCATTTATTAATAATGTCAACACATTTTACATATCCTAAGAATTCAACTATGTCGGCTAGGATTCTCAAATCTTTCTCAAAATATAAATTACTCACTCGGTCAATACTGTGTTCATCTCCTCAGTCATTACTATGTATCTCAGTCATTGCTAACACTTTCCTTCTCAACAATTATCTATCACTCAAAAATTAGTGATGTTTGGTCAATACTAGATTTTCTCAGCATATATTGGTGCTCGAACGACACTAACATCACTCAGCTTAAACTAGATTTCTTCACTTTTGCTCTGTTAAGCCTATGTTTCCAGTCTTTCTTCTTCACTTGGTGTTAAAGATATACAACACATTACCTTGTCAATGTACCAACTAATCAAGTACCCATTGAAGTATCACATAACTCAACCTTTCCTTAGGTCCTCTTATTATCTCCTCTTTTCAAATCATCTCCATCAATCAAAAGATATGGTACTCTCCTAAATAGCAACTGTCTTACCAATTAAGGTTTGACATCAATGACAATATAACATTTGTTTCAATTGTAGTTTCCAACAATTTCTAACATAGAATGTGTATCCTTAGCTTTTTAAGATTTTATGTATCAACTAACATTTGCACAATGATCCCAATAAAATGATTCAAAGTTCTTTTCAATCAAAATCACTAAAATATGTTAACAAACTACAATGTTTATTGAGGATATAATCCACAACTTTTGGAGGTGGTGTGCTAATAATAATAAGGGTTGACAATGTATTTTTATAACGAGAAATATTCCCTCTTTTCAATTTATATTCCAATATTATAATGAGAGGCTTGAATGTTTGGAGGTATTTCATCCTAAATATTAGGATGTGTATTTTTAAAAAATAGTTTTGTTGCACACACATTTTAAAAAAAAATGTAATCTATTTTAATTTTTATAAATAATAAATGTCATATTCATAAAGTCTAATGTTTAGAGGGTATTTATAGATGACACTTTAAGGTGTTTTTATTCATATATATATTACTAGTATAATCTTTGCACTTCAACTTAATTTGAGAGTTGACCTCAAATAATTAAATACACTTAATTTATATATAACCATAAAAACATAAATATTTAAGATAAGTCTAATTCTAAATTAAGATATTTAAGACAAAAAATCATTAGTGAAAGATTCATACTCGAAATCAAAATTATTTCTAACATAAAGTGTGTATCAACTAGCATTTGCATCATGATCCCAATAAAATGACTCCAAATTCTTTTCAATCAAAATCACTAAAATGTTTTAGCAAACTAGGATGTCTATTAGGAATATAATCAACAACTTTTGGAGGTGGCTTGCTACTAATAATAAGAGTTGACAATACATTTTATAAGTTAGAAATGTTTGTTATCTTCAATGTATTTTTAAATGTCAAAATGAAAGGCTTAAACATTTGGGGGTATCAGAATGTATAAAAAATTGTTTTGTTAGAAATGTTCTATCTCTTCAATTTATTTTTCAATGTCATAATGAGAAGCTTAAGTGTTTGAAGGCCTTTTATCCTAGATATTGGGACTTGTACTTTAATAAATTATTTTGTTGCATATGCAATATTTAAAAACGTGTACTCTATTTTGATCCTTACAAAATAGAAAATGTAATATTCATAAAGTCTAATGTCTAGAGGCTAGTTATAGATGATATTTTAAGGTAATGTCATATTCATAAAGTCTAATGTCTAGAGGCTAGTTATAGATGACATTTTAAGGTGTTTTCATTTTTATATATTTCTTGCATTATCTTTGCACTTCAACCTAAATTTAGCAATAGACCTCAAATAATTAAATATACATAACTTATATATAACCATCATCGTATAAATATTTATGATAAATCTAATTCTAAATTAAAGTATTAAAATTACAAAGGATTACTAAAATATTTATACTCGAAATCAAAATTATCTCTAATATAGGATGTGTATCCTTAGTTTTGTAAGAGTTTATATATCAACTAACATTCGCACCATGATCCCAATAACATGACAACTCAAAAAAAATTCAAACTATAAATATAACATGAGAGTTGGTGTGAATAGCCTTACATAAATACCTCCTCATAAATATTTGAGAACATCTATTGATGTTAGAAGGATTGTCCTTAAAATGATCTTATAAACATTTGAGGACATTTGTTGACCCTAGAAGGGTTGTTCCTACAAGAAAGATGTTTATTGGTTGTACATTGGTCCACTGTACATTATATCTACAAATTAAGATTGGCTTTTGCCTTTTGTGTCTAAGCTAATTCTCATTTGCCTTGTAATTGAAATATAAATATTTATATAAACTCTTTGTTCACTTCTCTTCTTGATTTTCTTCTTTTAAAACTCGTATTGGATTTTTCTAACCCACAACAATACATTACACCATGCACTAATGAAGTATCTATTGCTATGAAGGCAAATTGACCCTCCAATCAAGTCCTTAACTAAAAGCAAGTTCCTGGTGTGGTTACATTTTAAATTGTTAATTATTGATTTAACTAGTAAATATTAAATTTGTAATTATTTCATCATTTATTTCACTGTAGTACATTATGTTATGTATGTGGAGCCTAATCAGACTTTGGTTCTTTCAGCATGGTTTCCCCCCAGAATTATCCACAGGGGATTGGAGGCAGCGCCCCCAAGCTCAGAGTCAAGGGGCAGAGCCCCTTGCAGGGTCCTGGGGTAGCGACCCAGGTGGGGTCAAGGGGCATTGAGGGGTGTGGGGGCAGCGCCCCTCGACACCAACAATGACTTAATAATATTGTAAAGGGTCGGCCATCAATTTTCCATTAGTCGGAGTTATTTTTTGCCCTAATTAGGTTATGTCAAAAATACTTGTAAAAAGGGCCTAAGGTTGGAGATTCATTGTATGAGGTTTTTTGTAGCTTCCTATGGTGATATTGAGTTGCAGGTTTTAGATCGTAATCACTGTATAATAATAAAGGTATTGGACTCATTGTTGGTGGATGTAGGCCAGGGATTTGGTGAACCACGTTAAACATTGTGTTATTGTGTTCTCTTCTATGTGTTAATATTTGCATTTTTCTAATTATTATTCTAACACATTATTGAAAATTAAGGTTAACCTATTACAAAATAACTCCAACTTAATGTAAATTTAAAATCTATTACCATAAGATCTATGGTTGTTGAATTAGTAATGAGAAATAAATTAGCAAGACATGTTAATGTAATTTTTTTTTGGAGGGAAATCCTTTCAGAAAAGCTATACATGAAAAAGAGGATAAGCATGTATTAATCTTTAAATATGAAATACATCTATAAACTAACTCTCTTCAATGTAACAACACTTTGAGAATAGTAAATATTAACTCCCAATAAATTGTGAATGACAAAACTAATGTTTTTGATTATGGTAAAAGCAGGTTTTGAATGGGCCCTGAAACCATATACATTCAGTTTTTGAAGGGAACTGTAACCCCAGGAACAATAGGAAGAATTAGCTCAGATCTAAGAGAAACAGCTGGGGAAAAAAGAATAACCTTACAACACCCCCCAACACAAAAAGCCAATAGAACTACCAGCAACACATATCCAGCAAAACTACAGTAGCCAAAAGAAAGATACATAGAAAGGTTCAAGCTTCTGAAGCCAAACATGTAAAGCCAACGCTTTACAACAACATCAAGTTACAAAGGGAATCGGGCTCCCTGAATCGGACATAAGGGTTTTGACGGCTCCCATAACCAGGTGAAACATTGCTTAAGGATAAACATTTTAAACCAACAACCCAGAATGAAAAAATAGACAGCTATAACTAAAGATAAAACAATTAGATCCTAGCTGCCCAGAATATAGGCCTTCGCCTCACACCAAATAGTTTGCTAGAGAATAACATCTCCCCAAACAGATATCTAGGGTTTTATCAAGGAACCCAGAAACCTCAACAACAAATTCTTTGGGTAAGAAAGCCCCAAAACTGCCTTTAACCATAACCAAAAACCATCAGCCATGCAGAACCCTTGAAAATTTTTAGTATCCATCTGCATACTCCTACCAGCAGCCAACAAAGCAACAACCCCTAAAAGCTTTAACAAATGGGACACACAGTTGCCCCCAACCGCATCTTTGGTAACAACTCTAAAGCTTAGAGCCAAAACGATCTGCACCAAGGAGATATCTCTATGGTAACCATCTACACCATTCCACTTAGAGTCAGGATTGGAAGGGAAAATTTTCAAAAACCACAGACCTTCCTGCACCAAGGGCATATCCCCAATAATGAGTTGGTGATCCAAAACAACCCACTTTGCTGAGTTAAGAAAAGGGTCCTCCTCCATCCATATCCAATGCACCATCACGTCATTCACAGAAGGAAGAAACCACTCGTAGCTACTAGCCCCCATCCAACTGCCACTGTCCACCTTGATAGGATGGGCTTCCACCTCAATAGAATCTTCCCCCTCTATAGGATTAAGGAAAGAAGATAGTAGAAGCAGAGAAGGAATCTTCCACCAAGAAACCACATGAAGACACCCCACCTTGATAGGGATGTACTCCCCCTTAATAGGAGTAATGCAAAGAGGAAAAAAACCCAGAATAGAACAGTCCCTACACAATATTAAAATATAGACCAACTGAGGGACAAAACTGATCATGACACAAAATAGAGTAGAATGGGAATAGACAAACTCAGCCTTAGGGGACTCAAGTCTTCCAGCAACAGCATCCTAAGACCTGTTGAGAAGGTATTTATAGATGATATTTTAAGATGTTTTCATTTTTATATATTTGTGGCATATTCTTTGCACTTTAACCTAAATTTGACAATTAACCTAAAATAGTTAAATACATATGGCTTTTTATAACCATCTGAGCATAAATATTTAAGATAAACATAATTCTAAATTGAGATATTAAAGACTATAAATCATTAGTGAAAGAATCATACTCGAAACCAAAATTATTTCTACTATAGAATGTGTATCCTTAATTTTGTAAGAGATTATGTATTAACTAACATTCACACCACGATCCCAATAAAATAACTCAAAATTCTTTTCAACCAAAATCACTAAAATATGTTAGCAAACTAGAAAGTCTATTAGAGATATAATCCACAATTTTTGGAGGTGGCTTGCTAATAATAAAATCGTGGCTATGTAGACCACTAAAAGTAAATCATAAAGGGAATTTTTTGTGAATTTTTTTTTTAAGTGTCTCCTTGGTATGATCTATGTTTTAGTTTGCTCGATAGACACTTCCTGACCATAATAAGGGTTGAAAATGTATTTATAAGTTAGAAATGGTCCCTATCTTCAATTTATTTTCCAATGTCATAATGAGAGACTTAAAAATTTGGGAGTCTTTCATCCTAAATATTGGGATGTTTATTTTTAAAAAAATAGTTTTATTGCATAAATATTTTTTAAAAATATGCAATCTCTTTTGATTTATAAGATAATAAATATCATATTCATAAAGTCTAGAGTTTAAAGGGTATTAATAGAAGGAACAACTAGAATAGGATCACTAGTCAACCTCTCCTTAAGAGTTTGGAATGCAACCTCATACTTCTCTAACCAAATTAACTTCTCCCCTTTCCTTTGTAGGGAAGTGATGTGATGAGCTATCCTTAAGAAATCCTACACAAACCGATGATACTACCCTTCCAAACCCATGAAGCTATGAACCTCAACAACATTAGTGGGTGTTGGCCACTCCACTATAGCCTAAATCTTAGAGGGATTAATAGAGATACACTCACCATAAATCACATGACCCAAATACTTGATCTTGGTGTAGAAAAACTCACACTTCCCCAAATTGGCATATAGTTGATTATCTCTCAAACATTGCAATACTTGTTTTAGATGCTCCATATACTCCCCAATAGTCCTCGATTAAATAATATTATCATCAAGAAACACAATGACAAAGCGATCCAAGTAAGTGCGGAAGACTCCATTAATCAAACTCATTTAAACTGATGGTGTATTTGTTAGACCAAATGACACCATAGTGAACTCACCATAGTGAACTCATAATGTCCATATCTAGTAAAAAAAGTTGTCTAATGAATATCTGCAATATCTACTAGACCATTTTTGGGTGATCACAGCTACTAGGACAATATGCAATGAAATACATAAATTTCAATCTCTCATAAAGTGGATAAAGAGGGAAAACCTCATGGGAAAAACCCTCCCTCAAAAAGAGAGAAGAAAACACAAGATGCATGGATGGATGGAGTACTCAAGACCCCCCAAGAACTACATACATCATATATATACAAAGAATTATCCCCCCCATAATAAGTATAGTTGGAGACATGATATCCCCCTCATAATGAAGAAGCTCCAATGTTGATGAAGAGTACCTATAAACAAAAGATAAGCCAATGCCTACAAGAAACATGTCTTCCCTTAGGAAGAAATAGACACATCAAATGATGAAGAAGCTAATCCATGTGAAAATAGAAGGAGGAAGGAGATGAAGGTCTCCATGTATGCATGTCTAAAGATTTAATAGGTCTCTCCAAGCTCAAAGAATCTATAACATCATGTGACAAATCAAGTGAAGGAGAAGAACCATGAATACCAATCTCCAAAGAAGGTGAAGAAGTATCTCCAAATGTGATGTTATCATCAAAGAGAAGAGAAACCCACTCTTGTATGTCTCCCAAATCTGCATTATAAGAATCAACAACAAATGTTGAAAATGAATCCAAGTAGTCATCACATTTTGAAAGATCTAAAGCACTATGATCATCTTGCTAAATAGTAGAACCCATGTCTATAGAAGTGAGAGGTGGAGGATAAGGAAGCTCAACACTTGTCTCAACAACAAAATGATTTAAGTATCCAAAGTTCTCCTCACATATATAATTCTCCCTTGGTAAAGGGATTGTACATCATGAATATCATCATCATCAACAACAAAATGTGAAAAGGAATACAAGCGTGATGCATGATCAACAACTCCCATAGCTATGACATCTCTACTCTCCATGTCCCTAATGTAGACATAATCAGGAGTGAACTCAACAATTTTACCTTGTGCCCCATGATTAATTTGGTAAATAGAAAGGAGATTAGTGGTCAAGGATGGTACACAAAGAACATCAATAAATGTCCCCTCTCCCATAGGAATAGAACCTTTACCACAAACCCTCATGTATGTGTTGTTACCCATCAATATATTAGGAGAATTACAAGGCTCAATAGAAGAAAACATATCCATAGAAGATGCCATATGATGTGATGCACCTAAATCAAGAAACCATTTACCTTGCTTGGGATGTGTGGAAGCTGTGTGTGTGAAAATTGTACCTGATCTGTAGACACAACACTTCAGTAAAACATTAGAGGTTAGTGATAATCAAAATCATGCAAAATTGAAAGCTATCTAACCAAGCGATTTACTACCTTCTAATAGGTGCGAGATTGATGTTCTCAAATTGTTATCGAGATCAGTGACCTAGACGACACCTAAATGAAGGATTTGAATGCAATTGATCTATATTTTTGATATTTTCTATGCAATAAGAATGATAAAAACCGATATGAATCTATGCTAGATGAAATTGATATGCTATGAATTGATCTATCTAACAATGATATGCAAAGCTATGAAATTCTATGCTATGATATGAAAAATATGCAATTGAAATTGATCTCACAAAGCTTTGAATTCGCAAGTTGATTCTTTCAAGCTCCAATTGTGCAAATTCTCCAAATCTGATATGCTATGATTCTTGTAGAGTAAGTTTGCAATTTGCGAGATGCTTGGATGCAAATTTGAGAGATGATTGAGAGATGAGTTATGAAGAGATGAGCCTTGTTTTTATAGAAATCCAAGGCTTTGGAGGTGCATGAGAAAAAAACCCATAAATCACTCAAATAACTCAGGTTGATTTTTGAGTTATTTTTAAATAAAGGATAATTAACTCACAAAAACATGCAAAAGCTAAGTTTTAACTCAAAATAGAGTTTAGCTTTAATTGATAATTGATAGTTGTCTGCTTTTATGATTGTGCATGTTTTAATTATGAATTAATTTAATAATAAAGTGATTTATTTCCAACTTAATTGCTTTTAAAAATAAAACAATTGATTTATGGGTTAATCAATTATTTAATCAAACTTTTATTAAAAACTATATTATTAAATAATGACAACTTGCTTTAATTAATTAAATAAGAATTTAATCAATTATTCATATAATATTAGATTTATTGTCAAAATTAAATAATACAATTAATAATAGATAGAATTAAATTTAATTACACAATTAAGTGGCAAATATTAAATCTAATTAATTAAATATAAAAATATTTATTTAATCAAACTTTAGGATAAATGTGATTTATCACCAAATAATCATTAAATTAAAGATAATTAACATAATTAGGAATATTGCTAGGAATATTCCCCGATGCAGAATTTAAGATAATCAATTATGATTCGATGATGTTTAGATGTGCCTTAGATTAGGACTTTGATGTTGATTTCGTTCGAATTGAAGATGTAGGAGATTAATGAACTTATAGCCCATTTTTGGGGTATTACAGAAGCCAAAAGTGCTTGTCCTTTACCTTTATCTTTGGATGATGATGGAGATGTAGAAGCTTCCAAATGTGTAGAAGGAGTAAACACTGATGAGGGAAACTTAATATTGTTCTTTTGAAGAATGTGAGTGAGCTCATCAATCTTCTAGTGGAAACATTTATGCTCATCATGTCCTAGATTTTTATTATATGCACATTTCCCCCCCTTTCTTCTAGATGATTCCTCTCTTGAAGAAGACTTGGATTCATAAGTATTTTGTGAAGGAGATTCATTACCTTTGTCATGAGGCTTAGGATCCTTATGTTGCTTCTTTCATTTTCCATTAGAAGTCTTTGAAGTGGAGTCATTTGCAATCAATGCATGATGTGTTGAAGACTTCATTTGACCCATGTGTGCTAACTTTTCTTGTTCTCTTGTGAGTTGAACTTCAAATTCATCAAGAGAAGGTGATTTGTATGCATTACCAAGAGCATCCATAATAGCATAAAATGTAGAAACAAAGATTGAATATTCAAGACCTAGCTTGGAAAGAATAGAAAATATCAATTGTTCATCCCTTTTAGTAATGCCACAAGTAGAAAGCTCCAATCTAATATAATTAAACTTGGAGAAAAAGCATTGCATATTGTCAAAAGCACTAGGATTTAGAACTATGAGCTCATTCTCTAATCTGAATTTTCTCATTCTATCAGGTTTACCAAAGAGTCCCTCCAAGATGAGCCAAGCATCATGAGGATGTGTGCAAGATGCAATATGAAATAGCAAATCATGAGAGATGGATGATCTAAGAGAGCCAAGTGCTTTATGCCTTTGATCAAACCATTTTCTCCTTTCTGCAACACCTATAATTGGTTATTGATCTTGCCCAAGAGTCATTCTAAGTAATTCAATACTTAACAAGTGATTTGATAAAGATTATTTCCATTCATGGTAGTTATATGGAGTGAGGATTTTGACCTTTGAAACATCCATAATGAAACCAAATAATGACTGATAACAACTGATAACTCTTTCAAATTATTGATGCAAATCAGAAAACTAAAATCCAAGAATTAACCAAGTGTAAATATAGCCCCAAAATGACCTATTTCTGAAAGTGATATTTCCTCCCCAAATCACTAAAATCTGATTACATATGTGGAAAGTAGACAAAAATTCATGCACTTTCAAAAAATATTTTACCTCAAAATGTTACCGTATGTGCCCAAAAGAAGCCTTGGAAGTTGCAAAAATCAAGAACAGACAAGGAACAAACAAGAATAATCATGAAAATCTACAATTTATGAATAATCTGGCCACCAAAATACAAAAATAATTCCACCGCTAGAAACTTTAAGAAATTCTACCCCAAATAAATAAAAAATGCTCAAAAAAAGGATCAAAATTGAGCAAGATATGGGGGTTTGAAGTTAGGCTGCAAAACCAAAAACTCCAATGGTGAAGGCACAAATTTTTAAACTAGTGCTGATGTTAAAAAAATTCTCTGTTAAATTTGATGGTCATATGACCGTCACTGAAAAATACCAATCTATCATGTTTGACGATTGGATGACCATTAATTTTAGGACAATGGAAATTGACGCGTGGCAAAAAATGTCGATCTCGGCTGATGTGGCGATGTATGTGTCTCCCATACAGTTGATGCGACTAATGAAGTGGAGGTTGGTATGGTTGCTAATGTGCAAAGCTACATGGAAGTTCATACAAATGATGTGGCGCTTGATGTCACCAGGTGACTTGTCCCTAATGAGGTGGCATCCTGCCACATGTCTGTCGTTGATATTGTCACGTGTCTGCTTGCTTTCTGTGTGGCAACCCATGTGTAAAGGGTCAAGCGGAGGTGGTAGGATGAGCAGAGGTGAGGTTGGTTGTGGGTGGTGGTTTTCTTAGGGGTTTAGTCCCACATTTATTGTGGGATGGGATCAATATCCCTTTTTGTAAGTGAACCAACATGGCTTAATGCAAAGAAAGGTCCCATGAGCGTGATGGTGGCAGGTTTGATCACTTTCTTCTGCTTAGTTTGGTCTAACTAGTGAAGGAAGTGATTGTTGGTCAGTCGGGATTTGGGTGCCCTTATTCTAACTGATGATGTCACACCTGACTATCACTCGACAAATAATAAATGAGGTTGTACCAACCCCAATATTTTGTAGAAGAAATTTTGATTTTTTTTGTGAAAAAATAATAATTTTTTAACCAAATCATGCCATAGAGGATTAGATGGGGTTGTACAGTTCGATTTGCAAAAAAAAATTGCCTCAATTTTAACTTTTGCCGAATATGGGCAAATTTATTGTCGATTTTAACCGAAACAGTCTCCCGGATGCAATGGTGATGTCCAAATTGCAAAATTATGCACCCACAATAAAATAAAGCCAAGATTTCTCTTCTTGAGAAGAGGTCTTCACACCTTGAGAGCTTTGATACCATGTTAGAGTTTTAGGTGATTCTACAACACCCCTAGGATCGAATGCAAGACCAAGATAACTTCCATAAGAGATTGGCAAGACAATTGCATTAAGATGAAAGAATGATATTATTGATAATGGACTTGATTGAATTGATTGAATAAAATGTACATAATATGCCTCCTTAAATAGGAAAGGCGATAAGAGATAATGATAAGAAGCTGATAAGATATCACCTATGCAAGGTGTAATGACACGTCTACCAAATGTGGATCATCCTCCATTATGCAATGAAGTATGTGCCATAGGATGAGGATGATAATGTGATATGTGCACTAAATTTGGATCTCGCTCCTAAAGTGGAATTTCTTGTACACCATGTGCTTAATTAAGGTGCAAAATCCTAGGTGTCTCAATGAAAAACTATGATGCAATGCATTATCCTAAGGAAGATTAAGTAAAGTGTAATTAAGAATATTTAATTACTCCAACAATTAAATTACTAAACATGTATTTTTCCTTCCATACATAGAAAAGTGGTTTATTATTATTATTTATTTATTATTATTATCTTAATGGTAAGTTAATATCAAATATTAATGGTAGATTGGTAAAATAAATTATCATTTGATGAAGCTAGATCAGATTTACTTATCCTATTTTATTTATGTTATGATATTTTATTTTAAGCTATGATTTTATTTATTCTCAATTTTATGCATACTAACTATTTTATATTTTCTGGATAAGGAAAGTGACAACAAAAAGAACACAAGACTCGTGGAAAATGAAATGAAGTAAAAACAAAAACCAAGAGTATAGAAGGGCAATGTGGAACTGAAATTCATCTCCTTCAACCACTATTTTACACCGAGTGGAGGCACGCTATGTCTGCCAATTCAGGGGAGATGTGCCTAGTACCTGCTGTATGCACCCTAAAATGGTCGCCTAGACTTTGGGCCCCATTTCTGCAATTTATCAAATCCCTGAATCAATATTTTCAAATATCAACAATATCAATTATATCAATTTCCTTGATCAAATCATAATCAATTCAATATTTCCTAAGGTTTGAGCCTTATTTAATTTAAAAGAAATAAAAATAAAAATCTTATTTAATTAAGAGAACATGCTCCCTTTTAATTAATTAAAAATCTCTTTTAATTAAATAATAAAATCACTTTATCCTAAGCCTTTATTTAATTAAAAGGAATTTCCTCCCCTTTTATTTAAATAAAAAATCTCCACTTTTCTTCTTATCCTATGTTGCACAAATAAAGCATTTAATTCTTATTTATAAAGAAAAATAAAATAAAAAATAAAAGAAAAGTACTTTTTGTCTCACATGGACATAAAGTAAATGCTCAACATAAAGTAAATGTTTCTAATTTTCTTATTGGAGGATATTTGTGCACAAGGATCAAGCTTCCATTTTTCTTCATCGTTGATTAAGTCTTTTGCCTCTTAATTTCGATCGTCCATTGATTTTTCATTCTCTATAAAAGAAGAGTTTTCTTCTTCATTTTCATACACTTGAATTTTATGCTATTGTTATGCTACAGGTTTTCTAAGTCATCTTGAAGCTTTTGGAGACATTCTTGCATCAAATTTTGAAGATTTGGAGCATCATTGACATTCATCTTGCATCTACATCACATCCTAGCTTGCATCATAGTTGAATAATCATGGTATCATTTCCTTTCATATTTTAGATTAATCTCACATAGTCTAATTAGAGGGTTTGTAACTCTTTCATTTCCATTTTCATAGCCTAATTTGCATACTTGCATGCTCATCTTAAATTAATTTTGCCTTGCATTGCATCTATATTGATTTCATCAGAGATATTGACATTGTTTCCCTTGTCCTTATTGTGAATCTCTCATTGTGTGGTTGACTAGCAAGGTCATGAGTTTATAGCTCTAGCTGAGAGCAATTTTACAAATCTTGCAACTTCATGCATAGAGAGCTATGAATCAATTTTTGAGGGCTCATTATTGAGTTTTCTTGCATGTAAGGATTCATAAAAGTGTGGTCACATTTTCACCATACATTTGTGGCACACACCGTGGGGCAACTCACCTCTTGCATGTTGGTTTTGATTATTTTTGGAGCTAACCCTTGTCCAAATTTGTTTGGAGATGAAAACTTTAGATTTGAAAGATTTGATCATATCTCTCAAATGGCTTGGTTTTATAGTCTAAAAATTGTTTTGTAGGTTGGTGACATATCAGAGAAGCTCCAAAAAAAATTTAGAATTTTCAGAGGTGATTTGTATTTTTTATGATTTTTTCTTTATTTTTCATAAAAATTTGATTTTTGGAGCAAATCTCTATATTTTTCATTAATTTTTACATTTCTAGAAATTTATTAAAATTCTACAGGGGGTCCATTCATTGTGTTTTTAATTTAAAAATCATATCATAGCTCATTTGGTCAATTTATAAAAACTAGTCTATTTTGGTAAAATGGGTCTCTAGGGCACAAATGAAAAGATTTTTCTAAAATTTTTACATTTTTGGAAAGCTCTCTATTTTTTAACAAAGGTCTTTTTTCTTCATTTTGGGTTGAGGGTCCGAATTCATGTGGTAAAAATCAAATCTTGTTGACTAGGTCAAATGCCAAAAAAATAAAAGTTTGTGATGGGTATGCACTTATTTTTCATTGTTCATTGCATGATATGAGTTATCATTTGGATTATTTACTGGTTATCATTGCTCCTAACAATTTATTTTTAGATCTAACCCTAGGGTTTGCATAAGTTGGATATACATTGCATATCTTGTTTGCTTATTTTCTTATTTTGTTCATTTGAAGGTGTTCTTGCTTTCATAGAAAATACTTAAAACAAAGTGTTGGACTTGAGATACTTTGTTCTATCTCTACAATATTTAGATTTTGGGATTAAAATTGAACATCTCATGTGTTTGGCTTGAGTGTTTACATGCTTTCATAGAACACATTTCAATTGATGCTCTTAATGGGAAATGAATGAACATAGATTTGATTTCATACAAGTTTGTGTAAGTGAATGCTTGTGTTTAAACCTTAAGTAATTCTTGGTTCCAATATCAAATATCTCATTGAGTGATTGAGGGCATGGATTCATTCCTTGTTTACATAAAGAGTTAAATGCACCACTTTGTGGACTCACTCTATGTTTGCTTGGAAAATTAAATATTCCATTGATTCAACCCTTTGTCATTTGTGAGTAGTATTGATAAGCAACTTTAGATTACTTGTGATTGATCTAGATTGCTATCTTGAGTTATTGGACTCGCTAATCTATCGGCCCCTCATTTCTACCCCGTGGTTGCAAGATTAGCGCCACATTAAAGAGGAGGGGTCTACAGGAAAGAAGCGTTAATTGCTCCACTAGGCAACCCTTTTGTGCTTTTTGAAACTCACTTATTTTCTAAGGTGTGGACTCACTTTGAGTTGATGTGAGGAGTTAAATGTTCCACTTTTGGGCTTACTTTGAGTTGGTGTGAAGAGTTAAATGTTCCACTTTTGGACTCGCTTCACATTCACTTAAAGAGTTAAATGTTCCACTTTTGGACTTGCTTCACATTCACTTGAAGAGTTAAATGTTCCACTTTTGGACTCACTTCACATTTACTTGAAGAGTTAAGTGTTCCACCTTTAGTGCTCTAAATACTTTTGATAGTGAATTACTTAGTTTTTATTTCTAGAAGGCCTGC
Organism: Chamaecyparis obtusa; assembly: GCA_027943335.1. Classification (NCBI taxonomy): domain Eukaryota; kingdom Viridiplantae; phylum Streptophyta; class Pinopsida; order Cupressales; family Cupressaceae; genus Chamaecyparis; species Chamaecyparis obtusa. The sequence continues at coordinate 892,779 of BSBK01004874.1, forward strand.
TTGGGGACACACCACCTCAAGGGACAACCTTAACTCCTGTGTTCTGGCGGAGTATAAATATTGGGAGGTGAATCCAAAGACACCTCTCTTGGGAATTGAGTTTGATATCACTCTTGGCTAAGCCTCAAAGAACTTTATACCTTTGAGAAGTGAAGGAGGAGATTTGGGTTACCATCTCCCCCCGGCTGTGTGATTTTAGATTCTTCTCATCTACGAATTTGGGCCTCACATACCTTGTGTATATCGAGGACTCCTTTTAGAAAGCCATGTATATCCTTGTAGACAGCTTGTTAAGGTGTTGTTGTGTTCCATGTGCCTGCTAAAACATTTTCAAGAACATACACAAGTAGAACCTTTAGAGAAAAGAATACTAAGTCACTATCTCTATTCATTCGCAAGGTTGCTTTGTCCCTTGCCCATTGCTTGAAGACTGTTTGCTTGAATTCTCTGGTTGTTGTTCTATGTGCTTGATCATCATTGCGAAATCTTTTGAAAAATTTAATTGGAATACTAAAACTGAGTTTCGTTCTGTTGTAGTGAGTTCTCTTTAGAAGCTTGGTCTTCCTTGGTCAATCCAGATCTCAGATCTTAGGTGCTGTCATGTTGCTCAACATCTCAATGAACGTTATGGTATCAATTGCATAAGATGACTCTTAGTCTTCTTCTTCCTTCTCCATTTCCCACATTCTTCTAAAGTCTTATATTCCTATGGGAAATTATTCTTCTTCTTCTTGATTATTTTCCTCTTATTTTCTAGTCTACCTTTTCCTATTCATCTATTCATTTCTTCTATGCTTGATTCCTCCTCTTCTAGAACCATGAATTTCAACTATCTTGCTAAGGAACCTCTCTTGAGAATAGATGATCTTAATCTCATTGCTCAATTTGAAGAATATCTTTATTCCTCCAATAGTCCTTCCAAATATCTCATGGGTGATAAACTTATGGAAAAAATAAAGGAAAAGATGATTAAATCAGATGCCTTTGCTAGGATCATAGACATGATCATATCACAACCTCCTTCTTCTAAATATTCTTCATCTTCTAAATCTTCTCATCATTCCTCACATTCTAAATCTTATCACGATTCTTCTAAACATTATTCACATTCTTCATCTTCTAAATCTTATCACGATTCTTCTGAACACTATTCACATTCTTCATCTTCCAAATCTTATCATGACTCTTCTAAACATTATTCAAATTCCTCATTATCCAAGTCCTCTTCCTACACTAAGTCTTCAATTTCCTCTTCTTCACGATCTCATTCTTCTTCTACTTCTTCAAAGAATCTTCCTTCTCTTTAGAAGACATACCATAATGAACAACGTGATAGTCCTTATGATACCTCTTCCATAAAGAGTGATGCACCCACCTATGATGACTATGATGACTATGATGATGGACAATGTAGTGATACCTATGACACCTCAATTCCTAAGATTCTTCCTAGTCGTGTCCTTGTGCTTACTAGAAATGGGTCCTCATATTGGAAAGATCATGATGGTGATCCATATGATTCAATTTTGAAAGAAACTTTGATGAGTTTTGTGAACAATACCTTAATTATAATCCAGCTACTACTGTTGAGGAATACAAAATGCACCGTGCTGATTTGAAACATAAATACTATAAGAATTCTTCCTCTAAGAACTTTCATGCTGAAAATAAAGATGAAACTCTCAAGCAAGATCATATTAATGTTGAACCTTTGTCTTGTGATGATTCCCTTCCATCCTCTACTTCCTCCAATATCCACACACTTCCTGAAGCTTCTGAGTCTTCCAAATCTTTCATAAATCCTTCATCCAACAAAGATCCTAATGCTTTCCATGCAGTTCCCTATAGTTATTCTCAAGAGCCACCTCTTAAAGATACTCAAGCTAACCTTCACTTGGCTGCAAATACTTTCAATAATGTTAAACCTAAAGAGCCTAAGCCTCTATGCACTATAATGCCTACTTCAGCTGGTCCTTCACCATCTCTTCCGAAGTCTTCCATACAATTCCAACCTGCTTCCTTGTCCTTAGAAGTGGCTCCATGTCAAGAAGACCCTAAAAATGATAAAGAAAAAAATATAAATAAAGATCAAGATCAAAAAACCTCCATATCATCCAATTCTCTTCATGATGTATCTCCTTCATTTCATGGTTCTTTTGATCCTCTACGCTCTTCTGCATTCATTCCACCATCTCCTAAGCAAGATGAAGCTACTACTTACACCGTAAAGCTTATTGACAATCAAAATAACCTTACTACACTTACGCTTTCCAAAAATGATACTTCCATTAAGGTTATTAAAAATGGTGTTGTTACTTACAATGTTAAGCCTATTGAAAATCAAAAAAAAAATGATGCACTTATGCTATCCAAAGCAACTTGTCAAGATCAAAGTCTTCCATCTTCTTGTTCTACCACTCCATGTTCACTTTCGCTTTCTACTCTTCCTAAGTCTTCACAAGCTTTGAATGATTCTATCAATGAAGTTGCTCCTATTCAAGATGTGCACAATCCTATTGAAAATCCTAATGCTCACTCTAAAGATGTTGATATCCTTGGTTGTGATATAGATGCTAATGAACTTATTGATTATCCTTTTGCATTTTCCACATCCATCCTTGGACCTCCTCCACCAATACTAAAGGCTTCATGTTTGCCTTCCATCTTGGGTCCTTATATCCCTTCACTTTCTCCTTCTAATTCTCTTAATTCATCATCCATTTTGGGTCCTTACGTCCCTCCATCTCCTATCTTTCCTCAAGATCAACATAGATGCATACCTTTGAATCTTTTTCATCCATCCACCCATCTTAACCAGTCATATCCTACTTCTTCCACAAGTCCCAAGTCTTTTGGAAGTAACTTGAATGTTCAATACAAAAACAAGAAGCAATATAAGAATCCATAAAAAAAGAAGATCACCATGTCCCCTCTAATCGACATGGATATATAAAGTCAAAAGAGATATCTAAGAACAAAACTATAAGACAAGTATGAGTTCCAAAATCTATCATTCAAGATATTCTCTCTAAATCATCAAAAGGAAATGAAAATCCTAAGGCTATATGGATTCCAAAGTCTCTCTTGAAAGAGTCTCATGTTGAACAAAAAGTAAAGTTGACATTCAAGCTTCCAAAGGCTTCCACTTCATTTTCTTCCAAAAACATTCTTCAATTCCATGAGCCTAAACCGCAACCTCTGCTAAACATTCACCATATTCCTTCATGTATTCCTTCATTCAAGTTTCATCTATCCTCTCACCACCCTTCAAGGTGTGCGTCGATGTTGATCTTGCCTTCCTTTCCATCTACTCTTTCACAATCTTTTCATTCACTATCCTTCTACCTTCTATCATTTTTTCTCATTTGCCTATTCCTCCTATCTTCCAACCTCACTCGCTTTACATAAAACTTTATTCTCCATTTTTCTCTTCCATTTTCCTTTCCCTATCAACATCTTCGAGCATGTCATTTTGGATCCTTGGTATATCAATGATTTATCCTTTTAAGGAGCATTACCTAAAAGCTTGCTTTCTTCCAAAAAATTATAAAATTAAAAAAAGAAAAAAATTCAAAAAAATAGAAAAATTCAAAAATAAAATAAAATAAAAAAATGATGAAAAAATAAAAAAATGTGCCTTAGTGAAAACCTGGAAACAAGCGCCTTGGTAGCAAAAGTAAAAAGAAATAAATTCATCCTATGGTGAAAACCACTCTCTTTTGGCACCTTGGATAAGTACCGTGATGAAAACTTGGTAATCAGGCATCATGCGTAGTTCTTCTACATGTTTCATCCATTCTATTTTCTCTCTTTGATCTTGGCAATGTTGACCTATACATGAACATTTGGCTATTTTGTGAGCTATCTTACGATGATCTTGCTTTCATTTCATTCATGTTTAGCCTTCATTTTCATTTTCCTCCATTCATTCTAGCCTTTCGCTATCCTTTTTCCCTTTGGTCTTGATCTAATAAAAAAGAGTAAAACACGATGCTATGAAGTCTCTTGACATGTCTACTCCTTTGGACTGCATCCTTTCTTTCTTTTGCATTACGCCTTTGTGGCTTATCTCATGCTGGCTTTTCATTGCTTGTCCAAATGTGCTTTACATGACAATTTTTTCCCTAGCTTGGGTACTTTTAAGGAGTTTGACCTTCAGGATTTCTTCCCTCTGTTCGCCTTCATTCTCTTTTCCTCCATCTCTTTCGCCAACTTGCTCATCCTTCTTGTCCTCCACCCTGCAACATTTTGGAACTACACGATGTGATCTTGCTCATGAGTTTAATGCTCGTTCTGTCTAGGGGCATCCTTTGTACATATTTTATGATCCTAAAAAAATACCAAAAAAATTCATATATGATGCTGAAAAAATCCTAAAAAGCATAAAAAGTCCTTAAAAAAATACAAAAAAAATTAAAAAATTGCAATAAATCCAAGTAGTGAAAACTTGGAAATAGGCGCTACTTGAGGCCTTTGCACTCCTATTTGTTAGCCTTTGTCCTCGACACTTAGCCTTTCTCCATCATGCCTTGACCTTATTTGACTTGTGGGTATATTTTGTTGGTCCTAACTGTCATGAGCATTTATGATGGTCTTACTTAACACTATGGATTGACAAGGTATTATCCTTGACTGTTGTGCGAGTGCATGCTTCTAGTTATCCTGACTTTCATGTGTCTTGATACAAGCATAATCTCGCCATATCAAACTTAGATGATCTCACTGCATTAGTCATCTAGACCTACATGTCTTTGATGCCTAGGTGAGATTTCCACATTTCTATCTGATAAAAATCATATTCATATCCATATAGTTATGCTAGTGTGCATTGTATGATCTTACGACGCTACCAATAATGCTCGATGATGATAATTAGATGTCTATAGGCGTTGTGACCTTGCAAGTCAACCACTTTCATAGTAGCTTGCATTCTTAGGTTCATCATAGTTTAATTTCTACATCTTGCATATGGAGAGAGTTTTTTTTATCATTTATGGACTAGTTGGTCAACTGTGCTCATTTTTTGATTCTTCTTGATCATATCTTTCATTTCTAGTCTTTCATATCACATCATTTTCTATCCATTTTCAGACTCAAAATTGAAATCCGAGTCGCGTTTCCAAGCTTTCTCATTTTTCTACCCAGTTGATTGACCTTTTGAGGCATAATTCTTCGATCTTTGATGAAATTTCTTCCTTTCCATATCTTCCAAACTTTTAGTCTTTCATTCACCCCTTTCGCTTCCTCTTTCTGAGGTTTGACTTAATCTTTATCTTGTATCTTTTCCAGTCAAACCTCGTCAACCTAGGGCATATCTTCACTGTTTGATGGTTATCTTATCATGCTCCATCCTTCGATTATGAGTTATTGTGACTTGATCAGGTTTATCAATTTGTTGTTCTATTTATCTGATTTCAATTTCGATTCCGAGGGGTCAGTACCTATCTCATTCAGCTCAGCTTGAGATTCTTATTTTGAGACTTGATTATCACCTAGCAGCGACAGTGGTGATTTTGTCTTTCAATTTTTATCTCCTATTTTTCAAACTTGATTATTGCCTAGCAGCGACGACGATAGTTTTGTCTAAGGCTTGATTTGCACCTAGCAGCGACGGTGTTGGTCTTGTCTTTCAGCTTTTGCTTATTTTTGTCCTGATGTGTTCCCAAAATGAACACACATCTGGATTGTTTTGCGATCCCAAATCGATCTCACATTTCAATTCTTCTTTGACTGCATGTGTTCCCAAAATGATCACACATTAGTCAAAGAGGGGCAAATGTATGCACCCTAAAATGGTCGCCTAGACTTTGGGCCCCATTTCTGTAATTTATCAAATCCCTGAATCAATATTTTCAAATATCAACAATATCAATTATATCAATTTTCTTGATCAAATCATAATCAATTCAATATTTCCTAAGGTTTGAGCCTTATTTAATTTAAAAGAAATAAAAATAAAAATCTTATTTAATTAAGAGAACATGCTCCCTTTTAATTAATTAAAAATCTCTTTTAATTAAATAATAAAATCACTTTATCTTAAGCCTTTATTTAATTAAAAGGAATTTCCTCCCCTTTTATTTAAATAAAAAATCTTCACTTTTCTTCTTATCCTATGTTGCACAAATAAAGCATTTAATTCTTATTTATAAAGAAAAATAAAAAATAAAATAAAATAAAAGTACTTTTTGTCTCACATGGACATAAAGTAAATGCTCAACATAAAGTAAATGCTTCTAATTTTTTTATTGGAGGATATTTGTGCACAAGGATCAAGCTTCCATTTTTCTCCATCGTTGATTAAGTCTTTTGCTTCTTAATCTCAATCGTCCATTGATTTTTCATTCTCTATAAAAGAAGAGCTCTCTTCTTCATTTTCATACACTTGAATTTTATGCTATTGTTATGCTACAGGTTTTCTAAGTCATCTTGAAGCTTTTGGAGACATTCTTGCATCAAGTTTTGAAGATTTGGAGCATCATTGACATTCATCTTGCATCTATATGCACCCAAAAATGGTCGCCTAGACTTTGGGCCCCATTTATTCAATTTATCAATCCTGAATCATTTTTATCAATAATCAATATTTTCAACATTATTAATTTCTTGATCAAGTCTTAATTTCGATCATATATTGGATTTTTATCCTTGGGCTAACCATTTATCCTAAGCCTTTATTTGATTAAAAGGAATATTTTCTCCCCTTTTGATTAAATAAAAGGCCCCACTTTCCTCTTATCCTAAGTTGCACAAATAAAGCATTATTCATGTTTTATAAAAAGGAGAAAAGCACTTTTTGTCTCATATGGACATAAAGTCAACTCTTATTTTCCTATTGGAGGATACTTGTGCACATGGATTGCTCCTCTTTCAAGATCCACCTCTGATTAATAATTTTTGCCTCTTAATCTCCATGGTCCATTTCACCTCATTTCTTATAAAAGGAGAGCTCTCTCTTTCATTTATATATACCATATTTTTATGATAATGTTATGCTGCAGGTTTTAGGTGCATTTGGAGCTTTTGAGGATATTGAAGACTTGTTGCTTTCATCATTTAGTTGCATATTTGCTTTCTTAGTTGCATGATAATGGCATTCTTAGTATAGATTTTCTTTTATGCAATAGAATAAAATCACATAGTCTAAATAGGAGGCATTGTAATCCATTGCTATTTCCTTTCATAGATTAGTTGCATTGTACCTTCCTTTCATAGCTTAGATTGCATCTTCATTTTAGTTGCATTGCATTACATCTTCATAGTGATTCTTGGAGATATTGGCATTGTTGCCCTTGTCTTCACTTGAATCTCTCATTGTATGGTTGACTAGCAAGGTCACAAGCTTGTAGCTCTAGCTGAGAGCAATTTTCAATCTTGCAACTCCATGCATAGAGAGCTATGAGCCGCTTTGTGAGGCCTCATTCTTGAGCAACCTTGCATGTAATGGTTCATAGAAGTGCACCTTTTTAGTGTGTACATTTCTGGCGCCCACCGTGGAGCAGAGTAGATAGGCTTTGTCCTTTGCCATTTGCATTTTCATCATTTTTTGGATTATTTTTTAGAAATTTTGTAGTTTCAGTTTTCTGTCTCAGAGTATCGCACGATACTTCTTAGAAATATCATGCGATATACCTTTGTATAGCGGTACGACACTTCGCATGACAGAAGAATCACCCGCCAGTACTGAGGTATATCGCCTGGCATCGAGCGAAGTATCGCCCGCCCGTAGTGCGAAGTATCACCCAGACTGAGGTATATCGCGTGACTATAGGAAACTATGTCGCGCAATACTGGTGAAGTCTAAGGTATATCGCCTGATCTGACAGAGGCTTGCATTTCCAGTTTTATCATCCAAATTTGATCATTTTAGCTTGTTGTTTTATTTTACTATATTTAGATAGGTCTAACCTGCATCTTTTAGTTTGAATCTATCAATTTATTGCATATTTACATTTGGATTTTGATTTTGCTAACCTTGTTGGTCTAACAAGTTGTGTTTGTAGGTGCTCTCATTGCTTGAAAATTGCTAAAAACGCATGTCAAAGAGGGCTACTAATAGTTTTTGTAGGGCTGCCCAAGCATTAAAAAAATAAAAAAATAAAAATTCTTGCTTGTTTATTTGCTTTCCTTTCAAGTGTGGCATTCACTAATTGTGTTAGGAATCTTTAAAACCTTGTGAAAGAGATTTTGAGGTGGTAGGAGAAGTATGCTCTTCACCTTTAGGTGAACCAGAAAATCTTGACCCATCTTAAGGTTTTGGAAGCAAGGGAGTAATTGAATCTTTTTTCTTGGTGTGTTTGGGAGAGATTCTTAAGATAGGGGAGTATGCTCTTCACCCTTGTGGTGAACCAAAAACCTTGAACCTCAAGAGTTGATCCACTTTTTGTTTAGTTTAGGAATCTTTTAGCAGGCCTGCTCTTGAGCAATCAAGAGGAACGACTCAAGTGGGGACAACCTTGTCATCATTTTCCTTGGTGGCAAGTGATTCCAACTCACTATAATCTCAAGGCTATCAAGGACACCAAAAACTTTGGTAGACATAACACTTATCTTCGTTTGATGTGAGTAGCTCATGGGATTGCGACCATGGGGAAAACATTGAACAAGAATGCTTAAGGTACTCTTGAGGCCGCAAGGTCCCAGTCCTTTATGAGGAGCAAGAGGGGTGTTGTGAACGGAAATCTTTATTAAAAACCAATAGATAGAAGCCACCTTGTTTAGCCGCTTATCTTCTTAGTGCAAGGATTGATCCAAATGGTTTACCCAGATCACCTTAAAATACTCACCATATGTGTCCCTTTGGTTGTGTCATTTGACATTTCCACGACAAAGCCAACATCTCTTGTGGGTAACCACTTGGTGTGAGGTGAGGGGGCATCAAGTTGTGGGCTTACATACAAACAATCGGTAGCATTCATAGGGTGCTTTTTCAATTCTGATATCACAAGTGTTTGTCTTGGCAAGGTTGCTTTTGCCCTTGTTTCAAGTGTTTGAGACCATGTTTTAATCCCTTACTGTTTGCAAACCTGCCAAAATTCTACTGATATTGTGACTGAAATCGAAAACATCAACCCTCAGACTGAAAATTTTGACCAAGCAGACTCAAAAATGCAAATTTTACATAATTCTGGTCAAGCGTTGAATAATTCTGCAACAGTATCGCACCCTGCAAAGTGAAATATTGTGCGATACTTCGCGCTTGCTAAAAATATCGCCTACTTTGAAGAGAAATATCGTGTGATAGTTCGCCCTTGATGGACTATCGCCCGACCCGCCTGGAGTATATTGCCCACCAGTGCTGAGGTATATCGCCTGGCGTCGTGTGAAGTATCGCGCGGTTATAGGTATATCGCCCCAGTAGCCTGGAGTATATCGCCTAGTTAATTTCTGTCGTGCTTACACTTTGGTCAATTTCAATTGCTGTTAATTAGGCTAGGTCTTTGAGTAGGCTTCTTGCCCTGACGTTTGAGACCTATCTTGACTCTAAATTTCTGGTTTTAGTCCTCCGGGATAGCATCATTTGATTTACGAAATCACTTAGAAATAATTGCCAAGTTAGAAGGTCATTCTTGGTGCCAAGGTTCATCTCTAAGATTGTTAGCTACATTCTTGGAAAATTTTAGTACTCTTATTGTCCAAACAATTTTCATTTGAATCTCAATTTCAATTATCTTTTGGCCTAGTCCAACCTCCTGATTCAAAAGTGCAAGGGTAGTCACCCTTTGATTTGAAGCACCTCTTTGACAGTGTTGGTAAAGCCCTTTTTTTTTCTCATTTCTCTTTGGACAATAGAGAACTTTGATTATCCTAGTTTGGCATTGACACTTTGAGAGGTCACCTTATCATTGAGAGTATCTTTCTTTCATGTCAGTTATGACAAGGTACCAAGTCAATCAAGAGAAGCGACCTCCTGTTGCCTTTAGCCAGTTACCACCCGTCAAGACTCGTCGACAACCTAAGGAAAAAGGACCCCTTTTTGATCAATCTCCTAAGAGTGAATATGAGGTTTGTTTTAATTTGAGAGCTAATCCTAGTGAAGTGAGCACCTCTTTTGTACCACTTTCATCAAGTATGGACATGAGTTACACTTTCACCCGACAACAAAGAGAAGCCATGAATCAAACTCTTGAGGATATCTTCCAACGACATAGAAGAGAGTATGGTGGTTCATCTCATGCTAGTCCACATGGGTCACCTCCCAACAACGCGAGGTATTTTGATGCTCACCAATGAGCCGAAAGATATCATAAACAAGCTCACTCAGATTTAGGGTCACAACACGAGGACCAGAACAATGAATCTAGTGATCACCACATAAACACAGCTAATGCTATAAGGCATTCGCGATAATCCTCCCCGCTCAAAGACACCTCTTGATATGCAAATACAAGATTGAGAAGCATTGAGAGAGAGAAGCAAGCCTATTTAGATGAACAGGCTGCTAAAAAGGAAAAATTCAGACAACTAGAGGAAGAGGAACGTGCATTGTTGGATATACAGAAAAGAGTCACCCAAGAAGAAGAAGATAGACTCTATGCACAACAACTCCAAAGTTGATTTAATGGGAGGGGAGCCAATAGTGGGACTAACTCACCCCCATCTACCCCTTCACCAAGTCCTAGAAGAAGATCAAGGACACCCTCACGATCCCCAAGCCCTAGAGGAAGAAGGGTTTCAAGATATGACCATCATAGGAGACAGTCGTCTCATAGACATTCAAAGAAACCCTCCCAACAAGCACATCATGGCTCACAACATGGAGGAAGTTATGCTAAATTTGATCATATGGATTTCATGACTATGCAACAAGAACCATCCTTTCAAGCATATGTGGAGCAATATGTGAAACAGAACAAAGACCAATTCTTGGAAAGTCTTATTAACAAAGGCGCTAAAGTTCCATATAATTTTGATGTTCACCAAAAGATCAAGAAACAGAGCCCTTCAATTGATGAGGTGATCTTACAAATGCAAAAGGATATAGACAGGATGAAGGCTCCCAAGAGCACGTTTCATTTGGACTCCATATGTCCTAACCCCATTGACAAAAGTGTGGTGATGGTAGAATTCCCTAAGAAAGTTGAGTTCCCAACATATGACAAATATGATGGCACTGGTGACCCTCACGACCATGTTCAACAGTTCTACATAATGAGCTTTTCCTTTCACCATGAAGACTCCTATTGATGAGATTATTCCCAAGGAGTTTAAAAGGTCAAGCCATGGAGTGGTTCACCAACCTTTCCCCTCCAGTAAAAATATTTAAAGAACTTGTCCAAAGGTTTGTTCAGCATTTTGCTTACAACTTATCGAGGTCGGTCACAATGCTTGATTTGTGCAAACTCAAGCAAAATTAAGGGGAATCTTTTGTCACATTTTTACAACGATGGAGGCGATTGTGTTCAAAATACCCAAGGACAATTCCTGAGGAGGAGAAAAGGATATCATTGTGAGCAATCTAATACTAGAACTAAGATATGAAGTCAAGAAAATCTTATTTAATTCCTTTGATACTATGGTAGATGTGGCATGTCGCATTGAGGATGTCCTGAAAGAACAAGGAATTTTGGCTAAACCAACAAATAACAACAATAGCCAAAATAACAATACTAATGGTAACAAGGACAAAAAAAACTCCTATTGGAACAAAAACAAGCAAGTGGTCAACGACGGAGTTGTTGACTCATCTCAAGTCAAAAATGAAGGAGTTCTTAACCTCTCTCATGCAGTTCAAGCTATGAAGCTGCAAACGTCTTCAACACAACAAGATAAACCTAAGTATCAAAGGAGATCTAAAATGGAGAAAAGACAATTTACCAAATTGGGAGAATCTTATGTAGATGTTTTTAAGACATTAGTTGCTCATAATTTGGCACACCCACAGGATCCTACAAAACATCGTATACCGGATCCTTTACCTCATTGGTGGGATGCGAAGGCTTTTTGCGTTTTCCATTATGGGATTGGACATGACATAGAAAATTGTTTTAAACTCAAGCATCTTGTCTAAGACCTTATTGAGAAAGGACAACTACAAGTTGATGGGTTAACCACTAATGTAGATCATAAAGCCTTTAAAGAGCCCTTGCCTAAATATGAGAAAGGAGAGAATTCTAAGAATGGCAAGGCGGCTATCAACTACACCTACACAAATGCGGAGAACGTTATTAACATGCTTGAAGTTGTGGATGATAGTGTCAACATGGTGAGAGGGAAATATCTTTATGGACATGATGTGGACTCAACTCCTACGACTGATGAAAGACCCACTGTGGTGATAAGAGGTCCTCACTCACAAAGAATGCCCCAGTCCCTCAATGCTGTCACTAGGGGTCAGGCTCAAACTCCCATTATTATCAGAGGTCCTAGCACTAGCAAGTCTAAGCAGCCCATGTCCAAAGGTGTTCCTCCTAAATCTGCCATTGGTCCTGATTCCAATTATAATCTTATTGACCAACTACAACGTACACCCACGCAGATATCCATTTTTGAGCTTTTAGAATTATCCCCTAAGCACAAGCACATCCTTGAGGATGCTTTGCGAGCAGCCAACGTCCCTAACAACTTAGATATTGATCAATTCTAGAACATGGTCAACCATTTGGCTAGCCCTCATTACCTCACCTTCTCAGAAGAAGATGATAAATCTATCAGTCACCCACATAACTTGGCCTTACACATCGAAGTCATGATTCATAAAACCCATGTCAGGTGTGTACTGATAGATGGGGGTGCGGGGCTCAATATTTGTACTATGAGTTTGTTGCTGGCTCTAGGATATTCCGAGAATGTCATTGACACAAGGAAAAAGATCACGATCAAAGCATATGACGAAGCAGAAAGAAGTTCTAAGGGATTGGCTGTTTTGCCTATTCGCATTGGTCCAGTAGAAAAAGATATCTTATTTCAGATTGTTGATGTTGGACCTTTAGCCTACAACATTTTGCTAGGTAGGCCATGGATTCACGAAATGCAAGCAGTCCCATCAACATATCACCAGTGTGTTAAGTTTCCCCATAACGGTGTAGAAATTTGCATCCCTAGAGATAGTGCATTGTCAGTTAATAACATTTCTGCGGGATCACATGTACCTTTGAATAGGGAAGCTGATAGTCCTAGTAGTTCACTTGAAAAATGCAAGCAAAAATTCAAGACCATAGATCTTGGGATGGGAGATTATAAAATTGATTCTTTTACAAAAATGTCAATCTCTCCTAAGTCTTATGGGAGACCATCACCAAATGTGAAGCCTTTGTCATCGGCAATGACATTATTTGGAAACTTTGTTGAGTCTTTGGTCCCCATTCAGGAAGAGAAAGAGGAAGTTGCCGTAAGGGACTGGATCTATCACAAGGAAAAATACAAGAACAATGAGAACTTTGCTCCTCCACCTGAAGCTTATGGGAAAGGGTATACAATGGTTAAAAATATGGGTTATCCTGGATATGGTCCCCTTAGTCATAGGCTGGATGCTAAAGCTGAGCCTCTTGATCATGCTCTTTTCAGACGAAAGAATAAGTCCACGGTTGGCTTAGGTTTTGAGAATAAAAAGAAGAAAGGTATCCCTATCCCAGCTGTGACGGACAGTGACAGTGTCTCAGATTATACGCCTGATCTTTCTAATCAACAAGATGTGTCTGATGATTGGGTGCCCTCAATGAATCTCCTTTGGGGAGATTCCACAAATTTGATACTTGACAGCCCTACTATCCTAGCTGTGACAGATAGTGACTGTATGACTGCTAGATCGACAATGGAAAGTGTTGCTATCCTAGCTGCGACGGATAGTACCAATGCTAGCACTAGAGAGGGGGAAACCCTTCCTAACCTTGAGGCTTCTACATCATGAGGCCCAAATGATGACTCAGACATAGACTCCCATGAATATGAATGGGACTCACTTTCAGATGCAACAGTTGATTTGGACATAGATATTGTCCATGCCTATAGTACCCAACCCGATACGACTAATGAGCTTAGTGTAGGACTAGAGGATTGTACTCCTCAAATTGCCTTAGTGGATGACGCTTTGTTTGGTAGGATGAGTCCTAATTCGGGTATCTTAGGAGAAGACTTGATGAACTCTGATTATATGGTCACCAGAGATGACACCTTTCGCATAAACAAGATTGAACCAGTCATTGACCTACCCCTTGTTCACTTTGACCTAATTGACTGGTCTCAGTGCCATCAAGAGCCTACATTCCTCACTTTTCAGAATGATTACGAAATTACCTGCTATCTGAATGCTCTTGAACCCGTGGCTTCTTCCACCAGTGAACCAACAACCAGCATGATAGAGCCTGATATTAAGTACCTCAGTCTAAAAATAAAAGAGAAAGAAAAAAAGAAAAATAGGTCTGATGGCGAAAACCACTTTGTGGCGGTATCAGAACCAAAAATAGTAAAAATAAATGACATATCCAAGGGTGAAAACCTTTTTGAGGCACCTAAGGATGGGGTACTTGATAACTTGCCAAGTTATTTCCAAGATAGATCATCAGTATTGATTGAGCCAACAACGCCAGTCAATTTGAACACAGAAGAAAATCCTCAGATAATCCATCTTGCTCAATCTTTATCAGAAGAAGAGACCAAGGCATATGTACAATTTTTACAAAAAAAGAAAATTAATTTTGCATGGACCTATTCAGACATGCCAGGGCTTGACACAAATCTTATAATGCATCACTTATCCATAGCTCCAGGCGTCAAACTGATGAAACAGAGGCTCAGAAAAATGCATCCCCATGTAGCTCTCCTTCTCAAAGGGGAATTAGAAAAACTTTTGAGAGCTGGATTCATTAGAGCCATTGATTATGCAGAATGGATCTCAAACATAGTACCAATCTCCAAACATGATGGGTCCATTTTTGTATGTACAAATTTTAGAGATTTAAACAAAGCAAGCCCAAAGGATGATTTTTCACTTCCAAACATTGACATGATAGTGGACATAACAGTGGGCTATGAGATATACTCTCTAATGGATGGTTTCTCAGGGTATAATCAAATCAAAATAGCTCCCGAAGACCAAGAGAAAACAATGTTCACATGTGCATGGGGAACCTATTGCTGGAACGTCATGCCATTTGGATTAAAGAATGCAGGAGCAACCTACCAAAGAGCTATGACCACTATCTTTCATGATATGATGCACAAAAACATGGAAGATTATGTGGATGATACCCTGGCAAAATCAAGACAACGGGACACACACCTCGATGATCTGCAAGTAATTCTAGATCGCATGGAATAATTTCAAATCAGATTGAATCCAAAGAAGTGCGCATTTGGTG
Source organism: Chamaecyparis obtusa (assembly GCA_027943335.1). NCBI lineage: Eukaryota > Viridiplantae > Streptophyta > Pinopsida > Cupressales > Cupressaceae > Chamaecyparis > Chamaecyparis obtusa. The sequence goes on from BSBK01004874.1 coordinate 908,078, forward strand.
TTACCTCAGACAAAATTTTAGGATTCATAATATCAGCAAAAGGTATCGAGGTTGACCCCGAAAAGGTCCAAGCAATTTTAGATATGCCACCTCCTCAAAATATCAGCCAAATGAGAAGTCTTCAGGGACGTCTTCAATCGATTAGGAGGTTTATTTCTCAACTTGCAGATAGGGCACAACCCTTTAACAAGACATTACATAAGGGTGCTTCTTGTGTTTGGAATGAGGATTGTCAAAAGAGCCTAGATCAGATCAAACAATACTTGGCTAGTCCTCCGATTCTAATGCCTCCTATTCCAGGGAAACCATTGATCCTATACATTTTAGCTACAGACACTTCCCTGGGTGCATTGTTGGCTCAATCAGATGATACTAGGAAAGAACAGGCCATATACTATATTAGCCGTACTCTAGTCTCCTATGAGATCAATTACAATAATATTGAGAAGTCTTGTCTTGCAGTGGTGTTTGCTTCTCAAAAGTTGTGCCACTACATGCTTTCTCATACCATACATTTGGTTGCCAAAATTGATCCTCTTAAATACTTGCTTAGTAAGGCTGCCCTCACAAGTAGGCTTGCTAAATGGATGATGGTCCTAACTAAATTTGACATAGAGTACGTTGAAAGGAAGGCCATAAAAGGACAAGCTATTGCTGACCAATTAGCTGATTTCCTAATTCAGGATAGTATGTCGGTCCAAGTGGAATTTCCAGACGAACACATCTTGTATACAACTACTTGCACTTGGACAATGTTCTTTGATGGTTCCCGCATGCAAAATGGATCAGGTGCTGGAGTATTATTCATTTCTCCACATGGGTACAATATTCCAAAGTCTTACAAACTTTTATTCCCATGTATGAATAATATTGCAGAATATGAAGCTTTAACCAATGGCTTGAGAATGGAACATCACAGAGTTACATGTCTTTGGGGATTCCTAGTTAATCATCAACTAGGTCAATGAGGAGTATCAAACCAAGGATGATAAATTGATACCCTACAAAAAGATGGTTGACTCATTAAAGTGTTACTTTACTTTTGTGATGTTTCAACAGATTCCTAGGATAGAGAACAAGGCTACAGATGCCATGGCCACATTAGCTTCACTTCTTCAGTTGGAGACACATGAATCCAGATTTGAATTCCTGGTGGAAGAGCTACACCATCCGATCATTGACTCGTATGAAAGCCATGTCATTTGTACCATTGTCACACACGAGTCTTCCCGATATGGTGCTATCTATTCATATATTTGTGATGGCATCATCCCTGACACATTCAACTGCTCTGAACGTCGAAACCTCATCCGTAATGCCTCTCACCACACCCTCATCTCTGGTGATTTATATAGGAGGGGTTTAGATGAGACGCTCCTTAGGTGCTTGGAAAAGGAGGAATCCAACCAAGCGTTAGCTGACATCCACGAGGGCATTTGTGGTGGACATTCTAATGGTCTCGCCATGGCCCGAAGGTTGCTTAGGGTGGGATATTATTGGCCCACAATGTAGATAGACACAGTCACCTTTGCTAAGTCTTGTGAAAAATGTCAGAAACATGGAAACCTGATTCATGCTCCAGGTAGGGAGCTAATCCCTTCTGTTTCTCATTGGCCATTTCAGCGCTGGGCCTTTGACCTGGTTGGGCAGATTCATCCCAACTCATCAGGTGGACATAAGTTCATTATTACTACCACTGACTACTTCACAAAATGGGTGGAAGCTGTGCCACTTTCTGTTGCTTCAAGGAAGACTATCTCCTTATTCATCTTGAATCACATTATTTGTCAGTTTGGAGTGCCTTCTGAGATTATCACTGATAACGGAGGTCAATTCAAGAATAAGGACCTAAAGCATTTATGCAAAAAGTTTAAAATCAAGCAACATTGGTCCTCCATCTACTTTCCATAGGGAAACAGACAGACAGAAGCTTCTAACAAAACCATTCTTAAGATTCTTCATAGGACAGTGCACAAGAATGGTAGGGATTGGCAATTACAAATCAATCCAGCACTATGGGCTTACAGAACAAGCATTCACACACCTACAGGAGCCACTCTTTTTTCTCTCACCTATGGCGCTGAAGCAGTATTGCCTTTAGAAGTTGAGATACCATCACTTAGAGTCTCACTCAAAGGTTTGATTACAGATGAGGATTACAGCGCCATGAGGTTACAAGAACTAGAACTTCTAGATGAGAAGCGTAAGGCTTCCTTTGATCATATGAGAGTGTATCAGAAGCGTATGTCCAAAGCATTCAACAAGAAGGTTCGCCCTAGAGAATTTCAAATAGGTGATCTTGTTTTGCGAGAGAATCCTAAGAACCAACAGAACAGAGAGCAAAAGGGCAAGTTTGAACCTAACTGGCTTGGACCATATGTCATCACAGCTGCTTTTGGTACCAGTGCGTATTTACTATCAGATCCTGATGGAGAACAGCTCCTTGATCCCATCAACATTATGCACCTTAAGAAGTTCTATCCATGATGCCTATTCTGTCTGGGGGCATCCTTTGTACATATTTATTGATCCTGAAAAAATACCAAAAAAATTCATATATGATGCTGAAAATATCCTAAAAAGCATAAAAAGTTTTGAAAAAATACAAAAAAATCAAAAAAATCCAAAAATCCAAAAAATAAAAAAATGAAAAAAGATTCCAAGTGGTGAAAATCTGGAAACAGGTGCTACTTGAGGCCTTTGCACTCCTATTTCTTAGCATGCATCCTTGACACTTAGCCACTTCCCATCATGCCTTGACCTTATTTGGCTTAGTCTAGAATTGGTCTTTATCTTTGTCTAGGGGACATAACTGTTAGCATAGGTCTTTTAGGTGCGTTTGTCTCTTGGGACATTTCACAACAGGTGTTTTTCAACACCACCCCAAAACAGTGTTTTTCAACACTACCCTTGCGTCGAGTGTTTCTGAACACTTATCAGGTGCCTTACCTAACAGTCTCGTATGATGTGATATTTCTCACTAAGTAGATATGATACTCAGATTTTGACTCTATGACCAACACACACGCACTTAAACAATCAACTCGCTGACGATATGATGACTTTATTTTTTCTTTGTGTGCTGTCTATGAGGATTTCTTTGATGAGTGGTCTCTCCCTGAGAAGTCTTCGATGATGCATAGCTAGAAGACTGAGGGAATGAGAACATGTTTTCTTTCTTTATCTACTTGTGGGTATATTTTGTTGATCCTAACTGTCATAAGCATTTATGCTGGTCTTACTTGACCCTATGGATTGACAAGGTATTATCCTTGACTGTTTTGCAAGTGCATGTTTTTAGCTATTCTGACTTTCATGTGTCTTGATACAAGCATAATCTCGCCATATCAAACTTAGGTGATCTCACTGCATTAGTCATCTTGACCTATATGTCTTTGATGCCTAGGTGAGATTTCCACATTTTTATCTAATAAATATCATATTCATATCCACATAGTTATGCTAGTGTGCATTGTATGATCTTACGACGCTACCAATAACGCTCGATGATGATAATTAGATGTCCATAAGCGTTGTGACCTTGCAAGTCAACCACTTTCATAGTAGCTTGCATTTTTAGGTTCATGATAGTCTAGTTTGGCATTTCTTGCATATGGAGAGAGCTCTCCTTTTCATCTTACGTGGACCTGTCAGTCGACTGCGCTCACCTTTTCTTCTTTTCGATCATGTCTTCCACTCCTTGTCCTTTTCATCTTGAACCTGTTCATCACAAGGGGTTATTCATATCATCATATCTATATCAAAACTGTCATTTTCAAGAAACATAAGTCTATATCATACACATGAGAATTAAACATACATCTATGAGAGAGAACATACATAAGCATTTTGAGCAAAATGACAAGACAATATATATAAACTAGTACATCCATCACAAGTGAGACAAATACACATGATACATCGAACATCTAGTAATCTCATAAATCTATAACAATGTTATGATATACAATACAATATGAGATCCCAAAATCTGGATCAAAAGTCTCAGGATATGTCCAAAACATCTCAACCTAAGACCTAACCCTAAGACTCGCTACCACCCTCGTGAGGAGCTCGTGGTGGTGGAGGAGGCATGGCTCTCCTATCGAGTACCACATCTGATACCCCTACCCTCTGAGAGTATGATGGCACTCTCTCACCCTCTAGGACGGCCTACAAGTAGAGTCTGTGATAATAGGCTGCTCTCGCTGACTCCCGTCGGAGCTCCAGTGCATCTGCCTGTGCCATCACCTCACGGCATGCTATCTCTACCCTGAGATCGGCTATCTGCTGATCTCGCTCTGCCCTCAAATCCAGTAGCTACTGATCTCTCATGGCTATAGTAATCTAGAGCTGCTATATCTCTGCCTCCTGAGCCTGTATCTGGGCTCTCAAATCATCCCCCCTAGCAGGCTGCTCCTGCTGTGCCTCTGCCTGTCGGCGAGCTGGTCTCACCTCATCCTCGGGTGTCGCCAGTCTCTGTCCCCATGACCATTTCTAGCCACCTGATCTCGACCCCTCTCCTCTCTCCATCCTCCTCCCTCTCCCCCTCCTGCCATCTCCTCCATCCCCTCCCTCCCCTTTGTCCCCTCCGTCTCCCCCGTCATCTCCTCTGTCTCCTCCCTCTGCTGGTACCTGTGCATCTGGTACCATAAACTAAGGGAATGGCACCCTCCACCACTCTGCTTTGTAGGCTGCATCAGCCCCTACATCTACCACATCTCGGAAATACTCCCAGGGCTCGCTCCTGATACCCGCTGTCTCTGCGACAGCCTGCTGATAATCCAACATGGGTAGCCACCCATGACCTTCCTCATCCCTAGCCCTGGCGTATGTCGTAATCTCTGTTGAGACTCACTGCTGCCTCCCAAACTGTCACCACACCTGAGTGATGCAGAACCTCTCCACTATCTCTACATATCGACCTACCAGTGGCCGAGTGCACAGCATGTAGCTCAGCTCATCGGCTGCATCTCCCCAAACCTCAACCTCCTTGTATGGCCTCCATGTGAATGAGGCCATCTCATCTAGAATCCTCCTGTAGTACGTCACATCCCCAGTATGGGCATGTGATATGAACCCGAGGTACCTATAGATGAAGGGGTACCTCCTCTCCCTCAGCTGAACCTTGGGGCGCACCACAGCGATGTGCTCCCACGCCCACACCTGTGCCAGGATGGCACCGCATGCCCATGTCTGACCATCTTTGTAGATGATCTTGTACAACTCATGGTACATCTCTGCCAATATGGCAGGACCCCATGCCATCCGCCGAGGCCTACTGACCAAATCAACCAATAACTGAGCCCATCCAAGTGGGAATCCCTTCTGACTGTGATCAGTCATCAGGATCTGTGAGATAATGGAAGCCACTATACATGGCACTAGGTAGTCTCTGCCAAAATCATCTATCAGCCTCTCCCAGCTGATATGCCTATCCAGAATAGTGACATCCTAGAACATCTCCTGAAACAGTCGGCGCCCCTTAGTGGCATCTTGATCATAGTACACCTGTGCCAACAAATAAATCATGTCAGTTTTCATCATATGGAAACACTACATTTATGATTATATCTCAAAACATGATTATACTCACCGGCTCGCCATGACATGGCACTCGTAAGATCCTGTAGACGTCCTCTAAAGTGATCGACGCCTCTCTAGTAGGCAGGTGGAAGGTGTTGTGCTCGCTATGCCATCTCTCGGTAAGAGCAGTCAACAACCCATGGTCCGCTCTGATGTACAGATATCTGAATCTCATAGCTTTGATGTCGGCATTGCCCGGATTGTCTAGATCTCGGACACATCTCAATCCCGTCACCTTCGACGCTCTGATGATCAGCACCGGAAAGACCTCCTGCAAGCTAAAACCAAGCCAGTTGTTAGCACATATCATGATGGATGTCTAAAAACCCAGTATAAAACATCTCTAAAGCGTAACATTGTCTAGACCCATGTCATTTTTGCTCAAAAATGCGTTAAATATCAAATTTTCAAACTGGGCGATATTCTTTTTTGGAGAAGTATCGCACGATATTGCTCCCTATAGCGGGGCGATATACCTTATGCCACGCAATACTTCACCCGGTATCGTGTGATCTTTCGCCCAGTATCGTGCGATACTGGTGCCTTAGGTCGCGCGATACTTTGGGGACCCGTGAAGTATCGCGCGACATTTCTCCCCAAAGAGTGCGATACTTCTAAAGTATCGCGCGATAGTTCACTTAACCAAAATTTTTAAAATTTAAAAATTTGAAAAACGTGCTCAAAAAGCTATTAAATGCAAAAAATGACTCAAAAAGCTCGAGTTTTTTGAAAACATACCGGGGCAGGATAGTGTGGTGGCCGGTTGTGCAACCGAGCGCGCTTGAATCGATGCCTGTGGATGGGAACTCCTGCTTGCTGGGCCATTTTCTCTCTCTAAAGCTCTGAAAATTCTCAAATCGCTAAAAGACAAATGATCTTGAAAATGATATTTTGACCCCTTTTATAGCCTTTTGACTTTTTGACCTCATTTTCAAAACACCTCAGAATTGTGCGATAATTGCACCCCTAGCTAATTTTGACGTCTTGGATCCATTTTCGAACTTGAAATCAAAATCTAAGGTCATCTTCATAGTCAAAATCATGTTTCAAAATCTTCCCTTCTTCTGCGCAGTTGACTGATCTTTTGAGGCCTAATCCTTCGATCTTTGTTGGGGCATCGTCATTTCTTCATTTCCATGTCTTCCAAACTTCTAGTCTTTCATTCATTTTCATTCCATTCCCTCCTTTCTCACGTTTGACTGCATCTTTCTCAGTCAGGCTGGGGCATGTTTTAATGGTTAACCTATTGACCTTTGCATTCGATTGTGATTTCATGCTGATTTGATCAAATCTTTATCAATTCATTGTTCTCCTCTCTATGATTTTGATTTCAACTCTGAGGGGGCAGTCTTTATGGGATTCTCATCCCCGATTCCTTGATTTTCCTGATTCAGACATCTTCTGTGAGCTTTCGCTCAAAATTTGAGATTCTTATCTCTTACTTTGAATGTGATCCTGAATCGACCTCATGTTCAAAGACCTTTGTTTATGCTTTGTCCGGATATGATCCCGAATCGACCTCATATTTGAGTTGTTTTGTGATCCCAGATCGATCTCACATTTTAATTCTTCTTTGACTGCATGTATTCCCAAATCGATCACACATTAGTCAAAGAGGGGCAAATGTATGGACCCAAAAATGGTCGCCTAGACTTTGGGCCCCATTTATTCAATTTATCAATCCTGAATCATTTTTATCAATAATCAATATTTTCAACATTATTAATTTCTTGATCAAGTCTTAATTTTGATCATATATTGGATTTTTATCCTTGGGCTAACCATTTATCTTAAGCCTTTATTTGATTAAAAGGAATATTTTCTCCCTTTTTGATTAAATAAAAAGCCCCACTTTCCTCTTATCCTAAGTTGCACAAATAAAGCATTATTCATGTTTTATAAAAAGGAGAAAAGCACTTTTTGTCTCATATGGACATAAAGTCAACTCTTATTTTCCTATTGGAGGATACTTGTGCACATGGATTGCTCCTCTTTCAAGCTCCACTGCTGATTAAGACTTTTTGCCTCTTAATATCCATGGTCCATTTCACCTCATTTCTTATAAAAGGAGAGCTCTCTCTTTCATTTATATATACCATATTTTTATGATAATGTTATGCTGCAGGTTTTAGGTGCATTTAGAGCTTTTGAGGATATTGAAGACTTGTTACTTTCATCATTTAGTTGCATATTTTCTTTCTTAGTTGCATGATAATGGCATTCTTAGTATAGATTTCCTTTTATGCAATAGAATAAGCTCACATAGTCTAAATAGGAGGTATTGTAATCCATTGCTATTTCCTTTCATAGATTAGTTGCATTGTACCTTCCTTTCATAGCTTAGATTGCATCCTCATTTTAGTTGCATTGCATTACATCTTCATAGTGATTCTTGGAGATATTGGCATTGTTGCCCTTGTCTTCACTTGAATCTCTTATTGTATGGTTGACTAGCAAGGTCACAAGCTTGTAGCTCTAGCTGAGAGCAATTTTCAATCTTGCAACTCCATGCATAAAGAGCTATGAGCCGCTTTGTGAGGCCTCATTCTTGAGAAACTTTGCATGTAATGGTTCATAGAAGTGCACCATTTTAGTGTGTACAGCATCTACATCACATCCTAGCTTGCATCATAGTTGAATAATCATGGTATCATTTCCTTTCATGTTTTAGATTAATCTCACATAGTCTAATTAGAAGGTTTGTAACTCTTTCATTTCTATTTTCATAGCCTAATTTGCATACTTGCATGCTCATCTTAGATTAATTTTGCATTACATTGCATCTATATTGATTTCATCGAAGATATTGGCATTGTTGCCCTTGTCTTTATTGTGAATCTCTCATTGTGTGGTTGACTAGCAAGGTCATGAGTTTATAGCTCTAGCTGAGAGCAATTTTACAAATCTTGCAACTCCATGCATAGAGAGCTATGGATCGATTTGTGAGGGCTCATTATTGAGTTTTCTTGCATGTAAAGATTCATAGAAGTGTGGTCACATTTTCACCATACACCTGCAACTGCATCACAGAGATGAGGAATATACACATATACATATACAAACAATAGAAGACAAGGAGGGAGAGTGCGACATCATGTGGATCTTCCAAAGAAGTGACTACGACTATCTCACCATATCTTACATGCATGCTAGACAAGATGACATATAAAACAATAATCAAAATTTGTTAGTATTGTTAGTACTTACATAATTACATAAGCATCTTAAAGATATATAAACCATCATACATGATTAAGCAAAAATAACATGTAAATATAGTGAAAACATGTAATTAAACACCATTGAACTGTAGTGATATTATATAAGCATCAAATCCAAGAAACTCATAAGCATGTACAAACATAACATCATAATGAACTCACATCCATGATCCTCAAATGTCTCAGAAATAGATGTAATCACCATGTCTAAGAACCATAGTATCATCATAAAGGATGAAACATCAATAAGAGTATCCAAGTCCTATCCAAAATAAGTAGCACCACAAGTCCTCAAACAAAACCAAAATGAAGCTAAATCATCAGAACAATGTATCTATGTGAAGGGGCACTACAACCTCATACATTTGATATAGCCAAAATAAAGGCACCCATCGCCATTTTATTTCATTTCCTCTATTGTAATGTGCATCTATATCCTTGTTAACACAATAATATGATATGTGAAATATTTCTAATGGCTGAATGAAAGATGGCTAAATGATCCTAAGATGAATGAGATTAAAATGCCAGTGGATTCTATGATGAATACTAAGATGGAAATGAGAAAAATCTATGAGAATGCAAACTAATTAAACTCCATGATAACAAATATGATTTAGCAAATGATAACTAATTTGAATTGGAGGGGTAGGATTGATTGAGAGGGATGAGGTGGATGCCAAGTATCATGGGTAGTTGATCATGTAAGAAGAGATGTTGCTCACAGATGCATTAGCAACCTTGGAATGATGAATGTGGTTTACAAGTGGATCTCATGCATTTAAGATTATTTAAGTATATATATAATTGGTAAATATATATGTGTGTGTGCACATATATACATATGCACATACACACATACAAGTATGTGACATGCATACATATATATTATACTCTCATAAAGACACCAAATGTTTCTCAAATAATTAAATACACATAAATTCTATACAACCATCATAACATATATTGGAGATAAATCTAATTCTAAATTAAGATATTAAAGACTACAAATCATTAGTAAAAGATTCATACTTAAATTGAAATTATTTCTAACATAGAATGTGTATCCTTAGTTTTGTAAGAGTTTATGTATCAACTAACATTCACACCATGATCCCAATAAAATGACTCAAAATGCTTTTCAATCAAAGTCACTAAAATATGTTAGCAAACTATAATGCTTATTGAGGAAATAATCTACGAGTTTTGGAGGTGACCTACTAATACTAATAAGGGTAGAAATATTTCATCTCTTCAATTTATTTTCAATGTCATAATGAGAAGCTTAATTGTTTGGGGTCTTTCATCCTAAAAATTGGAATGTGTATTTTTGACAATATTTTTGTTGCATATCTATTTTTTTTAAAATATGTAATTTATTTTGATATTTATAAAAAAATAAATGTCATTTTCACAAAGTCTGATGTTTAGAGGGTATTTGTAGATTATATTTTAAGGTTTTTTTAAATATATTTATCGCATATATTTGCACTTCAACTTAAATTAGACGGTTGATCTTATTTGTTTACTAGTAAATTATTTATTTAAATTATTACTTAAATATCTCTTTTTAAGGAAACAAGTCATGATACATAGATGTCGCATCTCCACCTTTATATTGTGAATTATAATGATTTGAGTAACCATGGTAACATATATATTTAAGATATATGCAATTCTAAATTAATCGGTATTAAAGATTGTAGATCATTATTGCAAAATTCATACTCGAAATAAAAATTATTTATTCTATGGAATGTGTATCCTTAGTTTTGTAAGAGTTTATGTATCAACTAACATTCACGTCGTGATCCCAATAAAATGACTCAAAATTATTTTCAATTGAAATCACTAAAATCTATTAGCAAACTAGAATGTCTATTACAAATATATTCCACAAATTTTGGAGGTGACCTACATATGTATATATAGACACAAAGATACACACACACGTGTGTGTGTGTGTGTGTGTGTGTGTGTGTGTGTAATTGGAAAATATATATGTGCACATTTGTGTACATATGTGTGTGCGGACATATATACATATGCACATATGTGTCATGCATGCATATATATTATACACTCTCATATAGACATTTATCTGTTCAAATAATTAAATACACATAACTTCTATATAACTAGTGTAACATAATATTTAAGATATATCTAATTCCAAATTAAGATATTAAAGACTACAAATCATTAGTGGGAGATTCATGGTTGAAATTGAAATTATTTCTAACATAGAATGTGTATCCTTAGTTTTGTAAGAGTTTATGTATAAACTAATATTTGCACCATGATCTCAATAAAATGACTCAAAGTTCTTTTCAATCAAAATCACAAAAATATGTTAACAAGCTAAAATATTTATTGAGGATATAATCCAGAACTTTTGGAGGTGGTCTGTTAATAATAATAAGGGTTGACGATGTATTTTCATATCTAGAAATGTTCCCTCTTTTCAATTTATTTTCCGATGTCATAATGAGAGGCTTGAATGTTTGTGGGTTTTTCATCCTAAATATTAGGATGTGCATTTAAAAAAATAGTTTTGTTGCATATGCATTTTTTAAAAATATGTAATCTATTTTGATTTTTATAAATAATAAAGGTCATATTCATAAAGTCTAATGTTTAGAGGGTATTTATATATGATACTTTAAGGTGTTTTTATTCATATATATTTCTAGTATAATCTTTGCACTTCAACTTAATTTGATAGTTGACCTCAAATAATTAAATACACATAACTTCTATATAACCATCATAACATAAATATTTAAGATAAACCTAATTCTAAATTAAGATATTAAAGACTAAAAATCATTAGTGAAAGAATCATGCTTGAAATAAAAATTATTTCTAACATAAACTATGTGTCATTTTTTTTAAGAGTTTATGTATCAACTAGCATTCCCATCCCTTTAAAATGACTCCAAATTTTTTTTCATCAAAATCACTAATATGTGTTAGCAAAATAGAATGTCTATTAGGGTTATAATCAACAACTTTTGGAGGTGGCGTGCTATTAATAATAAGATTTGACATTATATTTTATAAGTTAGAAATGTTCCTTATCTTCAATTTATTTTTAAATGTCAAAATGAAAAGCTTAAATATTTGGGGCTATTAGAATGTATAAAAAAAATTGTTTTGTTAGAAATGTTCCTTCTCTTCAATTTATTTTCAATGTCATCGTGAGAAGATTAAGCATTTGAAGGCCTTTTATCCTAGATATTAGAATCTGTACTTTAAAAAATTGTTTTGGTGCATATGCAATATTTAAAAATGTGTAATCTATTTTGATCTTTATAAAATGGAAAATGTCATATTCATAAAGTCAAATGTCTAGAGGGTAGTTATAGATGACATTTTAAGGTGTTTTCATTTTTTATATATTTCTTGCATTATCTTTGCACTTCAACCTAAATTTGACAATTGACCTCAAATAATTAAATATACATAACTTCTATATAACCATCGTCGCATATTTAAGGTAAATCTAATTCTAAATTAAGGTTTTTAAGACTGCAAAGTATTACTAAAATATTTATACTCGAAATTGAAATTATTTCTAATATAGGATGTGTATACTTAGTTTTGTAAGAGTTTATGTATCAACTAAATCCCAATAACATGACGACTCATTTTTTTTTTCAAATAAAATTACTAAAATATGTTAGCAAAATAGAATGTCTATAGGGATATAATCCACAAATTTTGAGGTGGCTTGCCACTAATAATAAAGGTTGACAATGCATTTTATAAGTTAGAAATGTTCATTCTCTTCAATTTATTTTCCAATGTCATAATAAGATGCTTAAACGTTTGGGGGTTTTTCATCTTAAATATTAGAATGTGTATTTTAAAAAATAGTTTTATTGTGCATAAGCATTTTTGAAAAACATGTAATCTATAATAATCTTTATAAAATAATTTAAATGTCATTTTCACAAAGTCTAATGTTTAGAGGTTAAATTTGTTGATGATATTTTAAGGTATTTTTTTAAAATATATTTTTCACATTATCTTTTCATTCCAACCTAAATTTGATAGTTGACCTTAGTTGTTTTCTAATAGATGTCACATGTCTACTTAAATTATATAGTGAGTTACACAAATTTGAGTAAGTATACATCTAAACTACAAGCCTCCTTTGACTTCTATTTTATATAGTGAATTACAATTATTTGAGTAAGCATACATCTTGAACTTCAAGTCTCCTTTGGCTAAGAAGCCACTTGGAGGGAGGTCCAATCCGTCAAATTCACCTAGGGTCAAACCTAGCTCAAATATACCTCCCATGATTTGAACCTTGGTAGATGACTTCTAGATTACATACCATCCTCACTAAAGGAGTGATGAAGTTTGTTTTATTTTGATCTTCCTTCACTACATTTATCTATTCATAGCCTCAAAAACCATCCAACATTAACATCATTTTAGATCTTGAAACTATTTATAACACACAATCCATAATGACCAATAGATAATTTCTTCCATTTGATCTCTCCATTTTTCTTATCTATAGAGACTCTATTAACAACCCATGTAGAATGCCATATAAGATAAATCATTTTTTTCCTAAAGCATCTTTTCTATATTTGGATTGTATGTATGTTATTTTTTTTTAAAATTGAACATTTACAAATAACTTTTATATATACAGATTATACTTCAACCAATTAAACTACAATTATATATTAAAAAAAACATACACTAATGCTAACATTTTTTTATAAAGTCGATAGGCTTATTGTGGGAGCTTTTGCTCCCGGAAGGCTTGCTAGAATTGTCATCATGCTTGCCTGCGTGCTTCCAAACGGCGTTGTCATCTACGCTTACTGCTTTCTTCCTCAACTTGCTTGCAAACAGTGTTGTCAAGGTGGCATTGCCCACCTGTACTCCTCAAGTCCACCAACTATCACCGAAAGCTCTCCTGGGTTACGCCATAATGCTCTGGCAACATCACCACCCAAGTGCCCTCAACCAAATTGCCTCCGAGAAAAGTGACTAAGACAAGTATATATATGATTTGCATTTGGTGTTTTCATTACCCCCTGGGAGATTTTATTCATTATTTTTTGCTCTTTCATCAATATCAGCTGATCGATTCAATTTTCCTCTGAAAGATATATCAATTAATGGGCTGGAATAACTTTTTAATGTACCTAATTTATAGTTTTTCTGTTTGTATTGTACATGAGGCTTTCACATTGTATTTTTCAGTATAGAGGAAACTATGTCAAACCCTATAAATGAAATTCGCTCTCTTTTTTAAATTGTTGTTTGGTCAGATTTAACAATGTAGATATACAAATGGGTTTGTACTTGTTCTATTTCCAGTGATTTCTAGAGGATCTATTGCCAATATGACATGCATTTTGTCTTCTTACTATTATTCATTTTTCAGTTTTGCAAAGATTTGTATTTGCAAATAAATGCACTTAGGCTTGTTATTTTCTATTTGTTTCTCACGCTCTGTTGCAAGTTTATGTTTTCTATGAGCTCTGAGTTCTGTTATTTTTGGCTCCACAAACATTTCTACAAAACCAATGAACAAACAATATTCAAAATTTTAGATTCCTCCAAGCAGGTTTCTACTGCCATTGTTATAATAAAACCATGTTCCTTGGTTCTTTTCTATTTTATACATTGCAAATAAGGAACAACCTCTATCATTACGGAAAACAGATAGGAAATAAGAGCTCTACTTATTTTGTATCAAACCAAGAAAGGACTACAAAATGGAAATAGAAGTGCAATCTCAAAATTGTATTCATTAATACAAAACAAGATGCAATTACATATATACCATATTGAATGGACTATTCAGATTTCACAGAAGAAGAAATGAAAAATGAACCTTTAACTCTAGGATTACATTATTTACACATTATTAGATCTTAGTAGGAGTTTTTTGGCATAAGGTGTTAATCACACTACTTACCTAATGACACCAATAATAATTATATCTAGATATTAAATAGGTGACAAGTTAGCAAGATGCATATAATCATGATAAGACTGAAACAGGTACCAGATATAATCATGGTAAGGCTGAAATAGTTATTCTTATAGTTACATGTGCTACTATGACAAAAAAAAATAACAATGTAAAAGGACTACCTTCATGGCACTGGTTATCTAGACGGAGATAATGATTGTTCAAGAAGAAATTTTAATACTATGAAGCGATCTGAATAGGCATACCTATCATACCATTAGACATTAACTTATGTGCAATTTCAGTGGAATATGTGTATGGTTGTATCACTCTAACAACACCCTACTTAAAGGAAGTTGATGCATGAGCATCTTGGGCTTTGAGCAATCTTGCATCACCAAAAATATTTCCTATTTTCTGTTGTTTGCATTATAATTGTTGCATTTGTTAGTTTTATGGTGTGCAAATATTACATGATGTTGAGGACCTATTTGGGAACCTTATCCTATGAGCACATGAATATTGGATGGACCGTTTCAAAGTTATAGTTGTTTTCCTTGCCGTTGAAGCCGTATTTTCCTGCAGTTTTCATGCTGATTGCACGGAGTGTAGTCGTTGATCCTTAAGGAATCAACCTTTATGCTCTTAGTTCCTTTAAGAGGAACTAAATTAATATCTTCTCCTAAGAGCACAATTCCTAATTCATTATGAGTAAAAAGTTATGACCATTTTTCTTGGGTACCTATTTTCTGTCAGTTTCACGCGAAACGTGGAGTGTTTTATCTTGCGCGGTTTTGTGTGATGAAATGGGGCCTTGCGAAGTTAAGGAAATATTCTTGGGTCATGTGTGGACCTAAATATAAAGGAGCATTAAGTTTTGATCATTCTTGCATTAGTTTTGGTTTAATCTTCTAGACTGGACCCATAATGTAATTAATTGCCTGACTAGCCGACTTGTGGCTTAGCTGGCTATATATTGAGAGCTTGGGTAGATGTTTAAGAGTAGATTGGTAGTAGCATGAGAGTAGAATCATAATTGGATCTTGAGAGATCTTGAAGATCAGATTGTTATTTGATAGTTGTAACAGAAGAGCTAGTGGTTTGCATGCTTGGAGACAAGGAGATTGCTTGGAGGCTTGCGAGCTCAAGTTCAGATCTGCCCTAGTGTTTCCATTAGTTGCTGATTTGTTTCAAAACTGAACTAGCTAAGGGATAGAAGAAATAATTTTGATTGTATTTGGCCCTAACCCGGAAGGCCTTACAGTCGAGCATGTTAACAAAAATTCAATTGAAAACATATTCTTGTTGTGTAATTCCGCATTATGGTGTTCTATTGCTTGTTTGGATTGTCCTTAATTGGATCCTCCTTAACCTGACCTGAGTCAAGTGGTACCAGAGCTTGAAGATCTCGAGTGTGTAAACCCATTGAGGTTGTTTACACCAGGGCCTTGTTGGTGACTTGTTGCTTTGGATTTGAATATTTGAGGATGCCTCCAAGAAGATTGGATCCTAGAGCAATTGTAAATCTTTGTGATGCTATGGAATCAAAGATTACTGAGAAGGTGAAATCAGATTTCAGATCTGAGATGGAATTAATAAAGAATGACATGATTGCTGAGATTGTGAGGACTGTTGCTGGTATGCCAAGGAATCTTGGTACTGATAATGGTTATGAGGAAGCTGTTGAAGACTTTGAAGCTGCTGGATCTAGTGGTGATGACCGGAGGGATAGATCTGGTGAAGATAAAGCTGGTTAGTTACATAGATCTGGAGCTTGATTAATTAATCACTATCGAATGGAAGTTTCTAACTTCTCTGGTACTTTGAAACCTGAGACTGTGATTGATTGGATTGGTGAGTTAGAAGACTTCTTTGAGCTTGAAGAAATTGAAGATCCTCTTAGAGTGAGGCTAGCACAAACTAAGTTGAAAGGCCATGTTGCTCTTTGGTGGAAGGAATTACAAAGAGATAGAGAAGATGAAGGTGAAATGAAGATCAATCGATGGAGGTTGATGGTGACTAAGTTGAAGGCTAAGTTCATACCTGCTAACTATGAGCTTGACTTGTTTAAGAAGTTGCAGAATCTGAAGCAAAAAGATTTGACTATTGAAGACTATACCAAGGAGTTCTACAAATTTACTATTAGGTCTGGGCACAAAGAGCTTGATAAGGAAAAGGTAGCTCAGTATGTAAATGGTCTGAGATTCAATATTCAGGATGAGATTGGTATGATGAAGATTGATTTGGTTGAGGATGCTTATTAGTATGCTCTGAAGGCAAAAGATAAGTTGAAAAGGAGACAACATGGCAATCCTCGAGGAAAGGAGAAGATTGATCACTCGGTGAAGGATAAACCTTGATGGAATATGGATGAAGTGACTGAGAGGGGGGCGGGGGTGAATCAGTCAACCATAAAAACACTTTACAATTAATTCTTTGCAGATCCCTTAGGATATCTTAACAATGTTATTTGTTATAGCACTCGGTAAATAGATTACAGTAAACTTGAAGATGCAGAAAGTATTAGCAATATTATCTTTAGGTATTCATCAACACATGTATATGATTGAGGAAGCAATTAAGAACACAAGAGACACAAGATTTAACGTGGAAACCCAATATGGGAAAAACCACCAATGTATCTAGATACTGATTTTCACTTTTCTGAAGTGATGCCCGGTTAGAAGCCAACCCGGTAAAAGGTTACAAAACACACTGTTAGGTGTGACCTTGTTAGAGGATTTAAAACACCCTGCTAGGAGTGGCCTGGTAAGAGGTCTTGAAAACAATTCAATGGAATTGTCACCTTGTTAGAGGATTTACATTATGGTTGTTAAACCAACTCGGTTAAGAGATTTAGAATTCACTGTTACAATGATAAGAAGGTAACAATGAAAAAGTGACCTGTATAATAATGCAACTGTCTTGCTGATTACAGATCTCTGTTTTGCATAAGTCTGATCCTGTCTGATCGAATAAATCTCTGCTGCACCTCAAGGATATCTAAACATCCTTCACAAATTCGCATATACCTTTCCTTCTTTTTTTGTAAATCTTCTGCTGTGTTATTTTTACTTTTCACATTTGACCTTTTATTTATATGATTTTGGATTAGTCAAATCGACATTATTTAGTATAACAGTCGGCTGAATTAAGCAAACTCTATTTGCAAAAATCCTTCAAGGGCCGACAGTGCTCGGTGACCATAACTTTCTATAATCTTTCGGAGACCGAGGGAACTCGGTAAACACCGACAATCCTTTACCTTCGATAACCGACTGAACTCGGTAAATACTAACTTTCCTCGATGACCGACTGAACTCGGTAAACACTATCTTTCTTCGGTGACCGACTGAACTCGGTAAACACTATCTTTCTTCGGTGACCGACTGAACTCGGTAAACACTATTTTTCTTCGGCAACCGAGTGAACTTGGTAGACACTGCTTTTCTTCGATAACCGATTGGACTCGGTAAGCACTAATATTCCTGTCTGGCAGACCGACAGAGCTTGGTAGAAACTGATTGCTGCGGACTATGACATTGTGTGACATCAAAGACAATACATAATTGAGTAGCAATTTCCTTCAGACAATTGTTTCCAACAATCTCCCTCTTTGGCATTGATGGCAACACAATATGTCATAGCATAAGAAATTTGATAGAGTTAGCTCGGTTTGGATTCAAATCTCCCTCTGTCAGCAAACTTCCTGTATCTTGAAAATTCTTCCTTCTGACTAATGAAAATTTCTTGAAGTAATAGCAAAGACATAGCAAACACTCCCTCTTTGACAACACATGCTAAAGACAATTCACATATTACCGGTGAAAATTAATGTACCTCAAGTACTGATTCATATGCAATGATTCCTTTAATATGCTGCATCAACAGGTTGATTTTCAATCATGTTCTGGTTGAT
Source organism: Chamaecyparis obtusa (assembly GCA_027943335.1). Lineage (NCBI taxonomy): Eukaryota > Viridiplantae > Streptophyta > Pinopsida > Cupressales > Cupressaceae > Chamaecyparis > Chamaecyparis obtusa. The sequence continues at coordinate 926,754 of BSBK01004874.1, forward strand.
GCATCACTAAAACTGTATTTAGTGAGCCTCAGATAGGGGAATGACCCCTAACTTACCTCTTAGATACACAAATGCATCCTTAGGTAATGGTTTGGTAAAAATGTCTGCAATCTGTTCTTTTGTATGAATATATTCTAATCTGATTTCCTTGTCTTGCACCAATTCTCTGACAAAGTGATATTTAATAGCAATGTGCTTGGTTTTGGAATGCATCACTGGATTCTTAGAAATGTTTATTGCACTGGTATTGTCACAAAATATAACAACTGGTTCTTTGATTTCAACCTTCATACCTTCTAATAGCTGTTTAAACCAAACAATATTTGAACAGTTTACTGCAGCAGCAACATATTCTGCTTCGGCTATGGATTGAGATGTACAATTCTGCTTTTTACTAGTCCAGGATACCAGTCTTTTTCCAAGAAAAAATGCTCCACCACTTGTGCTTTTTCTGTCATCAATGTTTCCTGCCCAATCAGCATCAGTAAACACTTTCAAGTCTAGATTGCCTCCAAATTTATACCACAAACCATACTCTTCAGTTCCTCTTAAGTATCTTAAGATTCTTTTGATTGCCATCATGTGATTTTCCTTAGGTTTTGCTGAGAATCTAGCTACTATACCGACTGCTAAGGCAATATCAGGGCTTGTATGTACTACATACTGCAATTTTCCAATCATAGATCGGTATAGGGTCTGATCAACTTCTTTTGAATCATCATTTTTGGTAAGTTTCAGTCCAGTACACATGGGTGTACCAACTGGTTTTGAATCTTCCATACCAAACTTCTTAAGTATCTCCTTAATGTATTTGGATTGAGTAATGTATATACCATTCTTGCTTTGCTGAATTTGAAGACCAACAAAGAATTTTATTAAACCAAACATAGACATTTCAAATTCTCTGTTCATTTGCTCTGAAAATTCTTTGCACTGATCCTCATTCCCTGTAAATATAGTATCATCCACAAATATTTCTGCCAATACAATTTTGTCATCCGGTCCTTCTTTAATATACAGATTGCTGTTATCATTAGCTCTTTTGAAATTAATCTGGATCAAATAGTTATGGAGTCTTTCATACCATGCTCTAGGAGCTTGTTTTAAACCATACAATGCTTTGTGTAACCTGCAGACCATGTCCCTTTTGTCTGGATCAACAAAACTTTTAGGTTGTTCAATGTAGACTTCTTCATCAAGAATTCCATTGAGAAATGCAGATTTTATATCCATCTGATATACCTTAAATCCTTTGTGTGCTGCATAAGCAAGTAGAGTTCTTACACCTTCTAATCTTGCAACAGGAGCAAAAGTTTCTCCATAATCTATACCTTCTTCTTGAGAATAACCTTTACATACCACTCTAGCTTTGTTTCTAGATACTTGACCATCTTCATTCAGTTTATTTCTGAATACCCATTTTGTTCCAATTACATTCTTATCTTTAGGTCTAGGTACAAGAGTCCAAGTTTTGTTCTTTTGTATTTGTTCTAATTCTTCATTCATTGCTTCAATCCAACTTTCATTTTCCAATGCATCTTTGATATTTCTAGGTTCAAAATCAGTAAGTAGACATGTACCTTTTAGCTTGCTTCTTGTCATAGTACCATCTGATTTGTTTCCAATGATTTGATCTGGTGTATGATGTCTTCTGACATATTTGGCTAGTATAGGTTCCTTGCCTTTTGAATGATTCATACTGTTGTCTTCTAGGATCTCTTCTTCAGGTTGCTCGGGCTCGGTAGATATTTGCTCGGTAACTTCAGGCTGAGACTCGGTCTGAATTTCTTCCTGTGACTCGGTTTGAACTTCTTCCTGTGACTCGGTAACTGTGCTCGGCTCGGTAGATATAGCTTCCTTATTGATAGTTGTGTCTGTTAATGTTTCAGGTTCAATGTAAACGAATCTTCTGTAGTTCTCAGGTTCCCTTTTGCTTTCTTCCTCAGTCTTTTCTGCAAACTCATCAAATTTTACATGTATACTTTCTATGACTTTGTGAGTAGATAAGTTCAGACATTTGTATGCCCTGCTTTTGCTAGAATATCCTAGGAATATTCCTTCATCACTTTTCACATCAAATTTATTTCTTCTGGATTCTTTTAAGATATAACACTTGCTACCAAATATTTTCATGTAACTTACATTAGGTTTATAGCCATACCATAATTCATAAGGAGTTTTGAATGTGTCTTTCTTCAATTGTACTCGGTTCAAGGTATGAACTGCAGTGCTGATAGCTTCCTTCCAGTACTTTATAGCGATGTTCTTTTCTATCATTAGAGTCCTTGCACAATCCATAATAGATCTGTTTCTTCTTTCTGCTATTCCATTCTGCTCAGGAGTTCTAGGAGCTGATACCTGTCTTTTGATTCCTCTTTCAATGCAGAAGTTGTTAAAATCATGGGAGATGAATTCACCACCTCTGTCTGATCTTAAGCATTTCAATCTTTTCCCTGTTTCTTTTTCTACTCTTGCTAAGTACCATTTGAACTTTTCAAATGCTTCTGATTTTTCTCTTAAATACATGACAGTCATCATTCTAGAATAATCATCAACGAAAAGAATAAAGAATTTATCTCCAGTATAGCTTTGTATTCCAATAGGTCCACATAAATCAGTATGCACAATTTCCAAAATTTCTTTAGACTGATAGTTCTTACTCTTGAAACTAGTTTTACTCATTTTGCCAATCTGACAATTCTTACATAGACCAGTGTCAGGTTTCTTCAAAGTAGGAATGCCTCTAACCTTCTTGAATTTGCTTATTTTTATCATGTTGTCAAAATTCACATGACATAACCTTTTGTGCCATAGCCAACTTTCTTCTATTTGAGCAATAAAGCATGAATATTCATTGAGATCAAGATAAAATAAGTTACCTTTTGTTTGTTTGCCTGATCCAATGAGTTTTCCTTTTCCATCCAGCAGTCTTGCTTGACCATTCATGAATTCAACCTTGAAACCAGTGTTGATTAGCTGTGCTACACTTAGAAGATTATGTTTTAGTCCTTCAACCCAGTAAGCATTATCACATATGAGTTCTTTGGTTAATGAGATTCTTCCTTTTCCTTTAATACAACAAGGTTCATTGTTTCCAAATCTTACATTACCATTGTCACAGTCTTCTAGATATTCAAATTTTGTCTTGTCACCAATCATGTGGTGTGAACATCCGCTGTCTATTATCCATATATCATCTTTGCTTATATGAGAAATAAGTGCCATCTTATCTTCATCATCGTCAGATTCATCTTTTATAGCAATAAAGACAATTTCTTCTTCACTATCATCAGAATCTTTAGCCATAAAACATGATTTCTTACCTTTATCCTTGTATGATTTGAAATTCTTTTTGCCATAGTACTTGTGACTTCTCTTTTCTTCTTTGACTTGCTTGTTTGGGCACCTAGCTGCAATATGTCCAATTTCTTCACATGAAAAACAGATTAAAGGAGTTTTACCTTTATACTTACCTTTCCCTCTAGAGTACTTCTTTGCAAGTAATGCTTCTACAATTTCAAGATCACTATCAGAACTTTCTTCTGATTCTTCTTCACTTTCTGACTGAACTTCTTTAATTTTCTTGTTCTTCTTTAGTGAAACCTTGGCCTCAAATGCTGATTCAATATTTTTTGGAGCTAGGAACATAGTTACCATAGTTGTCTAATTCAAAAGCTGTCAATCTTCCAACTAAAGCATCCAAAGTTATATTGTGGTTTGCTTCACATCTTCTTTCTTGAATAGCTGATACTCTTATTGCATAGATAGGGAGTAGTGTTCTGAGTACCTTACTTATAACAGTCTCATCTGAGATTGTTCCTCCAGAAGCTCTAATTGCACTTACACTTGCTTTGATTCTTTAAACATATTTTGCAATGTTTTCATCTTCCTTCATATTCATCTTGTCAAACTGTCCTCTTAGGCTTTCTGCTTTGGCTCTTTTCACATTTGCATCACCACCATATATTTTCTTTAGTGCCACCCACATTTCATATGCAGTAGTGCAGTCTTTAATATCATCAAATTCTTCATAGCTGAGAGCAGATGCAATGTCTATCATCATGGTGTTGTGAGTCTTTTTATCTGCAATGTCTTCAACAGTTAATGCGCCATTAGGAATTGTGTACTCTTCATCAATGTATTTGCATCCTGAATCACCAATGGAAGCCAGATGAAGTCGCATGAGACCTTGCCATGCTGAAAAGTTATCTCTGTTAAGCTTTGGAATTTCCCTCTTGTAAGACATCCTGATCTTTAGCTTAGGTCTTTGAAACCCTTCCTGCAAGCACCAAAAGCTCTGATACCAATTGATGGAATATGGATGAAGTGATTGAGAGGGGGGGGGGGGTGAATCAGTCAACCATAAAAACACTTTACAATTAATTCTTTGCAGATCCCTTAGGATATCTTAACAATGTTATCTGTTATAGCACTCGGTAAATAGATTACAGTAAACTTGAAGATGCAGAAAGTATTAGCAATATTATCTTTAGGTATTCATCAACACATGTATATGATTGAGGAAGCAATTAAGAACACAAGAGACACAAGATTTAACGTGGAAACCCAATATGGAAAAAACCACCAATGTATCTAGATACTGATTTTCACTTTTCTGAAGTGATGCCCGGTTAGAAGCCAACCCGGTAAAAGGTTACAAAACACACTGTTAGGTGTGACCTTGTTAGAGGATTTAAAACACCCTGCTAGGAGTGGCCTGGTAAGAGGTCTTGAAAACAATTCAATGGAATTGTCACCTTGTTAGAGGATTTACATTATGGTTGTTAAACCAACTCGGTTAAGAGATTTAGAATTCACTGTTACAATGATAAGAAGGTAACAATGAAAAAGTGACCTGTATAATAATGCAACTGTCTTGCTGATTACAGATCTCTGTTCTGCATAAGTCTGATCCTCTCTGATCGAATAAATCTCTGCTGCACCTCAAGGATATCTAAACATCCTTCACAAATTCGCATATACCTTTCCTTCTTTTTTTGTAAATCTTCTGCTGTGTTATTTTTACTTTTCACATTTGACCTTTTATTTATATGATTTTGGATTAGTCAAATCGACATTATTTAGTATAACAGTCGGCTGAATTAAGCAAACTCTATTTGCAAAAATCCTTCAAGGGCCGACAGTGCTCGGTGACCATAACTTTCTATAATCTTTCGGAGACCGAGGGAACTCGATAAACACCGACAATCCTTTACCTTCGATAACCGACTGAACTCGGTAAATACTAACTTTCTTCGATGACCGACTAAACTCGGTAAACACTATCTTTCTTCGGTGACCGACTGAACTCGGTAAACACTATCTTTCTTCGGTGACCGACTGAACTCGGTAAACACTATTTTTCTTCGGCAACCGAGTGAACTCGATAGACACTGCTTTTCTTCGATAACCGAGTGGACTCGGTAAGCACTAATATTCCTGTCTGGCAGACTGACAGAGCTCGGTAGAAACTGATTGCTGCAGACTATGACATTGTGTGACATCAAAGACAATACATAATTGAGTAGCAATTTCCTTCAGATAATTGTTTCCAACAAAACCTATTAATGAAGATGAACATAAAACTATGGAATTGAAAAAGAAGACATGCAGGGTTATCTTTAAGGGTACTTGTTATAATTGTGGTGGAGAAGGACATAGAGCTTTTGAGTGTACACAAAAGAAGTTTGGTGATCATAGGAATGCTATGGTGAATGAAAGCATATTGAATGAGCCTGAGATAGGATCTAAGAACTTGTTTGGAGAACATTACTTGGTACTAAGGTGGAACCTTGTTAAAGGAGTAACTTGTTCAGGACTCGGTGCAAGTCAAGAAGTAAACTCTATGATGTTATTGTAGATAGTGGTAGTACTGATAACCTTGTGGCTAAGGACATGGTTTAGAAACTTGGTTTGAAGAGAATGAAACATCCTTATCCTTATAGGATTGGCTGGTTGCAAGATGTTCATGCTCCAGAAGTAAGGGAGCAATGTCTTGTTTATTTTCAGATTGGCCAGTATAAGGATCAAGTGTTGTGTGATATTGTGAACATGAGTAGTTGTCATATGTTGCTCGATAGACCTTGGCAGTATGATTGCAAGGCTATGCATGACTGTGCCAAGAATGTGTTTACTGTTGAGAAGGATGACATGAAGTTTTCCCTGATGCCTTTGTTGGATACAACATTCGGTGGAGGAACCTGAGTTTTGGTAGCCGAGTTGGGTTGTTAGATCTGGAAAGGATTGGAGATCAGTATGAAGAACAAGCATGTGTGTTGTCCAAGAAAGACTTGAAAAGACAAAGAAAGCAGAAGTGGAAGAGTGTGAAAAGTGAAGACTTGGAGGACATGTATGTGAAGAACCAGTTTGGGGTTTATGTGTTAAATTCCAGAAAACGTCCTTCCAGCCATTAAGAACATCTTTTGTAACCTAGGGTGTCTGATGCAGGAGCATCTCAGGCTTTGAACAATCTTGCATCACCAAAAATATTTCTTATTTTATGTTGTTTGCATTATAATTGTTGTATTTGTTAGTTTCATGGTTTGCAAAGCTTACATGATGTTGAGGACCTATTTGGGAACCTTCTCCTATGAGCACATGAAGATTGGATGGACCCTTTCAAAGTTATAGCTATTTTCCTTGCCATCAGAGTTGTATTTTCCTGCAGTTTTCATGTTGATTGCATAGAGTGTAGTCGTTGATCCTTAAGGCCTTTAAGAGGACCTAAAATACTATCTTCTCATAAGAGCGCAAGACCTAATTCATTATGAGTAAAAAGTTATGACTATTTTTCTCGAGTACTTATTTTTTGCCAGTTTCATGCGAAATGTGGTGTTTTATCTTGTGCGATTTTGTGTGATGAAATGGGGCCTTGCGAAGTTAAAGACATGTTCTTGGGTCATGCGTGGACCTAAATATAAAGGCGCATTAAGTTTTGATCATTCTTGCATTAGTTTTGGTTCAATCTTCCAGACTGGACCCATAATGTAATTAATTGCCTGACTGGCCGACTTGTGGCTTAGCTGGCTATATATTAAGAGCTTGGATAGATGTTTAAGGGTAGATTGGTAGTAGCATGAGAGTAGAATCATAATTGGATCTTGAGAGATCTTGAAGATCAGATTGTTATTTGATAGTTGTAACAAAAGAGCTAGTGGTTTGCATGCTTGGAGACAAGAAGATTGCTTGGAGGCTTGCGAGCTCAAGTTCAGAGTTGCCCTAGTGTTTCCATCAGTTGCTGATTTGTTTCAGAACTGAATTAGCTAAGGGATAGAAGAAATATTTTTGATTGTATTTGGCCCTAACCCGGAAGGCCTTACAGTCGGGCATGTTAATGAAAATTCAATTGAAAACATATTCTTGTTGTGTAATTCCGCATTGTGGTGTTCTGCTGCTTGTTTGGACTGTCCTTAATTGGATCCTCCTTAACCTGACCTGCGTCAGAAGTGTTTAAAATTTTAAACATATTGCTTTCAGCTCCATTTTCCACCCTCCAACTCTCTCTATGGAAAGACCTTATTTGGAACACTAGTGAATTGTTACAGTGATGGAAGAGTCTCCATAGTTTTTTCCTATGAGGGAAAAAGGACCTCACCCAAATGAACTCTTTGTTGTGATGTTTATGTGTTTCAAATTTCAATCTTGGGCGTTCTGTTGAAGTTGAGTTAAAGTTTTGAGAAATTTCATGTTTGGGTGACATTTGTAGATTATGATAATAGGACAGTGGGTCTTTTGTGGTGCTTCTTTTGGGATAAGAAAATAGTGCCCCTGTGAATGTTGTTTTCTTAGGAAGCAAAGCACTTCAAATAGGTAGAGTCAATGAGATAACCGCCTAAACTTTTCTCCACTCCTTTTCTTACATCTTATACTCTGAAGTTTACAATGTGGCAAGAAGCCTAGATATATACTTGTTCCAAGGTAATCATTTTTTCCTGCAAGCTCAAACAAGCACGATAACCTCTACATTTTTTCTATTGCATGCAAAACTTAGGTAAGTGGAGATCGTGACTTTTTTTCTTTAATTGTGGAATTCACAGCTTCTTTGTGCCTCGTTTTGCATTTATCATTGCAGGTTGATGATCTTATACCTTCTAAAGAATCAAATGCCTTCGACAACCTATGAAGTTGGTCAAACCAAGATGGTCTGTAAATGATAATTCCATTGCTTTTTCAAAATAGTACAATGTTCAAGCATGTGGTACCTGCAATGCAGCTCTTATTTGATGTAGTACATGTTTCTTTGGTCGATACATGAAATATTGTCAAAGAGGGAAGTCAGTACAAGAAATGTACGTCTTGTGCTTAACATGCTTAATATGATTAATGTGATTACTGTGATGAACTAATTTAATATTATTCTGTTTAGTCTACGCAAATTAAAAAAGTGCAGCTTACCCAAAAAAATTATAAAGTAATAGAGCGATACGGGCATCAAATTTAAAGGGCACTAGTCCAAGCGCGCCTGAATTTTTTTTATAAGTAGTAGTTCATTCTTAAGCATCAGTTCATGCAGTTCATTCTCTAATGGCAGAAAGCATGCAAGAATCAGAGGCTCAGGAGAATCGGGTTATAACGAAGACTATGATGGACGTAATGGGCATCTGCTGCCCTTCGGAAGTGGTCATGATACAGAGACTTCTGGAGCCTCTGCCTGGTGTGAAGAAGGTTTCGGTGAATGTGCCTTCCAAAGCAGTCACTGTTTTGCACGATGCGCTTTCAATTCAGCCTTCACAATTAGGTAGGACAGATTTTATATGCAAGTTTTGTAAATGGATGGCCGAATTGATTTTATTTTTTGTGCTGTGCAGTTAATGTTTTGAATGGGGCGAGATTAGATGCGAGTTTAAGGGTTGTTGGGCAAGTAAGAAGTGGGAAGAGATGGCCCAGTCCGTATACTCTGGCCTCTGGATTCTTTCTGGCGATTGCCTTGTTCGGTTATTATTATCATCCGTTGCGCTTTGTTGCTCTGGCGGCCATAGCTGTAGGTCTTCCCCCAATACTGTTGAGGAGTTTGGCGGCCGTTCGAGGGTTTATTATCGACATAAATGTTCTCATGCTTATTGCAGGTGATTGGGGAAAACTCAACTTGATACCTGTATCAGTCAATTGTTTCCGTAGTTTTCTGTTCTCGTATTACCTAGCTGAAGAGCTTTTTGATGGAAAGGGATTTCTTGACATATGCTTTTTTCAATTGTCCGTATTGATCATCATTTAATTTATTCAATTTTCCTGAAGAGATGGCTCAGTATGGTTGCGATTTCGCAAACTTGTTGCTTAAATTTTTATGTGCTGAAACTTCTTTTTGCTGTGGAAAAGATATGTTTAATAAGCAAGAACGAAATATCCTTGATTCATCACAGTTTTGTGTCGGCGGTTTTAAAATAAGTAGCCGTGGGCAGAATTAGGTACAATCGATATTTTCTGTAGCGTGTAAATATATGTGGCCACTATGTATTGATGTGTAGAATGGCTGGTTTTCAGATATAATTTTAATGAACTTCTTTTGTTTCAAACAGTGGGAGGCGCGATTGCCTTGCGGGACTATATAGAAGGAGGTACCATTGTGTTTCTCTTTACACTGGCGGAATGGCTTGAATCTAGATCAGCCGACAAGGTTTAGATTTTTTGTTTTGAATTTTCTTTTGTTTTTGGATTTGAACTTTTCTCAATTTAGAGATTTAGGGTTAAATATCTGGCTGGTTCAGGCTCGAATGGCTATATCCGCTGTGATGAATCTGGTGCCTCAAACTGCTGTGGTCGAGGAAACAGGGGAAAAAATTCCTGCTGCGGATGTGGAAATTAACACCGTTTTGGCTGTGAAAGCCGGTGAAAGCATTCCAGTAGATGGCGTTGTGGTAGCTGGGACAAGTTCTGTAGATGAGAGTAGCTTGACAGGTGAATCAGTGCCCGTGGAAAAAGAAGTGGGTAAGGCGGTGTGGGGTGGCACCACGAATCTTACAGGTAACCTTAAACTACCTGAATAATTAGCATTAGTTTTAGTTTAGTTCTTTGAATACTCACTGATATAAGGTTTTCCACTCTTAGCTACAATACAAAAATGTTTTTTGAGAAGATCTGTCATAACCTTAAACTAACTGAATAACGAGCATTAGTTTTAGTTTAGTTCATTAGCTACAATAGAGAAATGCTTCTTGAAAAGATCTGTCATAAACTATTATGAATTGTAGGGTATTTAAGTGTAAAGGCTGTAGCCAAGGCAGAGGACTCTAGAGTGGCAAAGCTGGTAAAGCTTGTGGAGGAAGCCCAAAACCAACAGTCCCGCACAGAGCAGATTGTACAGCGATTTGCCAAGTACTATACTCCAGGTATGCTGTTAAAACAAAATCCAAGATAAATTTTTGTTGAATTTTAGTTATATCCTTCTTGAAGAAACTAAGCCATAACCCAGAGCTTGAAGGGGTTGGTAGCTGTGGCAGTAGAGCACCCTAGTATACTGAGCATAGTCATAGGAAGAATGTCTTAAGAGTTAGCTGGTCTGTGGAAATAACAATCTTTATTAGGTTGTGCCTTTGTTATTACATGGAAAATAACCATCTTCATCCTATATATTCAGTGGTTGTATTAGTGGCAATAGCAGTAGCAATAATGCCATTTATCAAGCGGTCGTTGGGTACTCATAAATACATATACAAAGCGCTTGTTCTTCTTGTATCTGCTTGTCCCTGTGCTCTTGTCATCTCCACCCCAGTTGCTACTGCTTGTGGCTTGGCTACTGCTGCAAGGCTTGGACTTCTTATTAAAGGTGGAGGGATTCTAGAAGCCCTGGGAAAGCTCAAGGCCGTAGCCTTTGACAAGACAGGGACTCTCACAGAAGGACAATTTAGAATGGTCGACATCAAGTTTGTGGACTCAGAGGCTAGAAATAGAGAGAATTTGCTGCATTGGTATGTAGAAATTTTCTATAGTTTGTTTTCCAGAAACATATTGTGTGCATCATATACGGGTAAAGTAATAAGGGAAAAACAATTGCATGCTTATATACAGGATATCAAGCCTGGAGAGTAAATCAGCTCATCCTATGGCCATGGCAGTGGTAGCATACTGCAGGCAAGAGGGCATTGAGCCGTCTGCCGAGGTGAAAGATTTCAGTATATTGCAAGGAGAGGGCATCTGTGGGGTAATTGATGGGCAGAATATTTACGTTGGCAACAGCCGTTTGAAAACTCGGCTTTCCTGGGGCCAAGGTAAAATTTGCCCCTGCAACATTAATTAGTTTCTCTTGTTATATTTTTTAGGCTGCTAAATTTTGCCATCGGTTGATTATAGACATACCAGACACATGGAATATGGAAGGTGCCACAGTAGCATATGTTGGACTAGATACAAAATTTGTAGGGGCATTTAGCGTGGCAGACTGCATCCGGCCACAAGCACCAAAAGCAGTTAACAAAATGAAGGTTGGCTGTTAATAATGCTTTTGCTCTGAGAATGGATTCAGTTTTTCCAATTTTGGGATCTATGTCATTAAATTTTGTTTTGTGTTCTCATAGATTAAGTTTTTCTTCTTCCTTGTGAATTTCAGAAATTAGGAATCAAAGTGGTCATGCTCACAGGTGATACTATTGCTTCAGCTACAGAAGTTGAAAAAGAGGTACACACCTTAATTGGCTAATTTGAGTAGGCAATGCTATTATTGCTTTTTTAATTGATGGAGCCACCCTGGTAACCGTATGTAGGTAGGAGAAATTGAAGTTCATGCCCAATTACTCCCAGAGGACAAGTTGAGATTTATTGGAGAGCTAAAGCAGGAGGGCATGACTGCCATGGTGGGTGATGGAATTAATGATGCTCCAGCATTAGCAGCAGCAGATGTGGGGATAGCTATGGGTGTGGAGGGCTCTGCGGTTGCCATGGAATCTGCAGACATAGCTCTCATGTCTAATGACATAAGGAAGATTGCTGGTGCAGTAAAAATAGGGCGAAGATCATTGCGGACAATATACATAAATATCACATTCTCCCTATTGACTAAGATTGCATTGGTGGTACTTACTTTCTTGGGTTATATCCACCTGTGGATGGCTGTGCTAGCAGACACAGGCACTTGTCTGATTGTAACATTCCATAGCATGCTTCTCTTGAAAGGAGAGAAAAATGGCCATGCTTATCGTATTTGCGACCATGATGGAGCTTGCGATGCTTCAAATGTGAATGGGCATGCAGATCATCTTCACAATCATGATCAGTGTTGCAATGGTTCAAATGTAAATTGTGATGCAGATCATCTTGAAAATCATGATCATGATGATGGTATTTGCAAAGAGAGCCATGGCCATGAGCATAGGTACAATCATAAACATAACCACCACCCTGTACACGATCATGATCATGAACATCAACATCACCGTGACCATAACCACAATCATGATCATAAACATGAACATCACCATGACCATAACCACAATCATAGTAATAGCCACGAGCATGACCATTATTTCAATGTAGTGAAATGTGGTGCATGCATCCGTCATGCAAAGATCTACAAGGGGTGTGGTTGCCTCAAGCCTAGGAATCGGCCATGTTGCCCTGATATAGAAGCACCATAAGGTTCACAAACAATCAGGATTAAAAAAAATGTTTTGTTTTAGATTTTTATTTTTGTTTGTAGGAGGTTGTGGTTCTTTAATTCCTAGAAGGGCAATCTTTGATGGATCAGGAAATCATCAATACAAAGATAGCCCATTGTGTTATTGATTGTGATTTCAAATGTATAGTAGAAGTTCTTCCAAGCGGGCGAAAGTTGGTGTGAACAGGCTTACATAAATACAATATTATAAATATTTGAGGACATCTATTGACGCTAGAAGGGTTGTCCTTAAAAATGATCTTATAAACATTTGAGGACATTTGTTGACCTTAGAAGGGTTGTTTCTACAAGCAAGATGTTTTATTGGTTGTACATTGGTCCAGTGTATATTTTATCTACAAATTGAGATTGCCTTTTGCCTATAATGTCTAGGCTGATTCTCATTTGCCTTGTAATTGAAATATGAATATTTATATAAACTCTTTGTTCACTTTTCTTCTCTATTTTCTTCTTTTAAAACTCTTATTAGATTTGTCTAACCCACTCCAATGAATTACACCATGCACTAATGAAGTTGTGCTATTGCAACAAAGGCAAATTGCCCTTCCATTCAAGTCCTCAACTAAAAGCAAGTTCCTAGTGTGGTTACATTTTAAATTGGTAATTATGAGTTAATTAGTAAATATTAAATATGTATAATTATTCTATCATTTATTTTATTGTAGTACATTGTTAAAAATTAAGGTTGAACTATTGTAAAAATAACTTCAATTGTATGTAAATTTAAAATCTATTACCATAAGATCTATAAATTGATTGCATGAATTAGTGATGAGAAATAAATCAACAAGCTATGTTAATGTAATTTTTATTTGTTTGGAGAGAAATTCTTTAATAAAAGCTCTACATGAAAAAAAAGATAAACAAGTATTAATCTTTAAATACATCTATAAATTAACTATCTTCAATGTAACAACACTTCAGTAACACTTGCATACTTGTAACAAAATCTCAAACTTCTACATTCAAAATGAAGTGGCACTTTTGAGGATAGTAAATATTAACTCCCAATAAACCATGAATGACAAAACTAATGTTGACAAGGTATTTATAGATGATATTTTAAGATGTTTTTATTTTTATATATTTGTTGCATACTCTTTGCACTTAACCTAAATTTGACAATTAACCTCAAATAATTAAATACATTAGATTTCTATATAACCATTGTAGCATAAATATTTAAGATAAATATAATTCTAAATTGAGATATTAAAGACTACAAATCATTAGTGAAAGATTCATACTCAAAATCAAAATTATTTATAGCATAGAATGTGTATCTTTAATTTTGTAACGGTTTATGTATTAACTAATATTCACATCACGATCCCAATAAAGTGACTCAAAAGTCTTTCTTAATCAAAATCACTAAAATATATTAGCAAACTAGAATGTCTATTAGAGATATAATCCACAATTTTTGGAGGTGGCCCACCAATAATAAACTTGTGGTTATACAACCCACTAAAAGTAAATCATAAAGGGATATTTTTATAATTAAAAAAATGTTAAGTGTCCCCTTGGTATGATCTATGTTTTAGTTTGCTCGACACACACTTCCTAATAATAATAAGGGTTGAAAATGTATTTTATAAGTCATAAATGTTCCCTCTCGTCAATTTGTTTCCAATGCCATAATGAGAGACTTAAAATTTTGGGAGCTTTCATCCTAAATATTGGGATGTATATTTAAAAAAATAGTTTTGTTGCATAAGCATTTTTCAAAAATATGCAATCTCTTTTGATCTTTATAAGATAATAAATGTCATATTCACAAAGTCCAGTGTTTAGAGGGTATTAATAGATGATATTTTAAGGTGTTTTTATTATTATATATTCCTAGCATAATCTTTACTCTTTAACTTGAATTTGATAATTTATACATAATTTCCATATATAACCATTGTAACTTAAATATTTAAGATAAATCTAATTTTAAATGAGGATATTAAAGACTACAAATCATTAGTGAAAGATTCATATTCGAAATTGAAATTATTTTCAACATAGAACGTGTATTGTGATATTGCAATCAAGATTCAAATGTGTAGTGTTTCAGTCAAACTCATTGACCCATGTTTCATGAGTAGTGGTTCACAAGAACCAATCTCTCATGAGTATGAATGGAACACTTAGCACTCATTGCATCCTGTTGGAAATCTGAGGATAAGCTTTGTCATTGATGTCAAACATCACCAATGTGAGAGTTATACTATCGGCAAGATAAAGGAGTTATCAGATACTTAAGTCAGTTATTGAAATAAGGGAGTTAGTTATTGGAAGCCGACAAATATCAGATAAAGGAAAATAATGTATTGCAGCCTACAAAAGGAAAATGAGAAAATGGTTTATTGAAAAGATTGAGATTAAGGAACCCTAAGATCTAAGGTTAGAATTATACAAATCAATGAATAAGAAGTGGATCAAGGTTAAAAAGATTAAGAAAAAGAAGAGAGAGTAGAGAAAAAGAAAAAGTGAAAAACAAGCAGCGAAGCAAAAAAGAGTTTGAAGATAGAGATAGTGAGTACAAGGGATCTGATAAGCTTTGGAGGAAAGCACAAACACGTCAACTATCTTGTAAGGAATCTTGACAAGTTTCTACAAGGTATTGTAAATCCCTTAACCGGGTAGTCTCTAACAGGACTGTTGAAGTTCGTTGTATGAACTTTTTGTAAATCCTTAACAGGGTGAATGTCATATATGCAAGATAAAATTTCTTAGCGAAGTAGTCCTAACAAGATTGTAGATGCTTTTAACCATGTATCAGTCACTCCTAATAGGGCGAGTCACTTAGAAAGTGACACTTTGTAGCCTTAATCGACAAACTCTTTTAGTTGCAGTGAAGAGTTGTGGGTACCATCCCCACTGTAGTTTTTCCCTCTAACCAAGGGTTTCTTCAAGACCAAAAATCTATGTGTTATGGGTGTGTGAATCATTTCATGATTTATTGTTATTTAGTTTATGTTTTTTAACTACAACATATCGGTAATACAAAAAGGGCTATCGGTACATTGAGAATGAAACTATATGTTTATGATTAACAGTTTGAATTGATACAAATCTTTTAAAACTGATTCACCCCCCTCTTAGTACTTAATATTTCCAATCAACAATTGGTATCAGAGCTAAGTTCTCTAAGAGGGAAAGTTAAATAGCTTGAGAGTAGATCTTGGAATATGGAGAGGTTTAGGAAAAAAAGACAAATGGAAGAATCCCTAGATGAAGCCCTTGCACAAAATGAAGATCTAAAGAAGTAAGAACATCATTTGCAAAAAAGAAAAGAACTCATAGAACACCTACAGATAACTCTAAAAAATCTTGAAGAACTATCAGAAAAGAGTACAAATTTTGAAGAAGTGCATGCATAATTTTATTTTGTGCAATTGACAATAAAAAGCCCACTTTTGGAGGATTTTTAATAAAATGTGAAGTTGGCCTGAAAAACTCCACCTTTTCCTTTATAAGTTGAGCTAGACAACTTCGTTTGAGGCCTAAGATAGCTCGAAACGAGTGGAATTCTAAGGGCTATTAAACTAAGGGAAAAACAAGATTAAAAATTGGTAACAAGAAAGATAAAAATGAAAAATAAACTTGAAGATTGTTAGAAATCAAGTGTTTGCAGTTGGAGAAGAAAAACTCATTCTAACAAGCATTAGGGGGATTAACTTGACAAAAAACTTCAAAAAGAACACATAAATAATGCTACGTAAAGTACAATTCATGGATGATGAACTACCTTCATGACACCTTATCAATGTGTTAAAACATAGACGTTGTAGCTACGAATCCATGAGAAAATTGTGTAGGGTTGCCTCAATTTTGTAATGTCAAAATTGAGGAGAACAAGTCCCCTAAAAATAAAAAAGAACAATAAGATAAGTCTTCTCTAGCTACTCCCATGAAGAAAACTAAATCCTCACCTGGTAGACAAACTAAAACAATTGAGACTATAACTCAACAAAAGGCGACAAGGGAAACTTCTACTATTGCAAGAAAGAAAAGGGAAGTAGAGTCTCCGCTTGTTGCTGAAGAGCCTAAAAAGATAGTTTTTTATGCTACTATAAATTAATGACTTGGATTGAAAAAAGTGAAAGCTACTACTACTTCTCATATCCAAGAAAAACCTCTACTAGTTTCCTTTGGCCCACAATTGTTCAATAAATAAGATATCCTTATTGCAAATGAGATTGAAAGAAAAGTGAAACAACAAAAAATCACCAATACAACTTGAAGGAAATCCCACCGATTAAAGTCTAAGGTGGGAACTAAAAAAAATTAGAATTGAACTAAGTTGATGATGGATATTACCTTTGAAACAAGCAGTGAAAATGAAGACATGTTTCAAGAAAGAACACTTGATATGGGGGAGAAGAGAATTATTCTAACACTAATCTTGAATCTTTTGATCAACATATACCAAATTTCCCATAAGAGAATGCAGAGGCCTTAGTTGAAATAGTGCAACCCCATTGTGTACAATAGGAAGTGAAAATGGAGGAAGTTAAAATTTAGGGAATAACAATGCAAGAAGATACCGACTTGGAGTGGCTGGAAGAAATGGTTGCCGAGGAAGCCAACAATATCATTGAAGGAATCATAGAGCCCCCCGTGAATATCAAAATTCCCCAAGTTTATCCTATGGTGTCTTGGACCACAGTCACACTTAGGTTATGTGAAAAAGTTAAGCAACTACAATTGCAGGACACAAAATTGCTTTAGGAGAAGACAACTACAACAACGATTTGAGAAAGAAATGCAAGAAAAGGATGATGAGATCATGAGGTTGAAAGAAAAAATAGACAACATGGAAATTGTGGTCCCCCAAATCATAAATTGCAAGTCTCCAACAAGGGTGTATGCCCTTGATCTAAGAGAACTATTGCTTTGATTTTCAGTTTATGCAAATTTACTATGATCTACCTTTTCCCCCAGTTACCTCTAAACAATTTTTTGGTATTTTTTAGATCCTCTATTCCTAAACTGTATATCTTTTATGTGATTTTTATTTACACAACCTTCTTGTACTCAATGATGCCGACTCAAACCCTATATTATATGTTGGAGATTTGCAAGTAAGGGCATTATGCTCTTACATGAAGAATGAATAGAATAGGGTCATCTAGATGGTTACAAGCTAGAAGGATATGGAAAAGTATCTTGTTTTAGGCGTTAGATTTGAATCACAATTCCAAATTCTATCCTTGATAATTTGGTTGTGTTGATGAACAAAATTGTTGTCAAACAACAAGTTCTTACAACCAAGAAATATAGTTATGGCATGCCTGGCAGGATGGAACACACTATGGGGAATGATGTATTAGAGTTCCTTGTGCAAAGATGGTAAGAGCTCCCAAATAAAATGAAGAAAAAGGAACCCCACTCTTTTTATAATTATCATGCAACTAAAGGATAATTATAACATACATGCAGTAGGCTAATAGTCAGGAAATCACTTGGCTACCTCTTCTTTTCTAACCTCCACTATTCTTGTGGCATGTACTTGACTAGAGAGGATTATAAGAATATAATATCAAGTTGGGTAATCCTAGGTTGAGAAGAATTAGCAAGATGAATGAATTTTTTAGAACCCATTAACACCACAATTGGACATGGCAGTACTAGCTAACTCAAGGGAGCTAGCACTAATGAGAAACCAATTGATTGGGCTCAATTGGGAATAAGAAAATACATCTGTTGGGGAGATGATGAGCCTGGGTTTTGTCTTTTTGTATATATTTTATCAAAATTTAGTTAAGTCCTTTGTGTTTATTATTTTGCAAACTTGATCATGACTTCTTTATTATCCAAAAATACATATAAAGCACTATGACATGTTTATATTATGATTTCTAATAAATATATATAAGATTGAAGCTATATGTATAATCTGATGAATTTGAATGGTTAGTGTTACACGCATTTTTTGCTATGCTAATGTTTATTGTAGCATTTCAACTAGGTCAACTAAACTAGTTATTGCCAGGATTGTGGGGGTTGCTACAACCATGGGCAGAACTTGCCTATAATGAGTCAAAATGGTAGTTTGGTTATCTTGGACAATTGAAGGACATGAGTTACTTGAAAACTTCTTCAACATTTGACTTACCACATCCAAATGTGATTTATTGATTATGTTGTATTATTGCAAATGTATTTTTTATATATATTATTAAGTAGCTTAGTCCTAAATTAGGAGCCTATGATGTTAATTATTTCCTTTACTAGTAAAAAAATTATTCCTAGATACAAAGGAGTAATAGGTAGTTAGAGGTTGAGTTATTAGATTGAGGATTAAATGAATTCAAAGTGAACCTAAAGAAGGTTAATGATTTTTTATTTTTCCAACAAAGTGTAGCATTGTTGTAACAAACAGATATATGAGTGCATGAATATGTGAATTTCTAATTTAGTTTAATTTATGCCATTATTTATCTGAGATTGTTACCCAAGGGGGGCCACTTGAGTTAAAAAATTTACAAGCTTTGTTTATGCACCATTAGTTAGATATTGATTTTACGGCTACATTTAAGGTAGTTTTAGAATGTCACTTTGATTATTGCAGACATTATCCTACAACAATAACTATTTTGTTGATTAGTATAGTTTTAGTATCATTGTAGAATTCTTTGGTGTATCTAGCATCATGGTACTAAATTATTATTGTTTGTTGTTATTTCAAGTTGATTAATTTCTATATTTTAATTTACTACAAGTGATTGTCATTAAGTCAGACAACATCCTAGATGAGGTCATGGTGCACATACAATGCAAGCTCATTTTAAGTTCATGTTTATGGGTTGATAATTAAATGTGACCTATATATTCTACAAAGGGTTGATCAATTTAGATAACCAATATCCTCCAATTCTCACATATGAAAATTTGCGGAATGAATATAAAAGCTACCAAATCGCATGATTCGCTAGGTTCCTCTTGAGAGATCTACGTATTTACACATCTTTTCGTTGAACCTTTGGTAATTTGGTCTTTGATTTTTTCATTGATGTCAATAAGACATGTTAGATCTCTCAGTCAGTTATGGTGGTACACAAGGTACAATTCTAATAATGGTACACATTTCCATCTTATAGAAGTTGATTACACATTTCCATCTTATAGAAGTTGATTAAAGTAATCAAGAGGTGGTTAACATTAAGTTATTAATGTACTAATATATTTATTATATCATTATTGAGGTGGTTGATAAAATGTTAAGTATATAACACTTAATGTTGATTATGAGTGTTAAATCAGTTATACTTTCATAACTACGTAGTTTTGGTCTATATGAATTTGAACATAATAAGTGTTAAACAAGACCCAAACTATTATACATTTTCGGAAAGGTAACAGAAAAAGATTAAATGGGTCATTGCTAGTTTCTAATTTGAACATGTTTGTACAGGTCAAATTTTATGTCAACCAAGGAAGTTTTAGACAATTATAATCATTTCTAGCTGGTTTTGGTCTAATTATTGTTTGGGGTATGTAACAGTCTCAAAAATGTCAACTTCCTTGGTTTATAAGTAGAGGATAAATTCCTCTAAGATATCCAATAGGGGGATTCAATAAAAGTTTCAGGATTGGTACATAATTTGCAGTTGATTAGACAGATTGCAGGAAGTTTGCATAGTAGCAAAGAGGAGGGTAATGCTTTATGTTTCTATTTTGCTATTTGTGATTTGATTTTCATTATAGAAGTTTATCAAAGGTAGAAGAAGGGTTATTTAGTTCTGTTTGATTCATTCACATCAGTATTTACTCATATCTTTTAATGGAAAAAGAAAACATATTTTGGTACTTGATGTTTTGAAGAGAAAGAAGGGTTTATCACTTCAAGAAAGTTGATAGTTTGAAAGAAATTAACTCAAGTCATCCTCTTGCACTCAAATCTATTATTTTTAAGTATGATTATACATTTTTAATATGATATATTCATTTTAAGAAACCTTACATCATTTGGTGTAATTTGTTGATGTAAAGAGAATTAGTAAGACAAAGAAGAAGAGAAGTATATCCTGCTTTATGTTTTCAACTTGGAGTTGAATTTTTAATTCATGATTTGTATTGTAACAAAGATGATCCTCTGATGTTGTATCTCATTTATTCATGTTAGAAGTTGGTGTTTCTTAATCTTCTTGAAGTGGGTGCTTCAGATAAAGGGGATTAGTGTTCCTTGAGATAGGTGTCTCTAAAACAGGGTGCTGGTGCTTCCCAAAGTTGTAGCTCTAAAAGTTTTTCCCAAGAGGCTAATAAAGTTTTAGATTCAAAGTGGTTTTTTCACCCTAAGGTTTTTTCCACTATAATGTTGTGTATCTTGTTCTTCTTGCATTTCTTGTTCTTATTTCATAACTTCATAATTATTAAAAAGTGAAAAACTTGTAAAAGTTAAAAAGATCAAGTTTTCACTTAACCACTGATTCACCCCCTCCTTTCAGTGGTGTTTATATTCTAACAAGTGGTATCAAAGAAAAGTTCCCTACATAAAGTTTAACAATTTTGGGTAGATTTTGGTTAAGTGAAATATTTATCTACAATGGCTCAAGATAGTTCTTCAAAGGTATCTATTTTTATGGGTTAGATTATGCTTTTTGGGAAGTAATGATGCAAACATACTTGTTATCTATTAATGTTGATGTTTGGTCTTCAATTGTTAATGATTATAAAGTTCCTAATACTTTACCTACAGATCCTGATGAAAATAAGAAGTATGCAATTGATATGAAAGCTAAATTTGTAATACTTAACAATTTGTCTAAAGATGTGTTTGTCAAGGTTATGCATTGTAGATCTTCTAAAGAAGTATGAGACAAGTTGAAAAACAACTATCACGATAATGATAGAGTAAAGAAGCCAATATATAATATTTAAAATCAAGATTTAAAGATCTAAAAGTGGGAGATGATGAAAAGGTAGAAGACTATCTCATTAAGATAGATGAAACTGTGCATGGCATAAGAGGACTTGGTGAAATAATTGATGATATTGATGTTGTTAAGAAATTATTAAGATCTCTTCCTAATAAATTTGATTCTAAGATATGTTCCATAGAAGAAACTAGAGACATTAACAAGTACACAATGAAAGATATTAATGGAGCACTTGTAGCTTATGAAATGAGAAAGTTTAGCAAGTAGGAATCCACAAGCAAATAAGAAACATTCAAAGTAGAAAAGAAGATGAAACAAGTCTCATCAAAATCAGAAGACCTTGATGTTCTTGAAGCACATCTCTCGAGGAAATTAAAGAAATGAGAAGGTAAATACAAAGGTAAACTTCCTTTTAAATGTTTTAATTGTGGTAAAATAAGACACTTTGCATCTAAATGTCCTTATAATAGTCATAATGAAGTAGATGATGAGAAAGAGAAATCAAGTAAAAAGAAATTCTATAGCAAAAAGAAGTTCCTTAAGAAGAAGAAGAGTTTGATTACTTATGTCTTAGATAGTGAATCTAGTATCTTTGAATGTGATGAAAATGAAGTTTTATTCATGGCTATAGAAACTCCTTGTCAAAAATAAGATAGTAATAATGATGTTGAACTTATTGAGGCTGATTTTGAATATGAATTTCTTTACGCACTTAAAAAGATCAAGGAATTAAAAGGAATTTAAGTGTTCAAGAAAATCAATTCTTAGAGGAAAAAGAGAACTTTGAAAAAGAAACTAAGGAATTAATTCAACAAGTCACGAATTTGAAATTACAAATTGGGACCTGTTCAATCAAGATAAGATGAGTGACCTTACAGTTAAAAGAAGTACTATATGTACCTGGAATAAAAAGGAACTTAATCTCCATATCAGGACTAGCTGATTTAGGATATAGAGTCACATTCAATGAAGATAAAGTTCTTCTCTGGACTAAAAATTCCAATATCAAGAATGCCATTACTATAGGATCTAGGGAAGGTAGTCTATATAAATTATGTGGTGAACAAAAAAATGCTTTAAACCATGAAGTTCAAAACAATAATGAGATATGGCACTAAAGGTTAGGCCATATTAGATATAGTGCTCTTCCAACTCTAAAAAGAATCACCTCAGGGATACCTCATCTTAAACCTGAACATTCAGGCATATGCAAAGGTTGTGCCTTAGGAAAAAATAGAAAAGGGCCCTTCTTGACAAGTGAACACAAATCTAAAAATGTATTAGAACTTATTCATACGTATCTATGTGGTCCTATGTCAATACACTCCCTGTCAAGTGCCTTATACTATGTAATCTTTGTTGATGATTACTCTAGAAGAACCTGGATATACTTCCTAAAACTAAAAGAATCCAATCAAGTTCTATCTAAGTTCAAAGAATACAAAGCACTAGTTGAAAATCAAACCGACAAGAAAATAAAAACCCTAAGGTCTGAAAATGGAGGTGAATATACTTCTGATAGTTTTAAAGAATTCTGCAAATCTGTTGGGATTAAGAGGGAGTATACTGTACCAGATAATCCTCAACAGAATGAAGTAGCGAAAAGAAAAAATAGAACCATTATTGAAGCAACAAAAGCCATTATGAACATTCACATCTCCTTCTGGGCTAAAGCTGCAAACACAATAGTATACATACAAAATAGGTGTCCTCATGCTATCCTAGAAAATTGATGCAGGAGCATCCTAGGTGTAAGAGCAATCTTGCATCACCCAAAAATATTTCTGGTTTTGTTTTCAATAAGGGTTATCTCTTGTAGAGCTACTATTTATGGTAACTTACTATTTTTAGTAAGTTGGTCATACAATCTCAGAATGTTCTGATTTCATAGGTGGAGGTTCATCTCAGTCATTTCAGCCTACCAGTTGAGTTTCATTGCCACATCATTAGTATTGGTGAATTTATTAAAGTTTTTGGGTACGAAATATTTGAGCTCAATTTTGAAGGCCTTAGAGGCTCTGGATTGCGATCGACCCCCGGCTAACTGGCACTTGTGCATGTCAAGTATTGTAGATCTCGTCATGGCATCTCCAAAAAGTGGTTACAATAGAAAAATGGAGCTATGGTTAAAAAGTTATGGCCTCCGGAAGTTGGGTTACCTAAAAACATATTTTGTATTTTCTTTGAGCTGACCCTATTGTAATAATTGTAAAAATAAAATAATTCCATGTTTAGTCGGCCTAAAAGGCTAAATTTATGGAACCTTCTCGAGCGGTGGAAATTGCCTATATAAGGAAGGCCTGTAGTGTTGTCTTAGGTAGTTCAGGGCAGTTCAGAGTAGTTTGGGTAATAATTCGAGGCTTTGTCCCTCAGAATATTGAAAGGAAAATGCCCATGTGGCTTTGCACATTGTATTTCTGAAAATTTGTAATTCCACATTTGTGGAGATGATAAGAAGCCCATTTTCTATTCTTACAATTTGTTGTTGTTTCTCTGTTTCTGTTATGTGTTTGTGGTATTAAGGGGAGTACCCTTCATAAAAAATACTACACCAGAAGAAGTATTTACAGGAAACAAATCAGAATTAAGCCATCTAAGAGTGTTTTGTTGTCATGTTTACATTCATGTTCCAAAAGAAAAGAGAACTAAGCTAGATTCCTCTAGGAAGATGGGTATATTCATAAGATACAGTGAGGATACAAAGGGATGTCGAATCTACATCCCTGGCTAGAGATCAGTAGAAATCAACAGAGATGTAAAGTTTGAAGAAAGCTTCATATCCATAGATGCTAAGGATGATTCCATAACAGATCTAGATAGAGATCTTACAAATGAGAATGAAAGAGAGAATAATACAATAGATTCTAAGCCTACACCTTCAAATATTGATCCTACGTGTCCAAATGTTGAGAACAATGAAATATCAAATAACAAAAAGAGACCTTTATGGGCAAGAAAGATGTTTGAAGAAAATAATGTAGAGCCAAATCAAATATTTAGAGAAAACAAGAGAACAAGAACAAAAAAATGTTATACTTCCCTTCTAACTGAGCTTACAAAATTTGAACCTGACAGTGTTGAAAAAGCCTTGACAAAACAAGCTTGGAGAGAAGCCATGATTGAAGAGTATCAGTCCAATATAAAAAATGATCTTAGGGATGTTGTACCCAAAGACAAATCAGTTGTCTCTTCAAAATGGTTATTCAAAATCAAATATGCTCCAGATGGCAGCATTGAAAAACACAAAGCTCGGTTTGTTGCTAGAGGATTCTCACAAAAGGATGGATTGAGTATGAAGAAACCTTTGCTCTCGTAGCTCGATACACCTCTGTAAGAACCATTCTTTTCATTGTAGCATCTAAAGGATAGAAGGTACACCAAATGGACGTCAAGACTGCCTTTCTAAATGGGAAAATTGAGGAATAAGTATACATAGAGCAACCAGAAGGATTTATCACACATGATAAAGATCAATATGTATGTAAGTTAAAAAAAGCTCTTTATGGCCTTATACAAGCCCCTAGAGCTTGGTATGAAAGGATAGATAACTATCTCACCAAACTAGGGTACTCCAAAAAATAATAGACCCTAACATCTACTTCAAAGTAGTAAAAGGTGATATGATAATCCTAGTCCTTTATGTTGATGACTTGTTGATAACAGGAGAAGATCACATGATTATAAAATGCAAACAAGACCTAGTAGTTGAGTTTAATATGAAGGATATGGGCCTACTACACTAGTTTCTAGGTCTAGAAATTTGGCAAAAGGAAGATCACATTTTCTTAAATCAAGAAAAGTATACCTTTGACATCCTAACCAGATTCAGAATGATGGATTGTAAACCATTGGATACCCCAATGGAAACAAATCTACACAAGCTAAAAAGTGAAGTAGAAGATTCTGAACCTATAGATCCCTCACCATACAGACAAATTATTGGATCCCTCATGTATCTAGTAAACACATGTCTTAGCATCTGTTATGCAACAAATGTACTAAGTCACTGCTTGTGCGAACCTAAGCAAATTCACATAATGGATGCTAAGCACATATTGAGATACTTACAAGGGACTAGTGGACTTGGTTTGAAATCTGAAAAAGTTGAGATCCAACTTCAGGGTTACTCAGATTCAAATTGGGTAGGCAATTCCATAGATCACAAGAGTACCACAGGATGTTGTTTCAGTTTAGGATTTGCAATGATATCTTGGTTCAGCAGGAAATAGTCAGTTGTTGCTCAGAGTTCCACTGAAGTAGAATACATGGCTGCCTCTATGGGAGCTTGAGAAGCAGTCTGGTTAAGGAAGCTATTATTTGATCTCTTTGGAAAACCCTTGAAACCTACCATTATTCACTGTGATAATCAAAGTTGCATCAAACTTTCAGTAAATCCAGTCTTCCATAATCGATCAAAACACATAGAGATTCCTTACCACTAAATAAGAGACATGGTTGATAGGAACATCATTAAACTAGTCTATATTAGCACTGAAGAACAAAATGCTGACATCTTTACCAAACCTCTTGCAAAATTGAAGATAGATTATTTCAAGAGAAAAATTGGTATGACTAGACTTTAAACTTGTTGGGATGTAATTCCTACTCTTGTACTTTGTATTCATGAATATATAAATAAATTTATTTTGAAATATTTCATTTGTGTTCAAAGAAGATGACAATCTTCTATGTAAATAATTGGGGTTACTATTTCAAGGTGACAATCTTGACAATAGTTAACCAAACTTCAAGATCGACACCCTAATAGGTTATCCTGAACTATGTCGGATATCTTGATGTTGAGATGTTATTACTGTATTGTGTAATAACTTATATATCATGATCAACACCCTAACGGGTTGTCTTGGATTGTGTTGGATATCATGATATTGAAATGTCTAAGTATAAATCATGACTAAGACTTCTATAATGTTGTCCTGAATTGTGTCAGTAATCATGACATACTATGACCTTCTACAATACATCTTAAAACTCTCTCTTACTAAGAGGGAGTGTTGAAATAGTAGCTACGTTCGTGTTTTAGTATGTGTGCATTCATGTTTATGAAACAGACTGGATGTATTGGATGCTTGAATCGCATGTAGTGGACTATAATTATAGTCAGGATATACATGTATACACAGTCAAGATACCATCGTGGACTGTAATGTTATTCCAGCCATGATAGTCATCATGCAAGGGTAATAACATTATAGTACATGATGATATCATGCCTCATTCGATGCAATTCAATATACGACTCAGATCATATTATTTAAAGATGGTTATCATGTGGATTATCATGGTTGACTAATTGGTAACTAATATTAACGTAGGGTTATGACCCTGCATGGCAACTGCCATATTTAGTCATGACTTTACATATCAATATTTATATTAATCGGTATTGTGGAATCAATCAATCACAAAGGCAATTGCATTCTACAACAACATATCATTTCTAAAGTAATATAATTCAATCTTCTAATCTAATATTCCTTAACACACATCAATATTTAAACTCATATCTTTTTAATGGAAAAGGAAAACATATTTGGGCACTTGATGTTTTGAAGAGAAACAAGGGTTTATCACTTCAAGAAAGTTGATAGTTTGAAAGAAATTAACTCAACTCATCCTCTTGCACTCAAATCTATTGTTTTAAGTCTGATTATACATTTTTTATTTGTTATATTTATTTTAAGAAAGCTTACAACATTTTGTGTAATTTGTTGATGTAAAGAGAATTAATAAGAGAGAGAAGAAGATAAGTGTATCCTGCTTTATGTTTTCAACTTGGAGTTGAATTTTTGATTCATGATTTGTATTGTAACATAGATGATTGTGAGATGTTGTATCTCATTTATTCATGTTAGAAGTTGGTGCTTCTTAATCTTCTTGAAGTGGGTGCTTCAAATAAAGGGGATTGGTGTTCCTTGAGATAGGTGTCTCTAAAAAAGGGTGTTGATGCTTCCTAGAGTTGTAGCTCTAAATTTTTTCCCAAGAGGCTAATAAAGTTTTAGATTCAAAGTGGTTTTTTTACCCTAAGGGGTTTTCCACTATAGTTATTGTGTATCTTATTATTCTTCCATTTCTTGTTCTTATTTCATAACTTCATGTTATAATTAGAAAAAATTGAAAAGCTTGTAAAAGTTAAAAAATATCAAGTTTTCAAGTAATCATTGATTCATCCCCACCCTCTTAGTGGTGTTTGTATTCCAACACTTCTAGCATTGAACATGTAGAAATCAT
This sequence comes from Chamaecyparis obtusa, assembly GCA_027943335.1. Classification (NCBI taxonomy): domain Eukaryota; kingdom Viridiplantae; phylum Streptophyta; class Pinopsida; order Cupressales; family Cupressaceae; genus Chamaecyparis; species Chamaecyparis obtusa. The sequence goes on from BSBK01004874.1 coordinate 954,486, forward strand.
CACTTATTCTCTTGTAATCTACCATTCCAACTTCTTCTTGGAGAAATGGAAAGTAATCATGCACTTGGGTTATAATTGTGAGGAGCCCAATAGTCCACAACCCTATCCATATTGTAGAGTAGCACTTGCAATAACATAAAATAAGTAAGAACACATGCAGAACTTGTGTGTTTGGACTCACAATAAATCACTAATATGAATTGACACATCAATTTTAGGAAGATGTTATAATCTACACTCCCTACTACCCTACAACTTAGTGTAATCATATCTAAAATATCATCCTTAAATTGGGGTTGTTGCAAGTTCTTACTAACATGTGATTTTCCCCTTTTCTCCTTTATTAGCCATTGTCTTGCAATGCTTGTTCAACATCAATCTTTTTTGTCTGCAACATAAGTTCATCCCTTTTCCATTGACATGTCTACAAATACATCTTGTGTAGACAACTGGAACACATTCCCAATTGAATTTGCACTAGTTTTTACTACCACATTGTTAGAATAACTAAGAGGGGGGTGAATCAGTTATCCAAAGTGCCAAATACAAAATGTATCTCTTAAAATAAATTCAGCTAATTCTGCAGCTCGGTAAACATAAATATAACACTCTCTGTGACTTTACCAATTATCAGTTAATTGCTCATAGTGATTACCGACCAAATCAAATATGCAACATGTAAAGTATGATATCCAAACAATCACCACATAAACACATAACACAAAAGATTTAATGTGGAAACCCTATAAAGGAAAAAACCACCTGGGACCGGTAACCCAAAATATTTTCACTCTTCTGGAGTGAGCTTGGTGAAGAGCCAACCCTATTAAAGGTTACAAAACACACTGTAAGGTGTGACCTTGTTAGATGATTTAACACTAACAATTATCGTCCAACCAACATTCACTATGGGGTTGACAAGATAACAATGTACATTCTATGAATGACATATAAGACTTTCAAGTCCACTTGGTTAAGAGATTTATCTGTTTACAATGGTTAAACTGTAATAGCAATTGATCTGATTACAATAAAACTTGATTTGCAGATGTTCAGATCTACTTTAAGTCCATACAAATCCTCTGATCAATATTTCAATTCAGTTCTTCAATATTCAATAACTTACTGTCACTCGGTATAAGCTCTTTGATGCTCGGTTAACTCTACAATTCGGTTCTTCTTCAACCAGTCTAATTAGACATGCATGAAGCTATGTTCACACGATATCTTTGCAGTCTCCTTCCTCCAGCATCCTCTCCACAATGAAATCACTGTCTCTTAAATAGACAAGTAAACCATTTTCTTTTCATCCTTCAAATTTTGCCACTTCATCTCCTTCATTGATTTTTCCACTTAAACCTTCCTCGACAGATGTGTCAATATCTCGTTTCATTTCCATCCTTTAGATCTTCTTCAAATTTTTCTAGACGTAGATCTTTGTAACAAACTTTATCTTCCACCTCAAAATCATACACTTTACAGCTCATCAAATTATGTCGACTAAACTAATCATTTAGTTCTTTTGTCCATTCTCCATGAATACAAAAATGCGTCGGTGAATACAAGCTTGATTATAACTGTGCTCGGTATACACTATACTAGCTCGGTGTATACTGGAATGCTTCATTAACCGACCACACTGTATTGTAACATTTTGATTCCTTCTTCATAACTGATTAATGCAACATAATCAAGTCAATAATATGAAGTCATAGACTCATCAATAAGTTACCCAAAGTATTCCTTATCCTCATCTATCATATCCATCTTCCTCAATGTAGATATCTCAGTTCTTTATCTTTTCTCTCCACTTTACAGATGTGTAGATGTTTGCAACTATCATGATAAGTATTGTCAAAACTAGTTGACATCAATGACAACATAACTACTAATTCAATTATCTTACATAACCATTATGTGCTCGGTGATCTCTAATCACTTGTAGTTCATCAATCAAGTCTTTAATCAGTTGTAGTTCATCAATCTCTCCCTTCGGCATTGATGGCAACTCAAATAATATGAAATGTACCATACACATACCAAACATGTATTCTACAACTACATGAACAAATGTTGTAGCTCAGTAAGCTCTCCCTAGCTTAATATGTTTAATCACTATGTTACATAACAACATTACAAGTGCAGACTTTCCTCTGCAGATATGATCGTTTCAGCTCTCAGATTCCTTTCTGTTCTCAGCAACATATCTTCAATACTCTCCCTGACTTCTTTAGTTTATCTCTCCTTTCAATTCTCCCTTTCACAACAATCTTTGTTTGATATTTCATGAACTTCTCTCCCTTTGATAGATGTTCCAATTGTGTTTCATATTGTTTATCTCTCCCTTTGACAACAATGCCACAGAAAAATAAAACATACAACTTTGTAGTAGCTAAGTAACTCTTTGTTGTCCATATATTGTTTGCATCAAATGTATCTATGTATACTGATATGCAAATCTCTGTTCTGACTCCTCAAATCTTCAACAACTTTAGACAAGATCCAAAGTGTGAACTATGTTGCATCAACATGAATGATATTTTGATAAGATTAGGTTGATGCAACCTCCAGATCACATTAGTGATTGGTAGACAAGGGACATACCCCAAATCTAGTCCTCAAGTATTCAAAAGTATCTTTCGGTAGAGGCTTAGTGAAAATATCAACAAGTTGCTCTTTTTATGTAACATATTCTAGTTTTACTTGCTTCTCCTGTACCTGTTCTCTTAAGTAGTGATACTTAATATAAATATGCTTGGTCTTTGAGTGTATTATAGGATTCTTTGAAATGTTTATTGCACTTGTGTTGTCACAATATATAATCACCGGCTCTGTGATTACCTCATTCATTCCTTCCAACACTTCTTTGATATATGCAATATTTGAATAGTTTGTAGCAGCAACAACATACTCTGCTTCGGCAATAGACTGAGAAATACATGGTTGTTTCTTACTTGTCCAAGTAACAAGTCTTTCCCCAAAGAAAAATATTCCTTTGATTGTGATTTTTCTATCATCTATATTTCCAGCCAAGTCTGCGTCGGTGTAAACTCTAAGTTCAAACTTGCCTTCCTTAGGATACCATAACCCATAATCCTCTATTTTCTTCAAGTATCTAAGGATTCTCTTTACTGCAACCATATGTGAGTCCTTTGGATTATCAGAAAATCTAGCAACTATCCCCACTGAATGTGCAATGTTTGGCCTACTATGTACTATATACATCAATTTACCAATCATAGATCGGTACAATGTTTGGTTTATCTCTGCAGATTCATCATCTTTAGTCAGTTTGTAGCCTGTGACCATCAGTGTTCCAACTGGTTTAGCATCTTCCATGCCAAATGTTCTTAGTACTTCCTTTATATACTTTGATTGTGTGATGAATATACCATCATTCTGTTGAATAACCTACAATCCTAGAAAGAACTTAATCTCTCCAAATAGTGACATTTCAAACTCTTTTCTCATCTCATCAGCAAATGATTTACATACATGATCTTGTCCTCCAAAAATAATATCATCCACAAATATTTCAACAATCAAAATAGTATCATCAGTATCTCCTTTCATATACAAATTGTTGTTTTCACTTGTTCTAACAAAACCAATACTTAACCAATAAGTATGCAACCTTTCATACCATGCTCTTGATGCTTGCTTTAGACCATATAAATCTTTGTGTAATCTACATGCCATGTCTTTCTTGTCTGGATCAACAAACCCTTCAGGTTGTTCTATGTAGACCTCCTCTTCTAGTATTCCATTCAGAAAAGCAGAGTTAACATCCATTTGATATACTTTAAACCTTTTATGTGTTGCATATGCAAGTAGCATTCGTACTTCTTCAAGTCTAGCAACAGTTACAAAAGTATCACCATAATCTATATCTTCCTCCTGTGCATATCCCTTGCATACAAGTCTGGCTTTGTTCCTTGTAGCTTCTCCATTCTCATTCAACTTATTTATGAAAATCCATTTAGTATCGATAACATTCTTATCTTTAGGCCTAGGTACTAGAGTCCATGCCTTGTTCTAGTCTATCTGTTCTATCTCTTCATTCATTTCATTTATCCATTCTTCATTCTCCAATGCAACTTTAACATTTTTTGGTTCAAATTCACAAACTAAGCATGTACCTTGTCTTAACTTGCTTCTTGTCATCATGCCATCTTGCTTGTCTCCAATGATTTGGTTCTTAGGATGATGTCTTATGACAAATCTTGCCAACACATGATCTCTTCTTTGTTGTTCATTTTGTTTAGGTTCATTTGCTTGCTCGGTAGCTCCTTCTTGATTGTCAATTTCTCCTTGTTGTTCTTTGGTGTTCTCTTCCTAGTGCTCGGTAGGTTGTGCCTGCGGTGTTGGTAGGGGCTCTAGATTTTCAATGTAAGTAAATCTACCATAGTCTTCTAGCTCTTTATTGCTTTCTTCACCATTCTTAGTATCAAACTCATCAACCCTAACATTAGTACTTTCAATCATTTTGTTAGTCACTTTATTTAGACACTTATATGCTTTTCTTTTAGTAGAATATCCAAGAAATATCCCTTCATCACCTTTAGAGTCAAACTTTCCATTTCTTTCATCTTTCAGAATAAAGCATTTGCTACCAAAAATTTTGAAGTAACTTACAGTCGGTTTGTGACCAAACCATAACTCATAGGGTGTTTTATTTGTGTCCTTCTTCAGTTGTACTTGGTTCATACCATAAAAATTTGTGCTAACTACTTCTCTCCAATATGTCTAAGCTACATTCTTCTCTATCATCAATGTCCTTGCATAATCTACAATAGATATGTTCCTTCTTTCAGCAATACCATTCTGTTGTGGTGTTCTCGGTGCAGAAACCTGTCTTTTTATTCCATGCTCATTACAATAGTTAGTAAATTCATCAGAAATAAATTCACCACCTCTGTCAGATCTCAAGCATTCCAGTTCCTTACCGATTTCTTTCTCCACTTTTGCCTTGTACCATTTAAACATCTTAAATGCTTATGATTTCTCCTTTAAGAACATAATAGTCATTAATCTAGTGTAATCATCAACAAACAAAATAAAATATCTATCTCCATAGTAGCTCTGTGTTCTCATGGGACCACATAGGTCGGTGTGAACTAGCTGCAAAATTCTCTTTGTTGAATAATCTTTACTCTTAAAACTAGATTTTGTCATTTTACCCTTTTGACATCCATGACGCATAACATGATCAGGCTTTGCTAGGCTAGGCACCCCTCTAACCTTTTTCTTTCTATTGATTTTAATCATGTTATCAAAGTTTACATGACATAACCTTTTATGTCATAACCATGCATGCTCATTTTTCATCATTAAACAAGAAGACTCTGCATTGTCTAGATAAAACAAATTACCTTTCGATTGTGCTCCTGTTCCAACAAGTTTTCCTTCATCATCAAATATTTTTACTTTTTTGCTCTCAAAAGCTACTAGGTGACCTGAATTGTTGTTGTGCCAAACTTAGTAGATTGTAGTTTAGTCCTTCTACCCAATAAGCATGATCACATCTTATTCTATCATTTATTAGTAAAGATCCTTTTCCTCTAACCATACAAGGTGTATCATTACCCATTTTCACAGATCCACCATTATATTGCTCAAGATGATCAAACTTTTCTACATCACCAGTCATATGATGTGTACAACCACTATCAATAATCCATGTATCATTTTTATTAACCTTAGAAATGAGTTTCGTCTCTACATACCTTTCTTCTTCCTCAAAATCATCCTTCATTGCAACAAATACTACCTCCACATCTTCATCAGTGTTGGTATCAGTCTCATTTCCCTCAGAAATGTAACACACCTTCTTGCCTTTATCATTTTTGTCTCGGTTATCCCTGCTGTAATGTCGGTAAATTTTGTTGCTTCTTCTCCCATAGCTTCCTTCACCAGATCAGTCTTTGTTTATGTCATCATCTTTCCTGTTTGGGCATCTAGTAGCAATATGACCAACTTCTTTGCAGTTAAAACATGCTAAAGGTAATTTAACCTTATATCTACCTTTACCTTTGGGTAATCTCCTGGCCATAAGAGCTTCAAGCTCTTCAAGCTCATCAAGTTCATCATCAGTATTACTTTCATCATCATCTATATTGCTTCTACTACTAGACTTACCGATCTTTAGAGAATACATAAAAGTAGATTGAATAGACAATACAACACTATTGTCAAAGTTGTTCAGCTCAAAATTTGTTAGCTTACCAATCAAATTGTCAAGAGTAAGAGTACTACCAGGTGCAAACCTCATTTCATGTATAGCAAAAATTCTGATTGCATAAACAGGCAATAAGGTTCTCAATATTTTTCTTACCATTGTATCTTCTTCAATAACTCCACCAGATCCTCTGATAGCATTGACTACCTCTTTTATTTGATTTGTATGTTGCACAATCTTTTCTCCCTCTTTCATTTTCATATCATCAAATCTCCCTCTTAAACTTTTAGCTCTGGCTCTTTTCACATTTGCATCACCACTATAAACTTGAGCAAGTTTATCTCACATTTCCTTAGAAGTAAGGCAATCTTTGACATCTTCAAATTCAGCATCAGACAGAGCAGCAACAATCTCCATCATAGTAATATTATGTTCATGTCTATCTCTCAATTGATCAAGAGTCAAAGGTCCTATAGGCGGTGCTAAGTAGCCATTATCCAATAGAGTGAGGGCAGAATTTCCAATACTAGATATTTGTAGTCTCATTTGACTTTGCCATATTGTAATGTTGTCGTTGTTCAGCTTCGACACTTCCCTCTTATACATTTTGTGATCTTTATGTTGAAGTCCTTAAAACTTTGTTCCAAGCAACCAATATGCTCTGAGACCAATTGTTAGAATAACTGAGAGGGGGGTGAATTAGTTATCCACAGTCCCAAATACAAAATATATCTCTTAAAACAAATTCAGCTAATTTTGTAGCTCAGTAAACATAAATATAACACTCTCTATGACTTTAACAATTATCAGTTAATTGCTCATAGTGATTACTGACCAAATCAAATATGCAACATGTAAAGTATGATATCCAAACTATCACCACATAAACACATACCACAAAAGATTTAACATGGAAACCCTGTAAAGGGAAAAACCACCTGGGACCAGTAACCCAAAATATTTTCACTCTTCTGGAGTGAGCTCGGTGAAGAGCCAACCCTATTAAAGGTTACAAAACACACTATAAGGTGTGACCTTGTTAGAGGATTTAACACTAACAGTTATTGTCCAACCAGCATTCACTATGGGGTTGACAAGATAACAATGTACATTCTATGAATGACATATAACACTTTCAAGTCCACTCGGTTAAGAGATTTATCTATTTACAATGGTTAAACTGTAACAACAGTTGATTTGATTACAATACAACTTGATTTGCAGATGTTCAGATATATTTTAAGTCCATACAAATCCTCTAATCAATATTTCAATTCAGTTCTTCAATATTCAATAACTTACTATCACTTGGTATAATCTCTTTGACGCTCGGTTAACTCTGCAGTTCAGTTCTTCTTCAACCAGTCTGATCAGGCATGCATGAAGCTCTGTTCACATGATATCTTTTCAGTCTCCTTCCTCTAGCATCCTCTCCACAATGAAATTGTTGTCTCTTAAATAGACAAGTAAACAATTTTCTTTTCATCCTTCAAATTTTGCCACTTCATCTCCTTCGATGATTTTGCCGCTTAAACCTTCCTCGGTAGATGTGTCAATATCTCATTTCATTTCCATCCTTTAGATCTTCTTTGAATTTTTCTAGTAGTAGATCTTCTTAACAAACTTTATCTTCCACCTTGAAATCATACACTTTACAGCTCATCAAATTTTGTCGGCTAAACTAATCATTTACTTCTTTTGTCCATTCTCGATTAATACAAAAATACGTTAGAGAATACAAGCTCAATTATAACTGTCCTCGGTATACACTACACTAGCTCAGTGTATACTAGAATGCTTCATTAACCAGCCACACTGTATTGTAACATTTTGATTCCTTCTTCATAACTGATTAATGCAACATAATCAAGTCAACAATATGAAGTCATAGACTCATCAATAAGTTACCCAAAGTATTCCTTATCCTCATCTGTCATATCCATCTTCCTCAATGTAGATATCTCGGTTCTTTATCTTTTCTCTCCACTTTACAGATGTGTAGATGTTTGCAACTATCATGATAAGTATTGTCAAAACTAGTTGACATCAATGACAACATAACTACTGATTCAATTATCTACATAACCATTATGTGCTCCATGATCTCTAATCACTTGTAGTTCATCAATCAAGTCCTTAATCAGTTGTAGTTCATCACCACATTTCCTTCACTTTTCCTTACTTCTTGCTTATTTGATTATAATTCTCTATACAAGCTAGAATTGAATTTGGACGCAGAACAACTGGTGGGAAACCTCCTATGTGTGCAATGTCACTCATAAATGTCATCTCTATTATGGAAGACCTAGGATTTTCATTCATTCATTTCTATAAATCCTTCAAATCAATGTATCCTAGTTTAGTATCCTTGATTTTAGCTACATCATTCACAATTATGGAATTTACAATATACCCTTGGTATTTATAATTAATTTTGGAATCATTTAATAATCACAAGATCGAATAGTCAACAATTTCTAACAATAAGATGATTATATTTTGGATGATCATGAATAATTAAAGGTACTTTGACATTCGTAAAGTACAAGATTCATCAAAAAAATTCTAAAAAGTGTTGAAATGTTGTACAAAGATGTCTACCTACAGAAAGAGACAAATGAAATTGACCTTAAACTTCTGCCCTAAAATAAAATGTGTTGCACTTGGCGGCGATGATCTTCCTTGTACTCTTCACTTCCTACTAATGAATTAAAATGCAATATAATAATATGAATCCAAAACCATTGCCATTGCTTATAAATATATATATGTAGGCTTTTGATGCTAAGGAACACTAACCAAATTTTTTAATGCAGAAGTCTATTGATGATAGGTAAAAATAAAAATCATTAAACTTTCTTTTTCGATGAACTCTTCACTTTGCCAACTGCATGAATCTCTAATTTCTTCTTTCTCTTCTTGATAAAAAAATATCAACTTGCATGAGCAAGCCCTTTTAGGCAAGAAAGGACTTCACATAGCACATAATTCACTAAGCTTTTGTCAATTCTTTTTCCTCCTATACAGGCAATGAATTTCTTAATCAACAAATTTCAAGGTTTGCAAACTTAGAAAATTATCAAAAAAATTGAACTAATGCTTCACTTTCAGCAAGAAACTAAGTTAGAAAACTAAGATTTAAACCAACAATGCTCAAAACAAAGCCCTTTCAACAAAAGGAAAACCTAGCAAAAAGGAAATACTATTGAAAAGGAGAAATACAAAAAATAAGGCTTAATAACACTTGGACAATATAAGAAAAACTGAAATTTAGTCAACCAAAACAAAGGTTATCTAACTTATGGTTTGACCAAAATAAAAGACTTGAAAAATACTCTTTTTAGGTCATATAATCCAAAATATTTCCTTTTTTTTTTGCCAATTACAATTCCTTATAATTGAATGTTTATTAATATTTGAATTGGGTAAAGCATACAACAATTTAATTAGTTTTATTATTATCATATAGCTTCAACTATTGTTTATCTATAAGAAACATGTCAAGTTTTTAAGAGGTTCCAAGGACGGGTTCGCTTTCAAATGGAGGTTTTGAAACTTCTTAAAATATATGATATATATTATTCTTGATTGTTTGTTGAAAAAGGAAGAAAAGAGCCCACGAATGAGAACTAAGGTAGACAAAGGAAAAACAAGTATATTGACCAAGTATTGAGCCACGTTATTGCTATTGCCATTATTATTTAATTACTATTTTTTTTTTAAAAAAAAAAATTCTCAATCGTAAAACTTTATTTAGATTTTCATTTGCAAAATTTTATGATCGATTTCCTTTTGTATATTTTAATGTTGAATAATTAATGTTCAAATTGTTTCGTTTGCTTCTCTCTAAGTGTCTAGTAAACTCTTTAACATGATTGGTGACACTAGCATGGCATGCCCTCTGGCTCCATGTGAAATGCTTTTGACCTGAAGCTATGAACCAGGGAGGCCATAAATGGGGGACCTCATCCCCTTATTACACAACCAAGGCCCAAACCTGCGAGCACGTTGGATTAGCAAAGGCATAATCTCATGATCACAATGGCCCAATGGAGCTTTGAATCTAGGTGGGAACAACAACAACAACAACACCACTACCACTTAACCAACACACTAAGTAGTGAACCTATATTCAAATCATTTTAATCAATATTAAAATTTAATATTTTAATCAAACTTCCAATTTCAAACCAAATTTCAAAATTTGGTCCTAAGAAGCATTGGGTGGTCCCAGGTGGGGATGCTTACCCTAGCTTCCAAACAACATCATACTTCTTACATAATAGTTTCTCCTCTCTTGAGGATGAGGATGACATGCAAGTGGTTGATCCATGAATTACATCTCATGGAATGTAAGGGGTCTCACAGAGCTCACCAAAATGTATTTTATTAGGGATACCTGTCAACGTTTTGTTGGTTTAGATTCTTAATGCCTATAGGAAGTTAAAATTGATCCTTTCATGCTTTACACTGCATGATGTGTTATTTGGATGGATAGCCTTATTTTTTATTCCCTCCATGAAGTTGGTTGAGGTGGAGTTGTTACTCTCACTTCCCCTCATTGGCAGTCCTCTATTGTGGATCATGGATCTGAACCCATGCAGAGAATTGTTTAGGTCCTTTTGTCAATCGACAATCATTCTTTTGGGATCAATAATGTTTACACTCCTAATGATGTTGTGGAAAGATTACATATGTGGTGTTAGGTGGATGACTCTTTCCCACATGCTACGTGGGTTAGGTGTGGGGATTTCAATATGGTTGAGGTTACTTCAGATAAAGAAGGCATTTTACCATTTTGCTAGGCAGTTAGATAATGTGAGGACTAGTATTACATGCAAAATAAATTGGGTATTTTTTATCCTAACATCAATCATCTTTGTCCTTATTGCATCTACCCCACTTGGTGCAACTATCAAGTCGGTTATGATAGAATACTTAAATGGCTAGATCATGCCATGATCACAACTCAATCTTTTTTTTCACTCTATGAAAATCAAGATTCACCTGTCTCGCCTCTTGTTGATGTGACCTTGTCAAATCATTACCCCATCAAGTTTACCATTAAGTGGTAGAAATCTTGGATGCATCCTTCCAAGATGTAGTTCTATCTAAACACGTCATTGCTTCCTCACTAACTTGCTATGGCCCACATTCAAAGAGTCTAGAATTTAGAGCCTAGGCCCACTCAACCAACTGGCTGGATTGCTTGGTGGAATGATGTCATCACTTACACTGTGAGGTTCCTTAGCATTTATGACAAATAGTTGGCCATGTACCACTGACGATCTTATGAAACAAACATTAAAGATCTGCATGTTGTCACTAAAGCCCTGGCTTTGAATCCATTCTACTCCAAGTTGCAGGTCAAAGTTGCTCATCTTTGACACCAAAAGCAAGTTTTTGATCATCATTATGCCAGAGGTTCCCAGATTAAGGCCATATTGCACTGGCTTAAGGTGGGTGACAAAGCTTCCAAGGATTTTTTTCTTGCTCTTAGGGATTTCCACTCTTCTTCAAGTATCAGACACATTAAGGAAGGTCATACAGTGCTCTCAGAGCTTCTGGATATCCTTCAAGACTTTTTTAGGCATTATGAGATGTTGATCACTACACAGGAAAATTCCCCTGTTAGAGATCAAGCATTGAAGGATTTCCTTGTGATTGTTCCTGAACTCGACTTTCAGATTTGCAGAAAGTCTTTTATGACCAGATGATTACTCTTGAGGATCTCAAATAAGTTGTTTCATCTATGGTTGACGATAAATCTCCTAGTTTTGATGGCTTTCCTTATGAGTGTTACAAAGCCTTCTAGCCATGTATTGTCCCTGACCTTCATTAGGTATATCTAGAGGCTTTTCATTCTCAGTCACTAGACCAAATTATCAATGAAGGCAATATTAAATTCATCCCTAAGGTAGGAGATCCCGAGGATATTTGTAATTGGAGACCCATTACTCTTCTTAATATCTCATACAAGATTATAGCTAAAGGTTTGGCTCTCAAAATCAAGCACATTCTATCGCTCATTGTTAGGCCTGAGCGAACTTGTTTTATCAAGTCAAGATTCATCCTCGACAACATTATTGCTATTTGGGAAGGCACAAAATGGGATTTTTTCTCCAAACAAAATGCCATATTTGTCAAAATTGACTTTGCCAAGGCTTATGATCACATTGAATAGCCTTTCATTCTTGTGATGCTTAAGGCTCTTAGATTTGGGCCTAGATTTATTCAATCTATTTAGATGCTCTTTAGGGATGCCTTTGGTTGCATCACCATCAATGATCATCAATCCTCATCTTTTGGCCTCTTCAGTTCCATCTGCCATGGATTCCCTTTGGCCCCTTCATTGTATGTTCTTACGACCGATGGGTTTGGTTATCTTCTTGCCTCAACTTTATCTTGTAGTCATGTTAGGGGAATTTCCCTATCTGGGTCACCTTCTTGACTTGTTAATGTCCATTTTGCAAATGATTCTTTCCTCACTTTGATTGAGGATGAAGAGAATGTTCAAGAAACCCTTCATTGTCTTGACACTTTTTGCCAAGCTTCTAGGTCTTCCATTTAGTGTCATAAAATCCAATGTTATAGACAATCCTTTCTTTCATCTTCACCTTGAATTCTTCAATATGGGTGGAAGTGGATCCAACATGGGGAAATATTATTCTTTTTGGGCATTTAATTTCCCTTGCAAGGCTCACCTATGGACCTTTGGAATACATTTCTTTCTTGGATAGAGAAAAAAAAATGGCCTACTAGATTACCAAGCCACTTTTCTTGGCTGGTGAATTCCATATTTTCTCTAAGATTTTGGCTGCCACTCATGTGTATTATTCCTCATGTTGGGATCCTTCTAAGACCTCTTACAATAAGCTTGAAAATATCTTGCATGATTTTTTATGGTCCTCTGGATTTGATCACCATGGGTTTCATAGAGTTTCTTGGGAGTATTATTGTTTCCCCATGGAATTTGGAAGCTTAGGTCTTCTATCTACCTAGAAGCAAGGCTTGGCCTTGTGTACTGAGCGGGTCATCAGAGCCATTTCTAGAAATGAAGCCTAGAAGATTCTTCTCAAGCATTGTATTTTGTCTGGGCATCTTGTTCATAGACTCACCTAGAAGGGGATTGGATTTCAGACCCTTCTAGTTATTAGAGAAGCAGTCAAGATCTGTAAGAAAAATAACAAGAGGAAGGAAATGAAAGTAATCCAAGAGAGATAGATAAAGAAGATGATGTTACCATGAGAAAAACATGAACTAGGAGCAAGCACTCAAAAGCCAAGACAAGGAGACAATAAGATTTTGAAGGGGGAAAAGCAAAGAAGAACCCCTTGTGATATTATGAATATGAAAAATCCAAAGAGAGAGAGAGAGAGAGAGAGAGAGCTCATTTACAATAACTTCATGGAGAGAAAAAGAAAGAGGAGATCATCTCTTTTATAGAGATGAGGAGAGGATTTAATAAGTAACTCACCAATCTATGAATGCCATCATCCATAATAGGTGTGTGCAAAGTGTCAAGATCTTCTTAAGGAGGAAGAGCTAATTTCCTTAATAAAGGAAATACAAGAAATGACCCACTTGGACTAGAGGACAAAATACATGTAGGGATTCCATAGAATCTCCTAATTAAATAAAAGAAGGATACCTTGGTTTATCCTTAAATTAATAAATAAATAAATACAACCAAGAAAGATTAACTATTCTAATGCCCCCCTTAATCTTTACTTGGGAAGTTTACATCAATGGGAATTAAACCCATTTTTTACAATGATATTGAAATTTCTCTTTAGAAAGAGGCTTTGTCAAAATACCTGCAACTTGATCTTCTCCTTTGCAATAGATGAGTGACACTTGCTTGTCTTCAAATTGTTCTCTAATGAAGTGATGTTGGAGTGCAATATACTTTGTCCTTGCATGAAAAATAGGATTCTTTACCAAGGCAATGACACTTTGGTTGTCACAATATAAAAGTGTAGGTTCTTGTTGAGGTAGACCCAAATCTTTAAGTAATCTTCTAATCCATAAGGCTTATTTAGGGGCATTATTACATCCTTTGTATTCAACTTTGGTGGAACATAGAGAAATGGAATGTTCTTTTTTTCTTTTCCAAGAAATTGCATCTGAACCAACAAAAAAACAATAACCACAAGTAGATTTCCCATCATGGGGATCTCCACCTAGATTTGAATCAGTAAATCCTTTTAATGAAAAATCAACATTGACATCATAAAATAAACCTACATTAATAGTGCCTTTAATATAACGTAATATTCTTTTAGCAATTTTGAAACGTGTTTGTTGTGGTTTAGACATAAATCTAGAAACTAAGCCAACACTAAAATCTATATCAGGTCTAATAAGAGTTAGATAATTCAAACTTCCTACTACTTGTCTATAAATTGTAGCATCCACAAAAGGAGTTTGTGTGTCTAACATCAACTTAGTTCCTAATTCACATGGAATAGAAACACGGGTAGCATCATTCATCTTAAATTTTTCTAGAAGATCTTTAGCATATTTACTTTGGGAGAGAAAAATACCCTTGGGGGTTTTCCAAATTTGCATTCCTAAGAAATAATGTGAAATTCCTAAATCAGTCATTTGAAATTATTGATTAATTTGAAACTTAATATCTGAAATTAAAGAATTTGAGCTAGAAGTGAGAATCAAATCATCCACATAAAAAATAATAATGACAATATCATCTTGAGTATGTTGAATATAAAGGTTAGGATCATTTTTACTTCTAACAAAACCTTGAGAGATAAAGAAAACATTGATTTTTGAATACCATTCCCTAGGTGATATTATTTTAATCTATGGATATATTTCTTCAATTTACAAACTAAATGAGCATTACCTTCTTTAATAAAACTAGGAGCTTGAGACATATATATTTCTTCATGTAAATTACCATTTAAAAAAGCACTATTAACATCTATTTGGTGAATAGGCCAATTCATTTTAGAAGCTAAAACAAGCACAAGTTTGATTGTAGGCATCTTAGCAACAAGAGAAAATGTTTCATTATAGTCTAATCCTTCAATTTGAGAAAAACCTCTTGCTACTAGCCTAGCTTTAAGCTCACTAATTTCATTATTAACATTTAATTTTGTTTTGTATAACCATTTGCATGAAACTAAATTCTTACCATGAGGTAAAGGAACTAAATCCCAAGTGTTATTAGAAGTTCCTCTTGCATGGATTTTTGCCAATGAGGTTGTATGTTAGCTTGTGCAAATGTAGTAGGATCATTAGCATTCATAATAGAAGTCATCATAGCATAATTGCAAAAATTAATTCTCTTAGGTTTAAGACCACCCAATCTAGATATATAATCACCACCTTCATAAAGTAAATCTTTAAACCATTTCAAATTTCTTTTATAAGTAACAGAATCATCACTATGAGGAGTAGAGATATTAGTATCATCATGATTATCACTAAAATAAATAGAAATAGATTCATTAGAAATAGGGTTTAGAGAAGGATATTGGTCCTCCACAACCACAATTTTGCTTCCACTAAACTCTGAATCTTGAACATTGGAGCAATCATGAACTCCATTTTTTGCAATACACACATCTCTAGCAACTTGAACTTTGTTAGTAGTAGGATTATAAATTCTATATCCTTTAGTGTGTTCATCATACCCAACAAATATATAAGGAGAATATTTAGCATCTATTTTTTCTCTCTTTTCTTTAGGTGTGTGAACATAAGCAATGGAACCAAAAATCCTTAAATTTTCCAAATTGGGCTTCCTACCCGACCAAGCTTCTTCAAGAATTTTATCCTTTAAAGCTTTAGTAGGAGTCATGTTAATAAGATAAGTAGAACATGACACAGCTTCAACACAAAACTTATAATCTCTATTTTTAGCATGCAACATACATGTAGCCATTTCAATAATGGTTTTATGCTTCCTTTCTGCCACACCATTTTGTTGTGGTGTATAAGGAATAGTAAGCTCATGTTTAATTCCAAAGGATTTCAAATAAGAATGAAAAGCATTATTGACATATTCCTTCCCATTATTGGTTCTAAGGATTTTAATCTTAAAACTAGATTGTCTTTCAACAAACATATGAAATTCAACAAATATATCTAGAACTTGATCCTTACTATGCAAAAAATAGGTCCAAGTTATTCTTGAAAAATCATCCACAAAAGTAAGAGCATACTTAGAACCTTGAATGGAGTTATTCTCCATGGGACCCAAAAGGTTACCATGAATGAGGTGCAACTTATGATGCACCCTCCAAGATTGACCATGAGGAACATATTCCCTATGCATCTTACCACTCATGCAACCATGACATATAATTTTGGAAGAAACAAAATGAGGCAATCCATGAACCATATTCGCTTTTTGCATCAAAGATATATAATTAGAATTTAAGTGGCCAAGCCTTTCATGCCAAATGTTAAAGTCCACATTAGCATGTAATGAGTACCTTGAAGTGGTAAACTCATTAAATTTAAACAAATTATCATGATCCAATTTTGCATTAGCAACAACTTGGTTAGATTGAGAATCAATAACATAGCACATATCCTTATAATCTTGACATAACTTAGAAACTGAAAGAAGATTAGTTTTCAATTCAGGAACATAAAGAACATCATGCAATTTACCATTAGGAGTAGAAACATCACCAAAACCTTCAACTTTACAACTATGATTATTAGCTAATTGAATTGGTGTGTTTGAAGTATCAAGCTGTAATGAATTAGAAACTTCTCTATGAGATGTAACATGTTGAGATGCACTACTATCAACAATCCACTCTAAAGGGTTAGAAACATTATAGCTTACTGTAAAACATGACGAGATGAATTACCATTATTCTTCTTATAATGAGAGTTTTGATTATTTTGATTCATAGGATTCTTATCATTTTGTTTTTTAAAGTAATTGTTGATCACATGACCATCTTTCCCACAATAGGTTCAATGAGGTTTTTTATTAGGACCATTCTTTTGATGGTTATTATTATGATTAAATTACTATGATTATTGTTATTATTATGACTATTATTACAATTATTATTGCGATGACTATTGTTGTTATAATGAAGCCTAGAATGAGAATTGTTATTGTTATGATTATTAGATCTAAAGTTAAGATTTTGATTTTTAGAAACAAACGCATGCTCATTAGATTTAAGGGTTCCAGATTGATTCAACTTAGCTTTCTCTTGACGCAATAAATTTTGAAAAATGATATAGGTTAATTGAGTAGCTAAGGTAGGAATTGCTAATTGAGAATGCACATTAGTTATAAATTGCTGAAATTGGCTAGGAAGACATTTCTTTAAAATAATATGAATTAAAAGAAAATCATTAATGGTAACTCCTAAACCATTTAACTGACTTCTAATGGAATCAAATTTTAATAAAAATCATCCATCATTTTGAAATTTGTATACCTGAGATCCTTTAATTGATCTTGGAGTTGAATTTGTTTGATTCATTCGGTTTGTCATATGTATTTTTTAGAATATACCACATTGCATGAGTTGTAGTACAATTAGCAATAAGCACATATAATTCTGGACTAAGAGAAATGTCAATGAAGCCAAGGGCCTCCTCATTTTTAGCGTTCCAAGCATCAATGTCAGCTTGAGTTGCAATGGTGGGTGGAGCAGAGGTCATACTAGTAGCAATGTCTAACATTTGTTTAAATCAAAAAATAAATGAAATATGCATTTTTCACACATGGTAATTAGTACTATTCAATTTGATTTTAGGGATTAATGTAAACATGATTGAATAATTAACCAAGAAATTAAATTATTAAAATAAACAAAGGACAAAAATACGAGTTAGAAACAAAATAAGTGAATGCCAAAAAATGTTAATGATGAACTACAACTGATTTAGAACCTGAATGGAGAATCTGTAATTCAAGATTACTAAGGAGATGTTGATTAGATATGCAAGATGATTAAATCAGTATTATGTTGTCATTGATGTCAACTAGCTTGACAAAACTTATCTTGTAAGTTACTATACTGACACATCTGAAGAAAGGTGAAAGAGATGAAGAACGGAAATATCTACATGAGGAATATGTATACATCAGATGAGGATAAGGAATACACTGAGTAATTTGTTGATGAGTCTATGACTTGATGAAATTGACTTTATTATGTTGCATTCATCTATGATGAAGGATAGAGCTAAAAGACACAAAGCAGTGTTGTCAGTAAATAAAACATTCTAATATACACCGACGGAGTGTAGTGTTAACCGAGCTTATGTTCACCGATGCATTTCTTTGTTAACCAATCAAAACATAAAGGAATTAAATGATTAGTTTAGCCGATAAAGTGATGAGTTGTAAAGTGTATGAAATCGAGGTCACAGATAAGGTTTGTTATGAAGATCAACGGCTAACATAAATAAAAAAGGATCTAATGGAGCAGATTGAAATGTGTTACTGACACATCAGCCGAGGAAGCTTAAAGCGGCAAAATCTATGAATATGATTAAGCGACAAAATTTGATGGAGGAAAAGAAAATGATTTACTCATCTATATAAGAGGCATTGGTTTCATTGTTGAAACATCACCGGAGGAAGAAGATACTGCAGAATTATTGCATGAACAAATTTTCATGCATTCTGATCATACTGGTTAATGAGAACCAAGTTGTAGAACAATTACCGAGCTACATAGAGTAATTATCGACGAACAGTAAGTTGATATAGTATTGGATCTGAAGTGGTATATTGATCAAAAAGATTTGAATGAGCTGAACATTGATCTATAAACTGCAATTGAAGTTGTTTCAAGGTAGATCATCTACTGTTACATATTTAACCATTGTACACAGTCAAATCTCTTAACCGAGTGGACTATAAAAGTCTTTTTGATGTTACATTCATAGAGTGAACATTGTTATCCTGTCAACCCCAGAGTGACTACTGGTTGGACGATAACTTCTAGTCTAAAATCCTCTAACAAGGTCACACCTAACAGTGTGTATGTAACCTTTAACAGGGTTGGGTCTTCACTGACCTCACTTCAGAAGAGTGAACAATTTTGGGTTGCCGGTCCCAAGTGGTTTTTCCCTTCACAGGGTTTCCACGTTAAATCTCTTGTGTTATGTGTTGATTGTGATATATGTTTGTTATCATACTTTGCATATTACATGTTAGAGTTAATTGATAATTGTTATAAAGTTTAGACTGACAATCGGTAAAGACACAGACAGTGAAAGTATTTTATGTTTACCGAGTAGCAAAAATTGAAGAATTTGTTTTGGATTATACATTTTGAATTGGGACACTGGATAACTAATTCACCCCCCTCTTAGTTATTCTAACAATTGGTATCAAAGCTGCAATTGCTTAGAATAGAGTTTTAAGGACTCCAACAAAAAGGTCTTAAGATGTATAAGAGGGAAGTACCAAAGCTAAACAAAGATAACTTCATAGTATGGCAAAGCCGGATGAAGTTGCACATATCTAGAATTGGGAATTCTGCACTAGAACTGATGGAGAATGGCTACATTGAACCGACACCAGGTCCCCTGACACTTGATCAATTGAAGGACAGGCATGAACACAATATTACTATGATGGAACTTGTTGCTGCCTGTACCGATGCCAAATTCAAAGACATTAAGGGATGCACAATTGCCAAAGCCATGTGGGATAAACTGACTCTAATATATAGTGGAGATGTGAATGTTAAGAGAGCCAGAGAAAAAAGCCTAAGAGGTCAATTTGATGATATGAAGATGAAAGAAGGTGAGAACATTGTGCAATACACAAATATACTAAAACATGTAGTACATTCTATTAGAGCATCCAGTGGAGTTATTGACGATGAAACAGTGATAAGTAAGATTCTCAGAACTTTGCTGCTAGTTTATGCGACCAGGATCTCTGCAATTCATGAAATAAGAGCTACATCCAATCTTACTCTTGACACACTGATCGATAAGCTTACAACCTTTGAATTGAATAATTTTGACAATAGTGTTGTACCTTCTATTGAATCCGCTTTCATGTCTTCTTTGAAGATTGGTAAGTCTAGTAGCAGGAATGGTAAGAATAATGATAGTGATAGTAATACCGATGATGAACTTGATGAGCTTGAAGCTCTTATGGCCAGAAGATTGCCCAAAGGTAAGGGAAGGTATAGAGGCAAGCTACCCTTAGCATGATTTAATTGTAAAGAAGTTGGCCAAATCGTTGCTAGATGTCTGAATAAGAAAGATGATGATAGATCCAAAGACCAATCCGAAGGAAGCTATGGGAGAAGAGTCAACAGAGGCTACCGACACAACAACAGAGATAACCAAGATAGCTATGACAAAGGGAAAAAGGTATGTTACATAGCCAAAGAATTTGAATCTGAATTTGACACTGATGATGATGTAGAAGTAGTATTTGTTGCTATGAAAGATGATTCAGAGGAAGAAGAGAAACATGAAGAAACAACACTAATCTCTAAAGTAAGAAGAAATGATATATGGATCATAGACAGTGGTTGTACACATCATATGACTGGTGATATAGAGAAATTTGACCTACTTGATGAATATGATGGAGGATCTGTTAGAATGGAAAATGATGCACCTTGTATGGTAAGAGGTAAAGGTTCACTGATGATTAATGATAGAATAAAATGTGAAAATGCATATTGGGTAGATGGACTGAACTATAATTTGTTAAGTGTGGCATAGCTGAATAACTCAGGCCGCTGACTTGCTTTTGAGAGCAGAAAGGTAAGAATCTATGATAATGGAGGAAGACTTGTCAGAATCGGTACACAATCCAAAGGTAATCTATTTTATCTTGATATTAATTAGTCTTCTTGTTTATTAATGAAGGATGAAGATGCATGGTTGTGGCATAAGAGGTTATGTCATGTGAATTTTGATAACATGATCAAGATTAGTAAGAAGAAAAGAGTTAGAGGGTTGCCTAACTTGTCAAAACCGAATCATGCTATGTTCCATGAATGTCAGAAAGGTAAGATGACTAAGTCTAGTTTTAAGAGAAAATACTACTCAACAAAGAAAATACTTGAGTTGGTTCATACCAACCTATGTGGTCCTATGAGAACTCAGAGCTATTATGGTGATAGATACTTTATTCTTTTTGTTGATGACTATACTAGATTAATGACTGTTATGTTCTTGAAAGAGAAATCTGAAGCATTTAAGATGTTTAAGTGGTATAAGGCAAAGGTAGAAAAAGAGACTGGTAAAGAAATTAAGTGCTTAAGATCTGATAGAGGAGGTGAATTTATCTTTGATGAATTTACTAATTTATGTAATGAGCATGGTATTAAGAGACAGGTCTCTGCACCGAGAACACCTCAGCAGAATGGGATTGCTGAAAGAAGGAATAGGTCAATAATTGATTGTGCTAAAACAATGATGATACAAAAGAATGTTGCTTAGACATATTGGAAGGAAGCTGTCAGTACAATTGTATATGTGCTTAACTAAGTACAACTAAAGAAGGACACCAACCGGACACCTTATGAGCTATGGTTTGGACACAAACCTACTCTAAGTTATTTCAAGATTTTTGGAAGAAAATGTTTTATTTTGAAAGATGAGATAAATGGAAAATTTGATTCTAAAGGTGATGAAGGAATATTCTTAGGATATTCTACTAAGAGTAAAGCATACAAATGTCTGAATAAGGTTACAAATAAGATGATTGAAAGTACTAATGTCCGTGTTGATGAGTTTTATGACAAGAACATAGAAGAAAGAAAGGAATCAAAAGACTATGGTAGATTCACTTACATTGAACTTCCTAATTATCTACCGAAGTCGCAACCTATGATAACCGGTCAATAGGAAAATAACCCCGAGGAACAGGAAAGGGAAACCGACGAACAAGATGGTGCTACCGAGCAAGCACATGAACCTGAACAGGATGAACAAGAAAGGAGAAACCGAGTACTGGCTAGTTTTGTCAGAAGACATCATCCTAAGACACAAATTATTGGAGATAGACAAGCTAGCATGCAGTCTAGAAGCAAAACAAGATAAGGTACATGTCTAGTTTGTGAATTTGAACCAAAAAATGTGAAAATTGCATTAGAGAATGAAGAATGGGTTAATGCAATGAAGGAGGAAATAGAGAAAATAGAGAAGAAAAAAAAACTTGGTCCTTAGTACCCCAACCTAAAGATAAGAATGTTATTGGTACTAAATGGATATTCAGAAACAAGCTGAATGAAAATGGTGAAGTGACAAGAAATAAAGGGAGATTGCTATGCAAGGGATATGCACAGGAAGAAGGCATTGACTATGGTGAGAAATTTGCACCTGTTGCTAGATTGGAAGGAGTTAGAATGCTACGTGCATATGCTGCACACAAGAAATTTAAGGTTTATCAAATGGATGTGAAGTCAACATTTTTGAATGGTATACTTGAAGAAGAGGTCTACATAGAACAACCTGAAGGATTCGTTGATCCAAACAATAGAAACATGGTATGTAGATTACAAAAAGTTTTATATGGTTTGAAGCAAGCACCAAGAGCATGGTATGAAAGGCTGCATACTTACTTGTTAAATATTGGATTTGTAAGAACTAGTGAGAACAACAATTTGTACATGAAAGGTGATACTGATGACACTATTCTTATTGCTGAAATTTTTGTTGATGATATTATTTTTGGAGGTCAAGATCATGTATGTAAATATTTTGCTGATGACATGAGGAATGAGTTTGAAATGTCTATGTTCGAAGAGATTAAATTCTTTCTTAGATTACAAGTGATTCAACAGAGTGATGGGATATTCATCACACAGTCCAAGTACATAAAGGAAGTCTTGAAGACATTTGGCATGGAAGATGCGAAACCTGTAGGAACACCGATGGCTACTGGAAGTAAACTAACAAAGGAAGATGAAACTACAGAGGTAAACCAGACACTTTATTGATCCATGATTGGTAAACTAATGTATGTAGTTCACAGTAGACCAGATATAGCACATGTTGTGGGAATTGTTGCTAGATATTTTGCTAATCCTAGAGAATCACACATGATTGCTACTAAAAGGATCTTAAGATACCTGAAAAAGACAGAGGATTATGAATTGTGGTATCCTAAGGAAGGTAAGTTTGAGTTGAAGGTTTATATTGATGCTGATTGGGCTGGAAATGTGGATGACAAAAAAAGTACCACCAAAGGAGCATTTTTCTTTGGTGAAAGACTTATAACCTGGACAAGTAAAAAGCAGGCTTGTATTTCTTAGTCTACAGTTGAAGCAGAGTATGTTGCTGCTGCTACTAATTTCTCAAACATTGCATATATCAAGCAAGTGTTGGAAGGAATGAATGAGGTAATCACTGACCCGGTGATCATATACTATGACAACACAAGTGCTATTAATATTTCAAAGAATCCTGTGATGCACTCTAAGACAAAGCATATATCTGTGTGATGATGAATATCACCTTCATGAAGTTAGAATTTTTTACATCCAAAGAACAACTTGCATATATCTTTACAAAGCCTCTACCAAAGGACACATTTGAATATTTGAGGACTAGACTTGGGGTCTATCCCCTATCTATCGCTCACTAATGTGATCTGGATGTTGCATCAGCCTAATCTTATCAGATGCTCACATATGTTGATGCATCATAGTTCACACTTTGGATAATGTTCAAGGTTGTGATTAAGTTTGAAGAATTGAAATCGATTGGGATATCAGTATACAAAGATACAGAGATTGTATTGGACAACAACAAGTTACTTAGCTACTACAAGAGCTGATTATTTATTTATTTCTTTGGCATTGTTATCAAAGGGAGAGATAAATAATATGAAAAGGAAAAAGGAGAAATATGCACCAATGAGAACTATCTAAGGAAGAGAATGACAAAGAATTTTTTTTTTAATGTTGTTTAGTAACATAGTGATTAAACATATTAAGCTAGGGAGAGCTTATACAACATTTAATTACAGAGTTGTAGAATACATGTTTGGTATGGGTATGGTACATTTCATATTACTTAAGTTGCCATCAATGCCAAAGGGAGAGATTGATGAACTACAATTGATTTAGAACTTGAATGGAGAATATGTAATTCAAGATTACTAAAGAGTTGTTGATTAGATATGCAAGATGATTAAATCAGTATTATGTTGTCATTGATGTCAACTAGCTTGACAAAACTTATCTTGTAAGTTACTATACCGACACATCTGAAGAAAGATGAAAGAGATGAAGAACATAAATATCTACATGAGGAAGATGTATACATCAGATGAGGATAAGAAATACACTGAGTAATTTGTTGATGAGTCTATGACTTGATGAAATTGACTTTATTATGTTGCATTCATCTATGATGAAGGATAGAGTTGAAAGACACAAAGCAGTGTTGTCGATAAATAAAACATTCTAATATACACCGACAAAGCGTAGTGTTAACCGAGCTTGTGTTCACCGATGCATTTCTTTGTTAACCGAGCAAAACAAAAAGGAATTAAATGATTAGTTTAGCTGATAAAGTGATGAGTTGTAAAGTGTATGAAATCGAGGTAACATATAAGGTTTGTTATGAAGATCGACGACTAACATAAATCAAAAAGGATCTAATGGAGCAGATTGAAATGTGTTACTGACACATCAGCCAAGGAAGCTTAAAGGGGAAAAATCTATGAATATGATTAAGCGGCAAAATCTGATGGAGGAAAAGAAAACAATTTACTCGTCTATATAAGAGGCATTGCTTTCATTGTTGAAACGCCACTCGAGGAAGAAGATACTGTAGAATTATCACGTGAACAAGTTTTCATGCATTTTGATCATACTGGTTAATGAGAACTGAGTTGCAGAACAATTACCGAGCTACAGAGAGTAATTACCAACGGACAATAAGTTGATATAGTATTGGATCTAAAGTGGTATATTGATCAAAAAGATTTGAATGAGCTGAACATTGATCTTTAAACTACAATTGAAGTTGTTTCAAGGCAGATCATCTACTGTTACATATTTAACCATTGTACACAGTCAAATCTCTTAACCGAGTGGACTATGAAAGTCTTTTTGATGTTTCATTCATAGAGTGAACATTGTTATCCTATCAACCCCAGAGTGACTGTTGGTTGGACGATAACTTCTAGTCTAAAATCTTCTAACGAGGTCACACCTAACAGTGTGTATGTAACCTTTAACAGGGTTGGGTCTTCACCGACCTCACTTCAGAGGAGTGAACAATTTTGGGTTGCCGGTCCCAGGTGGTTTTTCCCTTCACAGGGTTTCCACGTTAAATGTCATGTTATGAGTTGATTGTGATATATGTTTGTTATCATACTTTGCATATTACATGTTAGAGTTAATTGGTAACTATTATAAAGTTTAGACTGATAATCGGTAAAGACATAGATAGTGAAAGTATTTTATGTTTACCAAGTAGCAAAAATTGAAGAATTTGTTTTGGATTATACATTTTGAATTGGGACACTGGATAACTGATTCACCCCCCTCTCAGTTATTCTAACAGTTAAAATGCGATTTAACTTAATGTTAATGATGATTTGACTAGTTTAAATTAACAATTAATTTTTTGTTAAATCAATCAATAAATGATTAAATGATATTATATTTTGAATGTAAATATAAAACAAAGTGATAAAATGATAAACATCACTTAAATTGAACTTTAAAAAAAAATGATCTTAAATTTTAATTTGAAGCTTTTTTTTAAATGTTATTAAACTATTTAAACATAAAACTATTGTTTTTGTTTTTAAACTAACAATGATATGAAAATTATTTTAAACTAATAATAATGCAATGTTAATAAAAAACCACAATTTCTAAAATAAAAATAATAATAATATTATTATTAAATAACAAACAAGTTTTATTGTTAAAATATCAAAACAATGTATTTAAATAATTTATTCAAATTAATTTAAATTAATCAAACTACCTTAAAAATGTTCAAACTAGCTTCTAAACTTAGGTTAAAAGTTGTGGAGGGAGACTAAATTGGCAGTGAATCTTCACAGAAATGTCAATGAATAGGAGAAGATACTGGAGACAACAAAGCAAAGAGATAAAAAACACAGTCAAAGATCTATGATAAGACAAAGACTAAAGTAATGGGAAGATAAGAGAATACACGAAGACTACACCATTTGGTAAAAAATATATGGTATTGTGGCTCGCGCAAGGGAGGACAAAATATTGGATGCTCTAGCTCGCACAAGGGAGGAAAAAAGACAACGAAGGGACATAAGAAAAAGTAGAAAAGTAGTTTGCAGTTTCCCAAGAGTAAAAGTCTAGCTACGCAAGGATGAAAGATGATATGCAAGCTTAATTTAATGGCTATGTATTTCTTTTAAACCAAAGAATAGAACACAAGGGGAAAGCAGAACTCGTGCAAAGGATGGAGGAAATTGAGTCATGTAAACCAAAGATATATGTTAGAATAATAAAGATAAAGGAAAATATAACATAGATGTAAATTAGAACAAAGATATGTCTGCAAAACAAATAATAAAAACCTTCATGCACAAAGATATTTAAAAGAGATCTAAGATATTAGTTTTTTTTAATCTTGCAATAAAGAACAATTAATACATAGAAAAAATGATTAGTATAAACCTTGCAAGAAACGTGAGAGAAAAGAAGATAAACCTTGGGGTTGCCCGACAAAGGTTATCAAAACTAAATGTAGATTGAAATGGGTTTGGTGGTAAATGAGAAAAAAATAAAAAAAATAAACACAACTTTCTAGCGGCAAGCTGACCAAAGAGGGTTAGATAAAACAATAACTAAATAAAATAATAAATCTTGCAACACAAAGGTTAGTAAATGAAGCTCAAGCTTCTCTTTCAAACAAGAGTCTCCAATAAGATGTGCTCCAAAGAATGGTAACCTTCAACACTACACTCAAACAAGGATTAGCAACCCAAGCTCTTATACCATGTAAGGAAAATAATAAGAGCAAGGAAATAAAAGTAATCCAAGAGAGATGGATAAAGAAGATGTTACCATGAGAAAAGTATGAACTAGGAGTAAGCACCCAAAAGCCAAGACAAAGAGACAATAAGATTTTGAAAGGGGAAAAACAAAGAAAAATGTCTTGTAATATTATGGATACGAGAGAGAGAGAGAGAGAGAGAGAGAGAGAGAGAGAGAGAGAGAGAGAGAGCTCATTTACAATATATTTATGGAGAGAAAAAGAGAGGAGAGCATCTCTTTTATAGAGATGAGGAGAGGAGTTACTAAGTAACTCACCAATCCATGAATGCCATCATCCATAATAGGTGTGTGCAAAGTGTCAAGATCCTCTCAAGGAGGATGAGCTAACTTCCTTAATAAAGGAAATACAAGAAATTGCATGTCCTCCCACTTGGACTGGAGGACAAAATACATGCACGAATTCCATATAATCTCCTAATTAAATAAAAATATGATACCTTGGTTTATCCTCAAATAAATAAATAAATAAATACAACCAAGGAAAGATTAACTATTCTAATAAGATCCAAGGAACTTTGTTGCCAAAATCATATGATGTGTCTGGAAATCTCTCAAACCTTGGCTTCACTGGGATGGGGCTAGTTTCTATAACAACCTCTCATTCAACCAACACAACATTTGGTGGTCTCAGTTAATTCAATCACATGGCCTTCCTTTGGTTAAAATCTCATGGATTCATGCTCTACATTTTTTATAAATGTGGCACTCATACCCCATGAGATTTGTTTTCTCGTGCTACTATGAATCTTCGTACCTAGGAAGATCTATAGGCTCAGTTTCATTTTTCTCACCTAGATCAACATACTTTTGACTTGGTGGTCTCGGTGCTACCTTTGAATATGTTGCACAACTTGACATCCATTTTGTCAAGCTACGGTGGAAATACTAGAGGTGGTTTCCATGTACTTCATTTTTTAATTACAAGCCTAAGAAGGGTTACCAGTGGCTGGTTCCCCACTTGCCTATGGTTTCCACCCTCAACCAACAATGACATTTGCAATCTTCTCAAAAATCATGGCAACATAGATTTCTCATGGTCTGGTATGCTATCATAGAACACAAGGTGTAATCTTTTCCAAGGTTTACACTTGGGTTCTAGGCTTCAACATTTGGGTGTGTCAGATCCTCGATGCCCTTTTTGTGGACAACTTGAGACTTTTAGTCATATCTTCTGGTATTGCAGAAGATGTTATCTTTATTTGAGCATTAAAGATTGTCATTAGTATCAAAGATTATCAGTCGATTACCTATGCTATCTAGTCGGTAAAAGGAAGTACTACAAGCTATACATGCTAGTCAGTTAACTACATAAGCCTTGACACCGAGTTATCTCAAGGCAGTACCAAGAACAAAAAGAGAATAGTTTTACTGAGCATCAGTGCATACTGATACCGAGTGTCAATAACACCAAGAAGATTGGACACCGAGCACCAGTGAAACTACCGAGCAGTATTGATAGTGTTTACTGAGCAATCCAGGAAACAACATAGTAATCAGTTTTGGCACATCTATCTATGCAGATAGTTACAACAGAATCATAAAATGTTTTACCAAGATTGAGGATCATTTATTGTAGATGTAATCATTAATTTAGATGATCTCTATGTAATTGCTAGATCTAGGTTTTTTTGTACACCGTAGATCTTAGGGTTTTTCCTAATATATTGTAACCTAATTTCGTTAAGCAGCAATAGCAATATGTTATATATTTGTATTTCATGTCATTTTGAACAGGCATGATAATGATGATATGTTTGGTATGAAAAAGTGAAGGAGATCTTTAAGAAAGAAGACAACTTCAAGACATCAGTTATCAGACAAAGAATAGCAGAATACATAGACATTCAGATCAGGTAGAATTAGACAAGGCTACCAAGCAATTCGGAGATAAGATTTTCACATATCAAGGTGATATTTATCCAATACTTAATAGATCTATTTCAGACAAGGTTAAGTTGTCATTTGTAGATACATCCTATTATTCTCTAATAATTGTAACAGAGTTAGCAAAAATCTCTTAACAGAGTAGACCTAACAGTCTTTTGTAAATCTCTTAACTGAGTACACACTCAAGTAGTTTTGTTAAATCCTATAACTAGGTAGATCTAGCTGATTTAATTGTTACTCCTAATAGGGTAAGATCATCAGAAGTGATCACAACTTGTAGCCCTAATAGGAAAACTTTATTATCTGTAGTAGTGAAGAATTTGTGGGTGTCATCCCCACCGCAGTTTATACCTTCTAACAAGGGTTTCTGCGTAACCAAAATACTTGTGTTATGTGACTAAATTGTTATTTGATTTCATGCAATTTACATTTACAAGTTAATTGAATGAATAGATTCAGTTGGGTAGACTAGTCTACTATTGTTTGCAGATTGAGTTTCAAGTTGAAAGTTTTTGTGGGCATTGATTCACCCCTCCCCTCTCAGTGCCCTATCTCTCCATTCCAACAATTGGTATAAGAGCTCAGATCTCTTATTGGACAATTTAATCACTGAAGAGTAAAGATCTAACCATGGAGAGATATAAGTTGGACAAGACAATAGAGAATCAAAAGATTCAGATGTAGATGTTCATGGAGCAGTACAAACAAGCTAAGGATGCATTGAAGAAGTTACTGGTTCAGAGAAAGAACCTGACTATTCTGGAAAATGAGACCACTTACAATGAAGAAGAGATTGATGACTTATTTGATAACATTAGATCTAGTTCAGGAAGTATTTCTAATGGTTCTGAAAGTGCAATCTCTAATTTGTCTGAAAAGAATCTTCACTTGACTAAACAAGTGAAAGCCTTGCAGATCGGTCAAGAATCACAGATGGTGAGAATGATTGATGTAATGAACAATGCTAGACAAGCTAAACAACAAAGGAATCTAGTTGTTGAAGACCGAAGACAGATGACTGAACAACTTCAAGCAAAAGAAATTGAGATATAAAGACTTACCGAGCATCATTTTGAAATATCCAATCAAATGATGATCGTAAACTAGGAGATCAACCAAGTAAATGGTGAGTTGTCAAGAAAACTTGAAGATATTAGAATACTCAAGGAAGAAAATGAAAAACTGAGGAATGAAATAAAGATGCAACAACAACATAATGAAATGATAAAGAAAGCTGAAGACAGTTCTAAGAAGATTGATGATTTTTTGATTAATCAAAGAACGTTTGGAAGCAAAGCTAGATTAGGCTAAATTGGACAAGGAGAATCATCCAAACAAGCTAAACAAGTGAACAACAATCAAAATCAAAAACCTAAGACACTGACATGCTATCACTATGACAAACCAGGACATACTTCAAATATTTATAGGAGTAAAGCACAAGGTAAACCTACAGTCACTCCTAAGTTTAATGGTTATTGTTATTATTGTGGTAAATTTGGACATCAAGTATATGAATGTAGAGCTAAGATGAATAAGAATCCTAAAAATCCTACCATGGAGAAACTATGTTACACTTGTAACAAGCATGGACACACTTCACAAGAGTGTAAGGAATAGATGAAGCAAGTCTAGACACCAAAACAAAAGAACAAACCTTATCAATCGAAGAGACAAAATAGTGCATACACTTGGGATTACAACACATGGGTTAATTGCACAGTATGTGGAAGGTATGGACATATTGCAGTGAATTGTTTGAGGAAGAGATGGGCTGGAAAATCTCGAAGCTAGACAAGAACTGGTATGGCATGCTTACATTGCCATAAAGTCAGTCACCTAAGCAAGGATTACAGAGACCGGGCACCAAAAGGACATATATTTGAGAGTGGCAACACTATTGAAGATATCATGAGGATTAGAAATACTATGTGGAGAAAGGCATCAAATGAGAATGTTGAGTCAAGCAATGCAGTGGATGAAACCTTGTCCATTAGATTAGGTGACATTAGTACCTCCACCTAAGGTGAAAAAGGTATGTATGGAACTGATATTCCAAATTGATCTTATCTAACATACAGTTCCTTATATTTGATGTGCACATACCAAATCTGCATGAATTAAGATGCATTATGGTTTATAAATTTTGAGCTAACAAAGTCATACAGTCGGTATAAGCAAGACCGAGTAGAGAGTTACCCATTGGTGACTATTATGCAAGGTTAACCGAGTATCAGTATCAATCGAGTGGAAATTTTTGTGTTAATTGAGTTGTTGATGTTTTGTGATAATCATCAAGTTGATAGTTGTCATCGAGTTGGAACTGGGTCAAGCATTAATGACAAGTATTTTAAGAGGGAATTCAAAAAAGGCTATAAATATACGGAAGAGTTAGTTCATTCTTCACAAAGCGATTTTGAAGAGCGATAATAGTCAGAGCTAATTCGAGCTTAGAGTTTTCAGAAGCATTCAAGTCAGTTTCAGATCAAACCGAGTGCATTCTACATCATTTCCTAGTAAGTACAACTTCTATCGAGCACATTCAATGTATTTTGTCGAAACCCTAAGTTGATTATAAAGGCATCCGCATCCAAGGAAAACGAATCTAAAATTCTAGAAGAGGAAGTGAACCTAATTGTTTTAGCTAACTGTGATGAACCCAAGTACAAACTTCATCCGGAAGTTGTGTCTAAGATTGATTCAGTAGGAGCTTTCTCAAGCATCCCACCTAGGTTTTTGTTAGTTGAAGACGTTAAATCTTACATCCACTGCAAAATAGGAGAAATTGAAGATTTTGAGATAGTTGTAGCTTATCAGAAGCTTTGCAGTGATGATGGCAAACTGAAACTGGAATTCAAACAGGTCGATAAGATTGGTCTTACAAATGCCCTAATCTTCCTAAAAACTTTTTAAAATGAATGGATAAGGGTTGTACTCGATCGGTATCATGATGGGATATTTTGGTTGGATGAACCAGTCAAGGTCACAAAGGAAATGATTCGTAGAGTTACCGAATACTCAACAACTGACAAGGCCAAGGCTTTTCGTAGTGCTTCAAGCATCGATATTGAAAAGAATATAGGTGCAACATGGGATGGCCGAGCACTAAAAATTTCTACAATTGAGGACTCGAAGGTTAAGTTTGCAGCACATGTCATCGACTATAAGATCTATCAGTCGAATAGACTGAACAGTGTACCATGTGGAGCTGTAGACATCACATATAAAATGGTAAAGAAGAGTTTTTAGTTAGACCTTTCCAAGCTTCTTCTAAAGAAGATTAAATAAAATATGAAGACCATTCGGTCGGCAAAGTCGAATACTTGTAAGTTCAGATCACTTCTAGTGTGCATATTTTTCCATTTACAATGGTTTTTCCCTTTTGTCGGTAATGTAGATTGGCCTACTGAAAAACCTATCATTGTGCAAATTCATGATATGATGAATGACTTGGGAAATAATCTGAACAAAGTTCTTGATGAGTATTTTGAGAAGTTTAAGATTAGAATGAATTCTTAGAGTAGAATTCCTAGTAAATTCATCGAAGAATATGAGATGGATATTTGTTTTCTTATGGACACCGACCACACAATGATAAAGGTTGTGGAGCCTAGGATTAAATGGCTAGCCCCCATGGGTTATGAAATTGATATTAATTTTTCTTCAAATCAATCAAGCCTCTGCTGGCTACACCTAAAGACAAAAAGGTAGAGAGGTTTGGAACATTTGAGGAGGCCAAGACAAGAATAAAAACATGCCTGGTTATCAGTAAGATAACTAAGTGTTTTATATATATATATGAATTGGTTGATTTGAATGTGAATGTGTGTGGAATGTGATGGGAAATATAAGATCCACCTCTAAATCCAAATTCCCAAATGAGAGATCGAAATTGATCACCCAAAAGGTTAATGCACAAAAGAATCAATCTATGGAGAATGTGAATAAAGAAGAAAACCTTATATTTAGTTATGAAAAGTATGTATTGAAATCTTAATTGAATTGAAGACAAATACTAACATCAAAATAGGGAAAATCTGGAAAATGTTGTTTTCTGATGTCTATATACCGTTTTGGGAAATTTTGCAAGTGGATCCAAGTTGAAAATGCAGAAATAGAGAAAACCCATAAATGTTTTATCTTTCTGATGAAGGTTGACCTTGACCCATAGCCAGGGTAAGAGCTTACCTTGGGGTACAATCTTACCCCAAAATGTCAACCTTGACCTGCACTACTCCGACAAAAATTTTGTTTGCAAATCTTGAAAGTTTGTCGAAAAGGGTACTCAAATCTACACTGATATTCGTTGTCCTACACCTGTATCTGCAAGAAAAAGGGTTTTGTTGTTTGGATGAAGGGTTTTCCTTGGTCAAACCCCGGTTTGGAATCAACCTTTAGAATGGAATTGAAATAGAGAATGCTAGCAAGTAGTAGAAATAGATCTAAGAATGAAGCTATGATATTCAATAGATATGCAATTGTATTTGAAATGTAAACAACTATATTGATATGAAAGCTTGGACTTAACACTAATAAATGTAAATAAAAAACTCCATGATTGTATGCTTGGAATCCACCTTGAAGAGAGAATGGATAGATCTTGAAGATGAACAAAGGATCTTGAAGGAAGATCACACCACCATGATGGATAGATCTAGGGTTTGAATGATGAATCTTGAATGCTTGAACCAAATCCCTTCAAAGGCTTGAATGCTTGAACAATACTTGATAATGGATGCTTGATTTCCTTCTACACCTCGCTTGCTTATGATCTCCTTTTTTCTTGAGAAAACTTGAGCACTTGATCTCAAAACTTGATTTCTTGATCATGAAAGTGGATGGATAAAATGAGAGAGGAAGGCTTCCTTGTATACAAATCTAGGGCACAAACTTCTAGAGAGGTTGACATACAGAAAATTAATTCCCATTAAGTACAAACCCCTAGAAATGGACCCATATTAAATATAATTTGAGGATTTACCATTTCAAAGCCCGAAACAGCCGACCTGAAAGTGGGAAAACAAATTTTTGAACTTCTCCCCACATCCGACAAACTTTCTGATAAAAAGGGGAACCTGGGTCAAGGTCGAGGTCAACTTTGACCTGGGTCAAGGTCCAGGTCGACTTTGACCTGGGTCAAGGTCCAGGTCGAATTTGACCTAGGTCAAGGTCGAGGTCAACCTTTACCCAGGGGTTCAAGACCCATGGAAAATGAGCTGGG
The DNA here is from genome assembly GCA_027943335.1 of Chamaecyparis obtusa. Taxonomy (NCBI): domain Eukaryota; kingdom Viridiplantae; phylum Streptophyta; class Pinopsida; order Cupressales; family Cupressaceae; genus Chamaecyparis; species Chamaecyparis obtusa. The sequence continues at coordinate 988,771 of BSBK01004874.1, forward strand.
AGAGGAAAACAATGCCCGGAGAGGCCCAGACAGAGCCCTAAATAGGCACAAAAGATGGGAAGGGGGAAGAAAATAGGGGACAACATGATGAAGGCCCAAAACACCCCCTAAGGAGGGCTAAATTCTCTTAACATGGAAATGCTTCCATTTTAAGATGATACATTAAGCCCCCACTTTAGCGGGAGTATGGAAATCGAACATACTCACCATAAAGGAGAAGAAAGATTCAAGTGGATTTGCAACGAGATAGAATAACACTTAGATAAGGACATAAGCCCCCAAGATAAGGATCCTAACTCAACATACACACATGAGGGCACAAAAATGAACAAAAAGAGGGGTTAGTACAAAAACAAACCAAAATCAACTAGCAAAGGAAACCTTGCTAAGAAAATGTTTCCTATACTAATATCATATTTGGAAAGCTATCATAAAAGCATAAATGATTAGATAATAAAGACAAAAGCAACACTATAAATAACATAGCTTCATGATCCGGTGAAAGAAAAAAGAGAGACAAGAGAAAGTGATTACCTCGCCCAGTAAGATGCCCACCTTACTGTGAATCACCAAGGAGGGAGAGCCCAATAGGTAGCAAAACCTGATAGTTCACCCAAAAACTATGTTTTGCAATTGTAATGCATCTTCTAACGACTTCTAGAATACTCATAGATCCACCTTCTTGTATCACTATGAATATAAAATGCGCGTCCCTTCTGGATTTAGCAACTTATGTGTGTTACCTTCAATGGATTTAGCATATTGAAATGCGTGTCTCTTCAAGATTTAGCAACTTATGTGTGTTACCTTTAGAGGATTTAGCATATTCAAAATTGAAAAATGCATGTCTCTTCAAGATTTAACAACTTATGTGCGTTACCTTCAGAGGATTTAGCATATTGAAATGCATGTCTCTTCAAGATTTAGCAACTTATGTGCATTACCTTAAGAGGATTTAGCATATAAATGAAAAATTATAGTACAAGGGAGACCCTATATATGCCCCCTCCTTATCGTGGCTGTCTACTAGACATGATAAGGAAGAGAGAGAGGATACCTACTTTACAACATAAGGAGATATTCTGCTAACAACAATGTTCACTATATTCTTAGCGAAAGGTATTGACCCATACATCCAAGAGTATAGATAATCGTGAAAAGGATATGCCACTTATGGAAAAAGGATCCTCAGAGAGGAAGAGATCTTATCAACAAGACCCCCACCATACATGAGTGCTTTAGATAAAATATCATCTTTCAAAGATAGACCAAACAGGAAAAAAGATTCAAGCATCAAGCCCCCTGCAACGAAGAGGAATAGGAATCTCTGGAATGGGGAAAAAAACTCTAACACCAAAGCAAGGGTAAGAGTTTATAAAGAATATCATTTGCAAAATAAAGAAGAGGTGATGACCTAGGATAACAACCTCTCATATAATAGGGTATCCATAGTCAAAACCTTAGTCAGTATAATGAAATAATATTGCAATATAAACAAATGCCACTAAGCTAAGGAAAGCAAATCCCTAGACAAAGAGAAGGAAGAAAGAACCTTTCCCCCCAGGGATGAAGACAAGGGATACCTTCGCAAACAAATGTCTTTTAGAAAAATATCTTGAATAGAATCTATGGATGATTATAAACATAATACAAAACCATAGAGAGAGAGGATAGAAAGAATACTGATTAAGCTCAACAAAAAACCTAATGGATCCTAGGAGACTGGATGAAAATACACCTCTTGCCCCCGAGTCCAGAGATAAGAGGAGAAGAGATTTACATTATATCAGAATGAGGTGTATCCCCTATATCAAAATTATGAAGGAATTGTAAAACTGCTCGAGAATAAGGTATTATTCCTAAAGCAACTCTTTCTCTAACATATAACTTGAAGTGCACACAATCAACAAGTAAATGTGTATTACAATAATGAAAAGGACATTTGTATTTGTATAGAGCATCTATCAGCATAGGTCTAAATATTTCTTTCTTGGAATTCATTAACTCAACATATACCTTCTTAGCCACCTCTTGACGAATATCAGGGTTTTCTAAGGTAGGTGTAGGGAGTAGATCATGAAGAGGAGGACGACGATTAACATCAATCACCTTGGATTGAGACTGTGAACAACCAACACCATGCATATCTGGTTTAGGAGGTATATGAACCGGATATTTGATACCATGCTCACTAACACCAAGCCCTAAACCTCTATAACCTTGTTTAGTCATCATATTATATCTTGTAGTGTACATATCATGTAAATATTCTACAAGAGGTGATTGTTTATTGTGTTCATGAGTGAATGTTGTATAGAGTGGAATAATAGGTTTCGAAGAAGTTTCTTTTCTCTTTCCTTTAATATCATTTTGTATCGGATAAGAAGGGGATGGTAAATCCAAGAATTATTGCACATCTGCATCATGAACCATAGTTTGAGCCTCATCAAAAGGATGAGGATAACTAGGGATAGAAGATGGAGAATTAGGAATGTTAGTCATCGGATAAGGATTACGAATATTATGAACTATATTAGGAAGTATAGGATTTGGATTAGGAACTATATTAGGAAGTATAGGATTAGGATTAGGAAGATTAGGAGATGGTGTATCATCTACCAAATTCTTCACATAATCCAAAAGAGTAATAAGTCCTCCACATATATCTTTAATGAAAGCCTTGAAAGTAGGAAGACTAGTATTGGTCAATCTCATAATAGAATAGGCAAGTGAAAAATGAAGAGTAACGAACATAATGAAGTGGATAATACTCTCATAAACATCATAAGTATGATAAAGAGATGCTAAAAGGAGGATAATAAAGAAAATAACCACACAACAAAGCAACTTAAAGATCTTCATAGTAAATGAAATGCAAGAAATTTTTTTGGGTTTTGTAGAATATATATATTTTGTTGTGTTTTGAATGTTAAAATGCAAGAGCATAAAAGAAAATAGAAGATCTAACACCAAAAAGAAAGAGTTGTCTATCGCGGGTTCACCAAAATGTAAGATATATATATATATATATATATATATATATATATATATATATATATATATATATATATATATATATATATATATATATATATATATATATATATATATATATATATATATATATATATATATATATATATATATATATATATATATATGAGTTGGTTGAATATGAATGGTTGATGTGAATGTGAATGTGTGTAGAATGTGATGGGAAATATAAGATCCACCTCTAAATCCAAATTCCCAAAGGAGAGATCCAAATTGATCAACCCAAAAGGTTAATGCACAAAAGAATCAATCTATGGAGAATGTGAATAAAGAAGAAAACCTTATGTTTAGTTATGAAAAGTATGTATTGAAAGCTTAATTGAATTGAAGACAAATACTAACCTCAAAATAGGGAAAATCTAGAAAATGTTGTTTTCTGATGTTTGTGTACCGTTTCAAGAAATTTTACAACCAGATCCAAGCTGAAAATGCAGAAATAGAGAAAACCCAAAAAACTTTTGTCTTTCTAATGAAGGTCGACCTTGACCAAGAGCCAGGGTTAGATCTTACCCCAAAAAGTCAACCTTGACCTGCACTACTCCGACAAAAATTCTGTTCGTAGATCCTAAAAGTTTGTCGAAAAGGGTACTCAAATCCACACTAATATTCATTGTCCCACACCTATATCTACAAGAAAAAGGGTTTTGTTGTTTGGATGAGGAGTTTGCCTTGGTCAAACCCGAGTTTGGAATCAACCTTTAGAATGGAATTGAAATAGAGAATGCTAGCAAGTAGTAGAAATAGATCTAAGAATGAAGCTATGATATTCAATAGATATGCAATTGTATTTGAAATGTAAACAACTATATTGATATGAAAGCTTGGACTTAACACTAACAAATGTAAATAAAAAACTCCATGATTGTATGCTTGTAATCTACCTTGAAGAGAGAATGGATAGATCTTGAAGATGAACAAAGGATCTTGAAGGAAGATCACACCACCATGATGGATAGATCTAGGGTTTGAATGATGAATCTTGAATGCTTGAACCAAATCCCTTCAAAGGTTTGAATGCTTGAATGATACTTGATAATGGATGCTTGATTTCCTTCTACACCTCACTTGCTTATGATCTCTTTTTTTCTTGAGAAAACTTGAGCACTTGATCTCAAAACTTGATTTCTTGATCATGAAAGTGGATGGATAAAATGACAGAGGAAGACTTCCTTTTATACAAATCTAGGGCACAAACTTCTAGAGAGGTTGACATATAGAAAATAAATTCCCATTAAGTACAAAACCCTAGAAATTGACCCATATTAAATATAATTTGAGGATTTACTATTCTAAAGCCTAAAACAGCCGACCCGAAAGCGGGAAAATAAACTTTTGAACTTCTCCCTGCATCTGACAAACTTTTTGATGAAAAGGGGAACCTGGGTCAAGGTCAAGGTCAACTTTGACCTAGGTCAAATTCAAGGTCAAATTTGACCTAGGTCAAGGTCAAGGTCGACCTTGACCCAAGGGTTCAAGATCCCTGGAAAATGAGTTGGGAGAGGAAAACAGTGCCTGGGGAGGCCCAGACAGAGCCCTAAACAGGCACAAAAGATGGGAAGGGGGTAGAAAATAGGGGACAACATGATGAAGGTCCAAAAAAGCCCCTAAGGAGGGCTAAATGATCTTAACATGGAAGTGCTTTTGTTTTAAGATGATACATTAAGCCCCCACTTTAGCGGGAGTATGGAAATCGAACATACTTATGGTAAAGGAGAAGAAAGATTCAAGTGGATTCGCAACGAGATAGAATAACACTTAGTTAAGGACACAATCCCCCAAGCTAAGGATACTAACTCAACATACATGCATGAGGGTGCAAAAACAAACAAAAAGAGGGGTTAGTACTAAAACAAACCAAAATCAACTAGCAAAGGAAACCTTGCTAAGAAAATGTTTCCTATACTAATATCATATTTGGAAAGCTATCATAAAAGCATAAATGATTACATAAGAAAGACAAGAGAAACACTATAAATAACAAAGCTTCATGATCCACTCCTACTAGCATGAAAGCGAAAAGAGAGAAAAGAGAAAGTGATTACCTCACCCAGTAACATGCCCACCTTACCGTGAATCACCAAGGAGGGAGAGCCCAACAGGTAGCAAAACCTGATAGTTCACCCAAAAACTATGCTTTGCAATTGTAATGCATCTTCTGAAGGCTTCTGGAACACTCATAGATCCACCTTCTTGTATCACTATGAATATAAAATGTGTGTCCCTTCAGGATTTAGCAACTTTCCTTCCACCGATTTAGCATATTGAAATGCATGCCTCTTCAAGATTTAGCAACTTATGTGCGTTGCCTTTAGAGGATTTAGCATATTGAAAATTGAAAAATGTGTGTCTCTTCAGGATTTAGAAACTTATGTGCATTACCTTTGAATGATTTAGCATATTGAAATGTGTGTCTCTTCAGGATTTAGCAACTTATGCGTATTACCTTCAAAGGATTTAGCATATTGAAAATTTGAAAAATGCGTGTCTCTACAGGATTTAGCAACTTATGTGTGTTACCTTCAGAGGATTTAGAATATAAATTAAAAACTATAGTACAAGGGAGACCCTATATATGCCCCCCTCCTTATCATGGCTGTCTACTAGACATGATAAGGAAGAGAAAGAGGATACCTACTTCACAACGTAAGGAGATATCCTGCTAACAACAATGTTCACTATATTCTTAGGGAAAGGTATTGACCCATACATCCAAGAGTATAGATAATCGTGAAAAGGATATGTCACTTATGGAAAAAGGATCCTCAAAGAGAAAGAGATCTTATCAAAAAGACCCCCACTGTAGAGGAGTGCTTTAGATAAAATATCATCTTTCAAAGATAGACCAAATGGGAATAAAGATTCAAGCATCAAGCCCCCTGCAACGAAGAGGAATAGGAATCTCTGGAATGAGGGAAACAACTCTAACCCAAAGCCAGGGTAAGATTTTATAAAGAATATCATTTGCAAAATAAAGAAGAAGCGATGACCTAGGACAACAACCTCTCATATAACAGGGTATCCATAGTCAAAACCTCAGTTAGTGAAATGAAATAATATTGCAATATAAACAAATGCCACTAAGCTAAGGAAAGCAAATCCCTAGACAAAGAGAAGGAAGAAAGAAACTTGCCCCCCAGGGATGAAGACAAGGGATACCTTCGCAAAACAAATGTCTTTTAGAAAGATATCTTGAATAGAATCTATGGATGATTATAAATATAATACAAAACCATAGAGAGAGAGGATAGAAAGAATACCGATTAAGCTCAACAAAAAGCCTAATGGATCCTAGGAGACTGGATGAAAATACACCTCTTTCCCTTAGTCTAGAGACAAGAGGAGAAGAGATTTATATAATATCAGAATGAGGGGTATCCCTTATATCAAGATTATGAAGGAATTGTAAAACTACTCGAGAATAAGGTATTATTCCTAAAGCAGCTCTTTCTCTAACATATAACTTGAAATGCACACAATCAACAAGTAAATGTGTATTACGATAATGAAAAGGACATTTGTATTTGTATAGAGCATCTATCAGCATAGGTCTAAATATTTCTTTCTTGGAATTCATTAACTCAACGTATACCTTCTTAGCCACCTCTTGACGAATATCAAGGTTTTCTAAGGTAGGTGTAGGGAGTAGACCATGAAGAGGAGGACAACGATTAACATCAACCACCTTGGATTGAGATTGTGAACAACCAACACCATGCATATCTAGTTTAGGAGGTATATGAACAAGATATTTGATACCATGCTCATTAAAACCAAGCCCTAAACCTCTATAACCTTGTTTAGTCATCATATTATATCTTGTAGTGTACGTATCATGTAAAGCTTCTACACGAGGTGATTATTTATTGTGTTCATGAGTGAAAGTTGTATAAGGTGGAATAATAAGTTTAGAAGAAGTTGCTTTTCTCTTTCCTTTAATATCATTTCGGATCGGATAAGAAGGGGATGGTAAATCCAAGAATTCTTGCACATCTACATCATGAACCATAGTTTGAGCCTCATCAAAAGTATGAGAAGAACTAGGGATAACAGATTGAGAATTAGGAATGTTAGTAATCAGATAAGGATTAGGAATATTAGGAAGTATAGGATTAGGATTAGGAGCTAGATTAGGAAGTATAGGATTAGGATTATGAAGATTAGGAGATGGTGTATCATCTACCAAATTCTTCACATAATTCAAAAGAGTAATAAGTCCTCCACATATATCTTTAATGAAAGCCTTGAAAGTAGGAAGACTAGTATTGGTCAATCTCATAATAGCATAGGCAAGTGAAAAATGAAGAGTAACGAACATAATGAAGTGGATAATACTCTCATAAACATCACAAGTATAATAAAAAGATGCTAAAAGGAGGATAATAAAGAAAATAACCACACACCAAAGCATCTTAAAGATCTTCATAGTAAATGAAATGCAAGAAATATTTTTGGATTTTGTAGAATATATAGATTTTTGTGTTTTGAATGTTAAAATGCAAGAGCATAAAAGGAAATAGAAGATCTAACACCAAAGAGAAAGAGTTGTCTATCGCGGGTTCACCAATACATATATATATATATATATGAATTGGTTGAATATGAATGGTTGATGTGAATGTGAATGTGTGTGGAATGCGATGGGAAATATAAGATCCACCTCTAAATCCAAATTCCCAAAGGAGAGATCCAAATTGATCAACCCAAAAGGTTAATGCACAAAAGATCAATCTATGGAGAATGTGAATAAAGAAGAAAACCTTATATTTAGTTATGAAAAGTATGTATTGGAATCTTAATTGAATTGAAGACAAATACTAACCTCAAAATAGGGCAAATCTGGAAAATGCTATTTTCTGATGTCTATGTACCATTTCTGAAAATCTTGAATGCTTGAATGATACTTGATAATGGATGCTTGATTTCCTTCTACACCTCGCTTACTTATGATCTCCTTTTTTCTTGAGACAACTTGAGCACTTGATCTCAAAACTTGATTTCTTGATCATGAAAGTGGATGGATAAAATGAGTGAGGAAGGCTTCCTTTTATACAAATCTAGGGCACAAACTTCTAGAGAGGCTGAAATATAGAAAATAAATTCCTATTAAGTGCAGACCCTTAGAAATGGACCCATATTAAATATAATTTGAGGATTTACCATTATGAAGCCTGAAACAGCTGACCCGGAAGTAGGAAATCAAATTTTTGAACTTCTCCCTGCATCCGACAAACTTTCTGATGAAAAAGGGAACCTAGGTCAAGGTTGAGGTCAACTTTGACCTAGGTCAAGGTCGAGGTTGACCTTTATCCAGGGGTTCAAGACCCCTGGAAAATGTGTTGGGAGAGGAAAACTGTGCCTGGGGAGGCCCAAACAAAGCCCTAAATAGGCACAGAAGATGGGAAGGGGGCAGAAAACAAGGGACAACATGATGAAGGCCCAAAACACCCCCTAAGGAGGGTAAACACTCATAACATGGAAGTGCTTCCATTTTAAGATGATACACTAAGAAATCAAGAAAAATGATGAAAAGTTTAGTTGAGAAGTTTGGAGATGATTCTGGATCATCTGATGGTTCACTGGTTGAAGTTGTAGCCGAAGGTCAATTAATGTTAACTAATAAAGCACATGACAGTGAAGAAACCGAATCTAATAAAGTGACAGATTCTACACTAATTTCCCCTTCACCAACTCCAAAGAAGAGGCAATTAAAAGTGCTATACAGGGCATAGACAAGGTCAGAAACTGTAGCTTCACCACCATTGAAAAAGGGAGTTGTGAAGATTACAAAACCAAAGGCAGCATCACCTACAAAAATATATACAAAGAGAGGAACAAAAGCTACTACATAAGCACCAAGGAAAAGAAGAAAACTGTTAAGAGGTAAGGAAGATTTAGAAGATGAGGAAAATGATAACAATCAATTCAAAGTGGTTAACAATAAAGATAGAACAATTGGTGAAGTTGTTGAGGATATCATTGAGAATGGTGAACTCACTGATCCTGAAATCAGTCGATTTGAGCACATGTCAACTGAGGATCAGAACACAATAGAAGAGGAAATCACCTAGATGATGATTCGATTTGAGAGAGTTCCACTTGAATTTGCCAAGCAATTACCTAAGGCATTAGAGGAAAGAATAAATCAGAAATGGTCCTATGCCTTAGACACCGAGAAGAAAATGAGGGAAAAATCCCTAGTTTTGACAATTCCTAATTTTTCTATCACTACGATTGAGGACTACACGACAACATATTCTAGGAGATTCAGAGTAAAAATTCAGGCAATGTAGATACTAGATGAGAATCTAGTAGATATAGATGAGTCAAGTCAACTCATTTGGACCTCAATAGTTGTAGCTTGAGAGCAAGCTGAAAAGATGGCATTTATTAACTTGTCTAAGAAGAGACATAAATCAAAAGGTAAAGGCATCCATATTGAAGATGCACACTTGGCATTGAACCAATAAAAGGTAGATCTATCAGATACTGAGGTACCTAATACCATAGATGCCATCGAAGACTTAAATATTTCACAGGATGCACCAGATCAGGTTGAGATCCAAATTGTAGATAACAATGCACTAGATGTACTCATTTAGGACATCACAAATGGTGATCCTGATGATCGAGATGATGATGAGGATGTGAATGTTGTTGGAGGCACAACACAAGAAGAAGGTACTTTTACCTAGCCTACAATCACATCATTGCCGAGTGAACTTCTTATCTTGATGGAAGTAGTTGAAATTGTAACCAAGGAACAACCCGAAGGCTCAAACCCTAAGCAACCGATGGATACATCAGGGGAACAAGGAGTTGGAACATCGACAGAAACAAATAAGCTTGGAGAAAAAGAAGCAACAAAGGAAGATACAAAGGGCCAAGATGACCCCAAAGAAACTGAGGCTACCCCACTTGACACAACATTAGAGGTTCCGTCTCAAACAACTAACACACCAGTTACCAAGGAGTAGAAAAAGGAAGAAAACATGTCAACTAAGCAAGACACACAAAATGTTGAGGAGAAAGCAATAGTACAATTTGTAAAGAGCTCACCTCAAGAGTTGGAGAAGAAGAAGAAGAAGAAGAAGAAACAAGGAAAAGGGCTAGTCACACTAGCTAAAATCATTGTTATACCTGATTGTGACTCAAGGAACTTAAGGCCCAAAGAACTCAGAAAATATGGGAAGTTGTGTACAAGCAAAGAAACACAAGAAAAGCTGAGAATGGAATGCAAGAGCAAGGAGATATTGGAAAATGTAAGAGACATCTTACAACAGGTCGTACTAGAGGTATAGATTAATTAGGACACACCTATAATGGACCAACTTGCTACACTTGCACAAGATATTAATGCCCCTAACATTGAAGCTGAGAAAAGAATTGAAGAAAGGGCAGAGTCAAAGATTCAGGATAAACTTGCAGAGAAAATCAGCCAGGAAGTGGAAATAAACAAGGTGAAATTATCCGAGGTAATAACCGACATACAATCTATTACTCAATTAATTAGTTAGATATTGATTAAGATTTGCACTGTGGAGACCTTCACTGTTGAGATTAGTGAGAAAATTAAACAACTGGATATCAAAATCCAAGCCAGTGCACAAGCAGCCTTAATCGAGCCAGATGCTTTTGGTAAGCATATACTGAAGGTTCAAGAACTTAGGCGGTTAAGAGAAGATCTAAGGAAGTAGGAAGAAAGGATAAGTGACAAGGTCACCGAGCTACAAACTGAGTTGCTTCCTTATTTGAATTTTTTTGAAAAACACATTGTCAAAGAGCAAACACTTGTTCCAACACTAGAGATTTCTGTGTTGGAGAACATCTTTGACATGCATGCACAAGTCGGTCTTGAGCACATTGCTCTAACCAACTTGAAAGAGGAATGGGCAAACCTCTTAGATTCTTTGAAAAAAACCCACTAGCATATTTTTGATAAACTGTAAGTACACACTTTTGAGTTTGGCATTAGTATCAAAAAGGGGGAAAACTAATGTATATGCCAAACTATGTGAATATATGATAAGTGTACTACATACTACCGAGAGCATGCACCGAGGGGGAGAAATTTTGAAATTTTGTTAAGTTATGGTATCTATGTATATAAGGCAAAGTTAGAACAATTTTGAGACATCAGGTCTATATGCATTCAAGGTTTTGATACTAATGCCAAAGGGGGAGATTGTTATATCTACTTGAGCATTAAAGATTTTATTAGTATCAAAGATTATTAGTCGGTTACCTATCCTATCTAGTCGGTAAAAGGAAGTACTACAAACTATACATGCTAGTCGGTTAACTACATAAGCCTTGACACCGAGTTATCTCAAGGCAGTACTGAGAACAAAAAGAGAATAGTTTTATCGAGCATCAGTGCATACCGATACCAAGCGTCAGTAAACACTGAGCAGACTGGACACCGAGCACCAGTGAAACTACCGAGCAGTATTGATAGTGTTTACCGAGCAATCCAGGAAATGACATAGTAATCAGTTTTGGCACATCTATCTATGCAGACGGTTACAACATAATCATAAAACATTTTACCAAGATTGAGGATAATTTATTGTAGATGTAATCATTAATTGTGATGATGATCTCTATGTAATTGCTAGATCTAGGTTATTTTTGTACACAATAGATCTTAGGGTTTTTCCTAAGATATTGTAACCTTATTTTGTTAAGCGACAATAGCAGTATGCTATATATATTTTTATTTCATGTCATTTTGAACAGGCATGATAAGGATGATATGTTTGGTATGAACAAGCGAAGGAGATCTTGAAGCAAGAAGCCAACTTCAAGACATCAGTTATCAGACAGAGAAGAGCAGAATACAGAGACATTCATATCAGGTAGAATCAGACAAAGCTACCAAGCAATTCATAAATAAGATTTCCACATATCAAGGTGATATTTATTCAATACTTAATAGATCTGTTTCAGACAAGGTTAAGTTGTCATTTGCAGATACATCATGTTATTCTCTAATCATTGTAATAGAGTTAGCAAAAATCTCTTAACAGAGTAGACCTAACAGTCTTTTGTAAATCTCTTAACCGAGTACACACTCAAGTAGTGTTGTTAAAATCCTATAACTAGGTAGATCTAGTTGATCTAATTGTTACTCCTAACAGGGTAAGATCATAAGAAGTGATCACAACTTGTAGCCCTAATAGACAAACTTTATTATTTGCAGTAGTGAAGAATTTGTGGGTATCATCCCCACCGCAGTTTTTACCTTCTAACAAGGGTTTTTGCGTAACCAAAATTCTTGTGTTATGTGACTGAATTGTTATTTGATTTCATCCAATTTACATTTACAAGTTAATTGTATGAATAGATTCTATTGGGTAGATTAGTTTATTATTGTTTGTAGATTGAGTTTCAAGTTGAAAGTTTTTGTGGGCACTGATTCACCCCTCCCCTCTCAGTACCCTATCTCTTCATTCCAATAGAAGAGCCCAACAATATTGAATTTGGATTCATGATTTTTTTCAGCCATTTAGGCCTGAACCCTTCTCCTAGCATATGGTCTTGCAAAGAGATTCTCCTAGGCTTCCCTTCAAGACTTTGCAAATATGGCATGCTTTCAAGATGGAAATCATCTTCACTTTATGGAAGGATAGAAGTGTTTCTTGATATAAATGTTTCAATGTACACTAAAGCATGTATATGTAATAATGTTATGGTACAGATTCAGGTGAAAGCCAATAAAGTGGCCCTTGAGGTCACTCACTTGCAAGAATTACTTCAACATTGGGGAAATGCCCCTTGTATAGTAGCCAAAGTTCCATTGAATATTTCTATTTTTGATGACAGATCTTTGTCTCCTAGGTGCCAACATGGCCATGGTTTCTCCACCTAGCTCTCTTAGACGTCGCGTTCCCAGGCCTCTCACCTCCACTCCAATGGAGGAAGAGATTTTTAGAGGCGTTGCTCAGCTTCTCCGTCCTATGGTGATTCTACCCAAGCTTGGTCGACTAACAATGTTGCTCCTATTGCTCTGAGTGGCTCTAATTGGTCAGATGTTGATGATGATTCTGGATGGCCCACCTCTTCCAAGTGGGTCCCGCAATTGGCATTGGCCATTTCTCCAACCAAGAAAGATACAAAGGATGAAGAAAAAGCTAAAGATGGTTGGTCCCTCCCAGACCCTAATTCGGACCCCACTGATGTATGGGGTAAAAGGGATGATCTCGATCCTCCTCCCTCAGTTGGCACTGCTCTAGCTACGTAATGTGGTCCTAGTTTTTGGGCTCTACCCATGTGTTTTTTGTTGTTGTATTTGAGCTAGACCCTTTTATAACTTGTAAGGTGATTTCATATCCCCCAAATTGTTTTTGTGAATAGTATATTTTTATTATAAACTTTAATAAAAAGAGCTAATTATCAATTTTATTTTTATTTTTTAAAATTTTAAAATAATCACATTTACTTTTATAATTTATAGCTATAACTAATATTAATTATATTAATTAAGTCGATAGGCTTCTCCTCTAAGGTTGCTTGCAACCAGATTTTTCTCATGCACGGAATTGTCTCACGACTGTAAATGGTTTACTGATCACCAGTCATGGTTTCCAATCGATCACCAGTCATGGTTTTCGATCATAGGTTTTTTTGCTCATAATTTAGAGTGACGTGCAAGTTTAGTGTCTGCAATGCCATTTAATCCCTTTTTAAACATCAAACCTAAAGTTATGATGTCTGATGACCTCTGAGAAAAACCACAATTGCATACTGAACTTCAAATCTGCAAACCCTACAAGATGTGATTGCCTCTATTGCTATGTGGTAAATGTAGGAGAAAATAGGTTTCTTTTGCAAAATGTAGGTAGGTAGAGGGTTCCAAGTTTGTCTTTTATTTCTTGGACACTTGTAATGGTAGCCATAGATGTGCCTGGGAATTCTACAAAAAATAGGAGATCTAAAAGCATGAAGAGGGGGCTACGATTTCCAGTGATGAACTTTGAGCTCACTCTTGTGGTCAATATTTTCTTTGTATTTTCGTTAGGGTACATGACATATGTAGAGGCAAAGCCAAAAAGGAGCAAGTACAGAGGCGAAGCCAAAATGGTTTGTTCATTATATTGATTATCTTCATACACGAAGCCATCCAATTTGTTTCTTGTTTCCCTTTGTCAACCTACTCTACAATGCATTTGAACTTAAGCAAGTATTTACTTTGTGTGAATGGATGTTTTTAGGAGGGTTTTTTATGCACATTCTCTATAGTCCTTTCTACTTCTGCTTTTATTTTAGGGCATCTAGATTGCAGATTCATTAAATTTATTTTTTAAGTAAATGCTCTGTAGATTAACTGGCCTTGTGCTACCGAGAGTTGAGAGCGCATATCTTTTGTTTTATGTTACTATACTTTTTGAGCGTTGGTGTATGAGATTGTTAAGAAATGAAACAATACTGAAGGGCATATGTTTTATCCATACAATATTAGACAACATTGGTTGGTTATAGCCTTATTTTCTTTGCTTTTCCAGTGGTACGCTAGCATTTGGAAGGGATGTACTTCCATTTAAATTTTGTAAAGAAGTTCTCTTCAGAAAATGTGCATGTTGTTTCTAGAGTAACATATTGTAAAGCATTTAGGATTTGACATTACCCTTGCTAACCCATATGGGTGGGCATCCTGCATCTAATATTTGTTGATCAGGGGAATGAAAGTACAACCATTTGGTAATAAGTTAGAAATTTTTTGTCTAGGCCTTTTAGCCCCTTTTGAAGTGAATATTAAATCATTGATTGTCATTGGAGATCTTTGCTATGTTCTTTGCTAGATTTATCCATCAATGCATTCAAAAATGGTTGCTTCTGCAAACAAAATTAGATATGACATATTAGTAAATTAGGGAACATATCATTTAGATATTCAAGATTCAAACTTAGTTAATTTATTCCTCATACTATTGTGGAAAGTCAATTTCTTTTAATAAAGCAATATATCCTAAAGAATTCCTTTCTAGCTCTTCTTCATAAAAGAGTTATTATTAATATTGGATCGACTACGCATTTAAATAACAATACTTTCAATCCTATCTGGGTAACTATGAAGATTAACAAAATATAATCAGATGTATGCCAGTAACATTCAATTGAGTGACTGGAATTGTTATGCCTTCTTTATAGTTGTTTAAAAAAAACCTGGCTTTATAATTGCTTAAAGAAAAAAAGCTTTTGTTTGATTTGAGTATAAATTTTTGGTTTGACTGCAATTCACAAGTCTTGTACATGATTATATCTAACTTATAACCATGATTTTATCTTGTTAGTGATCTATTTTCTTTATAAAGTCTTTGGATTTTTTGAATCATTGTATAATGAGTAGAATACAATGATCCAGTAGATAGTTATATGAATTTCTTGGATAAGTCTGGCCCTTCTCGAGTAAGATAAATTTCAAGTAATGTATAATTTGCAATTTGTATTTGTCACATTAGAGGTTTTGTAAGAAAACAAGCACATTGAAAGTCTAGGTAGCATATTCCTTTTTACTAGAGTTGAGTTCAAGTAGTTTACTTTTCTAGAAGAGTACAATAATAGAATATTATAGCAAACGCTTGTATAATTCCTAAAGAAATGAAGAAGTAATAATTGCAATTGCTTTTGTAGACGAGTCTAAAGAAACTTTGTGAGTTCCAAATGAAAAAGATATTCATTTTTTGTTTGTATTGGGTTAAAGGGTAATTGCAATTATTATTACATTTTGAATTCTTGATTTATGTATTACATTACAGGATTGCTCCTACGAGAAATTTCAATGAGGTTTTCTCCAAAAGAATAAAAGGGATATAATAGTAATATTAGTTGTAAAAAATGTGGTAAATAAACCTCTATAGAAATTAAATTTGAGGAAGGTAACATTTTTGGGGGTTTGCATTATTGACCAACATGTAATTTTTTATAGTATGAAGTGAATCTATATTATTGAGCTCATGTGGTTCTCAAATCTTGGAATGCCAATGAGTCTACCTCCAAACTGTAGGAATCATATATTGGTAATTTTGAAGAGGGTTAAATTATTGTGGACTCTTAGTTTAAGAAAGGCGGCTAACTGAGAAAAATATCATCATTGACTAATTAGGTAGATGTGTTGCCTCTTATATCTATATAAGTATAAAATATAGCCTTTGTAAGCCCAAGGGTAGATTGGGTACTAGGTTGAGTCACAGGGATATCCCTGGGTTTTAAAAAAATATAGCCTATGTACTTTTCAATTTCTAAAACAATCTCTGCTGGAGCAGTTTTCAATAATCCTAGATATGCAATCATATAGCCTCACATTATCTACAATATTTTGTGTATATTTTGCATTAGTTTTTCTATGTTTTTTCCTGTCTCCCAATATATGGTAGTTCAATTTTCAATCCCGTTTTATGATCTATCTCATCTATAGATATTTTCTCATTCTTAGACTTGATAAATTCCTTGATCTTTCTCATTTCTAGATCAATTTTGATGGTGTCATTGGCCTTGGTCAATGGATCTGGGTACCTTATGGTACGTCCATCATAAGTGTTAAGATAAAGGATACCCTTATCTCCAAAATGAACTCTGCGAACTTTGCAAAGAGAAGAAACAAAATCAAATTTACATTTATTGTCACATAGACCATGAGAAGAAACACTGCAAACAAGAAACCATTTATTTTCTATTGTATATTTTTTTGTTGTTATATCTTGTGCATTGTGTAATTTGTATCTGATAGATAAAATATAATAACTTTTTAGAAATAGTTGTTCACACTCATTTTTTATTCTGATCCTAGACTGGTTTGCCCATGTACTCTATGTATCTTTCATGGCCTATATCTTGCAACTGACGGTTTTTGGATATGAGCTATCACCTACAATTTCTAACTAATGATTTTGAGATGTGGGTTATGGTTTATATATCCCAACAGATGATTTGAAGTTCAGGGTTTTGTGTATATCAATGACTTTGTTGTGAATGTAGATGAACTTCACTTTTTATGAGAAATTTCTCTACTTTGGTTTTGTTTACTTTTCTGTAAAGATGTTGTCTAAACATATAGATCATCCAAGGGTAGTGAAAGTTTCATTGATATAGCATACTGTAGAAGGTGGTCTTGATGGTCTGATTTTACCAAACATTCTAAATTTTTGCATTTCCTAAAAAAAATAAGAGCTTGCTATTTTTGTGTTTATAATATATGAAGCATGCTAAAATATTGATTATTCTATGACACTGATTCATCTTTCTGTCCTACGAATGAATTTAAAAAACTAGACTATTATGATTTAATGTTCAAAATCTTGAGAGTTAGATTTGGGTCTTGTTTCTTCCGACTTGATAGACCTAGCTAAAATACTGTATCTTTTTCCTAGAATTTGGGAAATTCTTGAACTTCCATGTTGCCAACAACATAACCAATATCATCTACACCTGGATTAGGGTTGTCCAAAGAAAAAGTGCTAATAATAAAGATAATTTTGTGTCTGTTTCTCTTAGGTTAGATTGAATAGCAATCTTACTTTAATGAAGAATTTATTTGAATGATAACAACTAGAGGCTGTCAAAGCTGTGTGGAATTCCATTCAATGACATCCATTACAACAAAATTTCTCAGAATAATAGCTTTTGATACGTGATGTGAGTAGAAATTGTATCATTTTTAATATCTTGTGTTGTGATAATGACATATCCCTACATTTTCTAGAAAAGCCCTTGTTGATCTGTTATGGTTACTTTGTAGTTATAATTATCTATGCTTACTATATTAAGTTGTTTGTATGGTATGATTTTTATGATTATGCCATAATTTTATAATTTTGATATCTCAGTTTAATACATTGGATATTGCAAAACAATTGTTCATTCAGAAAATGAAATGAATGGTATTAGTTGCATTCATGTATTTTTAATTCATTGTTATTTTGGGTGGTAACTTTGGTGCAAGCTTCTCATATATAATATAATTTGGAAATTCAACAAGAAAAATATGAGTAGTCAAATCTAAAAAAAATCAGCAACAATATTATTTATTTGCAATGAAAGTCAAGTTCTTTGCATTTTATGAGATTATACTTGATGCTACTATTTTTAACATTCTTCTCTTTACTTTTATAGGAAAAGTGGCTTATTTTTTCTACAAGGATTTACATCATGTTGTCTCATTTATGTTAGACATTTTTTTAGTTTATATTTCTATTTGATAGCAATATTTCTTAGATAATAAAACATACAACATTAAGAGGAAGAACCCCTCATCTAGAATTGATCTCGCGAAAAGTTCAGGTTTGTGGAGTTACTTACACAACCTCTTTCTAAGTACTAAAGTCTAGAGTATTCCCTCCATTTCAGAAAAAAAAATTGTTGGTTAACAATTATAGCTTTTTCTCTTTAACAGGTCAAGACATACTAATCATGAAGAGGAAGTAGAGACACTAGATTATCAAGAAGGGGAAGCATATCATATTCATATTTACAAATACAACATTTTCTAATGTGTTCCAATGCATTTTAAAGCTATAATATTTTTTGCGGACCTACAAAACATACAGTTTGACAATATTCTAACTTCACTTCTTCTAAAGTAGATGTTTCTATGATAGGAAGACAATTCAACAATAATCTAAATTCGACAATACTCTAACTTTTTTTTGATGAATAGAGGCCTTTACTATTAAAAGAAATACTAAAGTACAGAATTCACAAAAAAAAGGCCGGGGGAAAAGATCACCCCGCAAGTCCACACGGTACTTAGGTCGGAAACAAACAACTATTCATAAAAAAAACAAAAACTCAGGCCGCCAAAGCAGTAGCAGCAGAGTGAGGAGGATCTTTGTCATCTGGGTTACCCCAGACATTGGGCAAAGGAGCCTGATTTGGGATGGCCCAGCCATCCTCATCTTCTTCTTTTTCAACTTCTCCTTCCTCTCGCTTGGGCGAAATGGCAAGCGCCAGGCAAGGAAACTTTCCCTGGGGAGCAGAGGCCGAAGGCCGAGAGAGAGCAGCAGTAGTAGAGGCAAGCACAGGCGGCCACCCAGAACCCGAATCCCTCCGAGGAGGAGGAGAGGCGGAGCGGCGGTGCCACTGTCGCTGAGTCCTGGAATGAGAGCTTTTGTTGCAGCGACAGCCTCTGGGCGGCGTGCGATCGGCTGACACAGAATTAGGAGGCACATGGGCAACAGTGCAGGGAGCATTGCCCCAGTGCTAGAGCAATTCTTGAAGGTGGGCAACTTCAAGGGCCACCTTATCAGCTCGAACCTGGATTCGAATCATGACATTATTGCATATACAAGCTTTATCAAAAAGCGAAACAGAAATATCTTTACTGTTGTGAGAGAAAATAACATCATTCCTATCTTTCCACAGAGTAAACAAAATTTGCATCCGAAAAGAGTGCCAAATCTGGGTGAACTGGGTTGGCATTTTGGGAAGGTCACCAAGGAGAGCTATGTGCCAAGAAAAGGGCTCAGGCCTGAAAGGAGCAAAAAAATCATGAATCCAACCCTAGTAATTCTGGGCATGACGACAAAACCAAAAGATATGCATTATCGACTCTGGAAGACCGCAGAACGGACATTTGGGGTCCGCAACTCCCAAATGTTTAAGTCTGGCACCCAGAGGAAAGCCCTGGTAAAGCAAACACCAGGCAAAATGAGCAATTTTGGGCTCAGTAATGGCTTCCCAAATATTACAAAAACGCCATCCCCAGCTCTTCTGGGAAGAGGAAAGCCGCCAATGATGGTTGAGAGAATCAACTATGGGCAAATGAAGCATGAGCCAGGAGTAACCAAGCTTAGGCTTGTAACTGGCAAAGGGGGTGGCAGGATACCACTTCCAGTCCTTCCACCAAGGTCTAATTGATTGAATACCCACCTTGTGCAAGAGGTGAGGCGGGATAGCAGACACTAGGAGGTCAAAAGTCTGACGATCTAGGCGGATGAGCTGAAATTGAACACGGAGGTCCTCCCAAGATCGAAGATTCATAGTGGCCCTGGAAAAAAGATCCCTGGGAGTCTGAATGCCACGCTTGTGAAACCGGAGAGCACTAACCCCATGAAGTCTGGCAAGAGGAATCCCTTGCTAGGCGAAAAGAGGCGACCACCATAAATTTTGCTAGTTGAATGAAAGACCATCCCAGAATCCATTCCCAGCCCAGCTGAGCCAAGGCTTGACGACCTCCCAAGCTTTCCAGATGCTTTTGGCAACAAAAGAACCTTGAATCTGGACAGGCTCCCTCATGACCAGCAAGGTTTGAAAGACAATCCCCTTCCACACAAGCTTGTGGAGAGGAAACCCAGAGGAGATACAATGGCGAAGAAGAATCTTCCAAGATTCATTGCCCGTGAGACACCAGACGACCCATTTGGCACAAAGTGCATATCCTTGTTTCTGGGTATCAATAAGCCCAAGCCTGCCGGAGGCCTTAGGAAGGCAGCAAAATTCCCAAGCCACTCTGTGAAACCCTTGATGATCACTGCCAGAAGCCCAAAGAAAGTCCCGAAGAAGTTTCTCGAGCCGTTTGTAGGAAGCTTTGGAGGGGACCCAGCAGGAAGAGTAATAAACATGCGTAGTGGCCAAGACTTTGGATCAAATCTGAAATTTACCGGCAAGGGAAAGCGGCTTTGTGACCCAATAGGTAAGACAATACTCTAACTTTACTTCATCCAAAGTAGATGTTTCTATGTACAATGTTTCTTCTTGCAATAAACATGTTTGTTCAAGGACACTTTAATACACTTCCTTTTATTATTTAAAATTTCAATTATGCTTTCACATCAAAGACCTATAAACGTACCCCTTGGACCCTCCATTGGTGCAAGTGCTAGTAAATATGATATTATATAATTAAAAATATTCTTGATATATTATTATGAATCTTATTATAATAAATTGCTTCATTGTAATTCAGAATTTATAATAAAAAAATAAATTATGTAGCAGCTTTTAACCGGAAAGCTCTGTCGCGCCTGGAAAAACAACTTCCAGGCAGACGAAGCATTCCTCGCCCCGCGTCTGAAAACATAACTTGCAGGCGAAGGGAGAGTGGTTTTAATTCGTCTCGTTTTCCAAAAATCTTGCTTTGTTAGGGCTTCGCGCGCTCTCTCTCTCTCTCTCTCTCTATATATATTTTTCAAACTCTGCCCATTTTTTATCACCGGATTCGTTTGCTACATAACACAATTTGTGCAGAATCTTGATGTAAGTCACTTTCCATGGCTTCAGCGATTTTTTTTGGGAAAGCTGTACACGGCCAGATCATTTGCGTTTTATTTCATTCAAAAACAATTTCTGTTGTTATCTGTTAAATAAATGGCATTGTTTCCGTCATTCGTTTCTGTAGCAAGTTTATGCAGAATTGGGGTATAGGTCTTTGAGATTGAAATAATATTATCTGGAAGTCCCTTTGTCACATGCTTCTCTTCGTCCCTTTTCCGATTCATAGAATTGAGCCATTTCGAGGTTGTCATATGCCCCGTTGAGTGCTCAGATCATGGTTCTTTCTCACATCTTTTTTTCTGTGGTGGTTTTCTGTTTCCTTTCCTTGCAAATGTGCTTCCCTCATCCATTTCCCTATCATTTTCTCGCTATTCTTTCATCACTTTTACTTCTTTGCCCGGTTTAAAAATTTACAACAATTAAAATAATATGTAAAAGTTAACATCTGAATTTTTTGATTACAAATAAACTGGAATACGTAAAACTGACTTAGACAAACTTAAGGAAGCTGAAAATTTAAAGATGTGAACATTTAAGTATATTTAAAATCTTCTAAACATGAGCCCCTATGAAGTATATAACTCATGAAAACTTATCTTCAACGAAAAGGGAGTGACTGTAGGTGTCTGAAGTAAATGTAAGTCTGACATGGATTCAACTGTGGTGTGGGTGAATATAACTTACTGTAAGTTTGTCTAGTCTAATCGTGCACATTGAAGATATTGTTAAACCAAAAATTAAGTTTTAATGGCTCTATGTATTTCTGCTGGAAAGCAAAAGATAAGGATCTCTTCTCTCGGAGCCTCCATGCTTTGTCAAGGTCACAAGATTGTTTTCCATTCAAACTGTACCCAACTTTGATTAATGGCTGTGTTTTTTTTCCCTTTCTTCTAACCAGTTATGCCCTTCCTTTGACATTATTGCCTTTGTATAGTAAAATGAATGCCATGGAGGTGATGTTATCATTTTGTTTGTGAATGCATTCTGGTTGGATTGGATATTGTTTGAGCGAGGTTAATGAAATGGAATTGTATGTGACAATTTGGGGACACCTTCATATTCGTGGGGTGCTCAAAGGATGCTTGGATGTTCTCTGGGCTGTTCTAGGACGTTTTTTGATGCCTCACTATCAGTGTTGGGGATAGCAGGGTTATGCTTCGATCTTGTTCTGTCATAATGGAGACATTTGAGACATCTGGGGTGTGGGTTCTCGTGACATGGTATCCTGATATAAACAGAAGAAAAATGAGTTTCAAGTCCTAAATGATAGAATCCCTAGGCTTATCAAGTATTGAGAATGACAACCATTCAGGATTAGAAATAATTATGACTAAGCATAGGAGGAAAAAGTGCTAAATCAATGTATTTTCTCGTACAAATATTGAGGTGGAATTTGGAATGCTTTGATATTTGATCTTCAATTTGAAGCTTGATTTTTCATCTTCTGGTGTTTGTGGAGCTGAAGGAAAGTGTTAAGTTACTTCTGCATATTCGGAGAGGGTTAGCTCTCACGTTTCATGGTGAAAAGCCATTGTTTATGACATTGCAAAGTATTTATGCAAATCTGAACGTACTTGGGAGTGCATTTTAGGCCCTATTAGTTGGAGCTCTATGATTTGTGTTAAGCTTGTTGATGCCATGTTGGCATTCTTATTATCTGTAGCAACATTTTTCTACAATGAAAGGAAGAGTTGTTGCTCCCTAGTAGGCAGGAGTTTTTAACCCTAAAGTCGGTTTTCTCCAGGGCATTTTTAGTTTGTTTCAGTTTGTGTTTGTTTCTATTGTTGTTTTTCATCTTCTTGTGTTTGGGGAGCTGAGGAAAGGTGCTGACTTGCTTCTGCACGTTTGGAGAGGATTAGCTCTCATGTTTGATGGGGAAAAGCCATTGTTGATGACATTGTACGTAATAATTTATGTATGTCAGTGTGAGCATACTTGGGAGTGTATTGCAGCTGTAGTTGGAGCTATATAATGTGTGTTGAGCTTGTTGATCTGATGCCATGTTGGCATTCTATAATGGAATGAAGAGTTGTTGCTCTCTAGCCAGGAGTTTTCAACCCTAAAGTGGGTCTTCTCTAGTGCAATATGAGTTTGTTTATATCGTCGTTTTCTGCAATTCTGAGTGAAGAACCCTGTCTAATTGATTTGCACATGTCATAGGTTGTGTCAGCATCCAATATAGGTAGCAGTGGTGCTTGTTAAGGGTTTGCAAGTGTTCTTTACTTTGAATATCCATTTCCCAAGAGCAGTGTGTGGTATGACCACCTTGTTTTTAAATCACAATAGATGTTCACCTTGTATGAAGTATTAGAATAATTGAATTTTTTTATATTGGTTGGAATCATTGTTTTGAATTTGGATTACCTTCTGAACTTAGACAAAGGTTTGATCTGTAATTTTCTGTTGGTGTTTGGTAAGATGGGTGATTTGGAGATAGACAAGCATGTACGATACATCAATTCTCTTGAAAAGGTATTTAAATACTTTAATTTTTGCCAAAACATGAATTTGTTTCAGTATTTTTATTTATTTCAGTGTTATTAATTAATATTGATTGGTTATCAGAAAAAAGATTTTAATTCAATGGTCATGGAACACTTGAGAATGGGTGGTGCATATTGGGGTCTAACATCATTAGATCTCATGGGGAAGATTGAAGATGTGGATCAAGAAGCTATTGTTTCTTGGGTGCTGCAGTGTCAACATGATTGTGGTTTGTTCTTCATGTCAATATTGTCTTTTTTAATTTTCTGTTTGCTTTCTACAATGTTTCTTGCTTGGAAAACTAATAGATTTGGATGTTACATTTATATCACACATGGCACAACTCTTCTAGATTGTATGGTAAACAGAATCAGTAGCTGCAGTTGAAAGCATTTGACTTGGGAAAATAAATCATGTATTGGGACTTGAATTTGTTTCCACTGTCCACAATTTTAATATTGTCTTTGTTTGTTGTAGTTCTAACTTGCAGTTTTAAGTAATTATTCTTGTATAAAACTAATATTATTGCTTGAAGTTAATCTGGAGCAATGATCTGCTGCATTTACCATGCCATTACCATTTTTTTAAAACAGTGGTTTTGAATTTCATTTTGACACATTTCTGTTTGTCTCTTTTTGACACATAAATGTGGTGAAATACAGAATATAGGTAGACTAAAGGTTTGGAGTTTAATGTTACAGTTAGGACAATTTAATGTTTTTTTTGGAGTAGACTTGTTTAGGAGTTAAGTTTTAAACCCTGAAAAAAAAGGGCCTCAATTTGGGGACGGTGGCGGGGGGGCGCCGGGGGGAGGAGTGCTGCATACTATACATATAGAATTTGAAATGCTAGTTATGAAATGCTGTTTCAGTATAACATACCAAATTGAAATACTTGAGCATAGCAAAATTGCAACATGAACCAGAACCATTGAACATTCAACATAGCAACATAGTACATACCCAATAGTAACATTCAAAAATCAAAACTAAGATTATCAGCAAATAGGATTTAGATTAGTTCTATCAAATATCAATTATATCATAAAGATGATTACAATGAGTAGCATCATGCATGATATGAATCATGATCAATATCAAGATGAGTACAAAATCATGTCAAAATGACAAAATGTAGTGATGGGAAGCTTCTAATCATCCCCCAAGCCAAAGTCCTCATCACTGGAACTACTGGACTGCTCACGCTCAAGTTCCGCCAAAGGAACACCAACCAACTTGTTGATGTGAGTTTTGTACCACTACATAACATATAGCAATTGAAATACTTGATACAGCGTACCAAACACTCAACCCTCTCTTGAAAAGTATATAAGATACTCCAAGGTTCCTTACACCTGTGGATACTAACTCAGTTATAATGATGTGATTTGCTAGTAATCACTTTGGCGGGCTTATGTTGTTCACTCCAAGAAACTTGGTGGTGCTTTGCTTTTCAAACATTCTCAAATGATTTTCTATTTATATCACTTCCAACTTTGCTCTTCAAACTTTTCAAACTTCAACTTCTAAACTTCAACTACTAAGCTATTGATTACTTCTACTACTACTCCTATTGAATGGAAAGATTGGCAAATGGACGAAGATCAAACCGAATGAAAGCTTACCAGCGGCACTACTTCCATCGATGCAATGATTCTAAGGGAATATTCTTAGGATTTTCACACTAACACCTATCTTCCAACCCAACTTGAAGTACAAGTGGAAAGATAAAATGCAAGTAGAACTTGGGAGCAATTGACTAGATTACCACACAAGGCTCCTTGACAAGCCGCCAAGATGCTAGTGGCCTAGTATAAGATCCTCATCAAACATTCACCAACATCACCATTACAACTAATCATCTACTTCTATTCTTACTTTAACAACATGAAATGAAATCCTACTTTAATTTGAGAGATGAGAAGAAACATGCAATACACCAAAATGATCATGTATATCCACCATGCAAGTCACAACAATGAATAGAGAACAATTTTGATAGTATTTTGGCAACAATTCTCCAACATAACTCTTTTTTACAAATGAGTACAAATGGCCTTATATAGAGGCTCAAAATTACAACGAGTGGCCAAGATTAAGAGGCAAAATCAAGGGTCAAGATTAAACCTTACAAACCCTAATTAGGGTTACCATCTTTCAACCAATTACATGAGGGCACCAACTTTGTGGGCCAATGAGAAAATTACAATAATCTGTCAACCAATGAGAACATAGGACACTTGGCATGATTTGATTGCATGCACATGAAATTGCCACCTCATCAACCTTGTCTTATAAAGTTCATTAATCCTTGAGATGAGAGGAAGCCTTGGATGCTTGAGCTTGTCCTTAGAAATTTTCTCACCACCACTTGAACTTGCTTGTACTTGATGTCCTGACCTCAAAAGGGTGAGGTCTCCATGCACTTGGGGTAATCTTGCCTTGACCTTGGTGGCTTGCCTAGGTGTGAACCTTGTGCAATTTAAGAGCCTTGCTCTTAGCCACCACCTTGAAATCAAACTTGACCTCCCTCAACCTTTCAATCACTTTCCTCCTTGCTTCAATACTTTGCCATTTTTAACCTTCCTATTTGGATTTGATCTGCATGCATGCATCTTTGTTTCAATAACCTTGGGTTTTAGGCACCTGCCCTCAACATATCTCCTTGATTGTTCCACAATCCACCCATCACTGAGTTCATCAACTGCTTTCATCAATGCCTTCCTCCTTGGTTAACTCTTGACTGCCTTCAACTGTTCGAATTACCATAACCTTGCCCTTTTGGCATAAGTATTTGCCTCAACCATAGTGGTGCAATGCATCTCCCCAAGATTAGATTTGGTTCGACTGGCAAAGCATCACTAGTAGTCTTGCACCCGAATTGAAGAAGTAGGACCCCATGTAGATTTGCCCCCGATTTTGTACTATTTAAGTTGCAACTCTAAATCCATGCTAGTGATCCTAATCCAATCAATTTTCCTTAACCATTCTCAATCTCTTCAATAAAATAAAACATCCAAGGATCAAACTGTGTACCTTTAGTAGAGCCCGGAATCCGACTGAGAAGCACGATGAGGGCGCTGCACTCTGATTTGCAATCTGACTTTGTGAGCCTTGATGACTTGATGTAACCAATTCTGTCGTATCATGTCTGCTGCTGGGGTAGATTGAACACTTCCTTGCACAAATCCATATTGATTGATCTTCTTTGCCAAAGGTGACTGACTGTCTCTCAACCTCTCTCTTAATTGAATCAGATCAAAGGTACCAATGTTGGTGTCTCCAACGTATTTCAATTTTGAGCGGAAGTTGGAATTGGGTATCATGACTTCCTTGTCTCCTATTTCAGCATTAATTCCTTTGGGTCGCTTGCTTGCATTAACATCAGTCATCCTAAACACTTATCACTCCCCGCCTTTTCTACAATGCTGGTGAAACTACACTTATCACTCCAATCTTCGCCTAGGGGTGGAATACTACACTTATCACTCCCCGCCGTTGCCTTAAGATGGGCTACACTTATCACTCCAAATCTTCTCCCTAAGAATGCAATGCAATGATGCAAAATACACTTATCACTCCCCGCCTTTGCCTTAAGATGGACTACACTTATCACTCCAATCTTCGCCTAAGGGTGGAATACTACACTTATCACTCCCCGCCGTTACCTTAAGATGGGCTACACTTATCACTCCAAATCTTCGTCTAAGATGAAATGCAATGATGAAATGCAAGCGAGAACTTGAGGGAAAAAAGCCAATCAAGACAATCGAGTAATCTACTTAATATCTAAATACCTAACTCTACTCTTGAAATTAGTTTTCAACACCTAAACTAGTACCAATGAAATGAAAGCAATTAAAGAGAGAGGAAAAGATAGGCCACTCACCCAAGTACAACGAAGCTAGGAGTCCCTTGTCAATGCCATTAGCTGGGCTTGATCTTCAAAATCTTCTATCTCCACAAGAAAATCTCCCCTTCTCCAATTCACTCTCAAAATCTGATTGCTATGAATCTTCTATCAATAAATTCTTCTATTACAAATCTGATTTGCCTCAACTCAAGCTTCTTCTCTTCATCAAACTCTCCAATTTTCGAATTTGCTTTTCGGATTTGCTTTTTCGGGCTGCTTTTTCGCTCCGCTTTTTCGGACTGCTTTTTCGGACTGCTTTTTCGCTCTGCTTTTTCGGATTGCTTTTTGCTGCCAAGAGAAAAGGAGAGAAGTGAATGAGATGGTGAAATGAAGTGGGGGAGAGCTCCCCTTATATACCAAATTTTGCCTCCAAAAAAAAAGCAAGGCCGACTTTGTAGGAGGGAAAAACAAAAAATTAAAATTGCCAAATTAAACATGAATTAAATGAAATAAATTGCCCAGCCCTAGGGGATTTTATTTTAATTTAAAATTGGGTCAACCTAGTGCAAAATTATCGGTTTAAATTAGCCAAATCCGAAATTATCATAGGCCCTAAAATTGAAATTTTGAAAAAAGGTCATTTAGGCCTCCAATATAGCTTTAAACCCTCCCCATTGTGGACCCAATAACTTGCCTTGAATTTCACACCTCCTAGGCCTTAAAATACGTTGAATTTAACACACAAAGGGGCTCAATTTAAATTTCTAAATTACAAACACTTAGCCCAAAAAATATGATTTTAATGCATTTAATCATGACAACCAAAATTAATTTTTTATTATTTTGCAACCCAAAAATCATTTTGCAATTTAATTTCCATTTGGCAATTTTATCCTTTTTTATTTTTGCAATTTATTATCTCTAATTGGCAACTAAACTCAAATTTGGCAATTTAATATCAAATTTTTATTTAATTTCCACTTTTCTCCACCAACAATTTACAAGATTTTCCCAAAAATATCCAATTTCACAATTAAATTTTGAAAATCTCGAGTTCTTCAATTTCATCAATTTTCAAAATTCATCTTAGTCTGAAAATTTTGCAAATTTGCCCTGCCAGATATTTTTCTAACAATCGAAATAAAATATTCCTATTGAATTTCGTTTGGCCTAAAGACAAAATCAACTGTTTAGTAAAATCAATGTTTCACACAAGGTGAAAACAAGCTATACCCTCCCAAGCACTTCAAAAATATCCCAGGTGTAAAATTTTCATTTCAAAACCTCTGGATCGCCCAAAAATTAGCTAAGGCACCCAAATACCCGGATCTAGAAAAATTGTCAAGGCTTGCTCAAAAAAAATGGGGGTCCCCAAACTCTTTGGGGCGATGGTGTGAAAACCTCACAACACAACCCTTCATTTGTTTTTGCTGCAATCTTGTCCTCATCAATCTGAGATGGATCCTCTAGCTCTACATCCCATCATGTTGCTGGGCTCTCTTTGTACACGCGCTTCTCTGGTCTCTTAGACGTAAGTTTGTTGATGTTCCTCTTAACAGAGTGGATGAAGCACCCAAGAACCCAAGCATCCAATCACCCAATCACCCAAGCACTCCAGACGCTTGAGCGGGGTGGCGGAGGGTGCGGCCACGAGCGCGGTGAGGTGACACTTGGGCGACGGTGGGGGTACTCCAAGAGTCCAAGTACCCATCCCAGGGACGTCCCCGCATCGGGTACTCTTGGGTTTTGGGTCGAATGTGCATCCCCAGGTTTCATTGGAGTTAGCTAACAACACAATGCTTTCACAGTTTCACTAACTAGTGGGTTGATGGGCTAGCATAGTCGTTAAGATCAAATTCTACATACCAATCCCTTGTTCACCCATGCCATTCCTAAAAGGCAATGCATTGGCAGGTCTCCTTAATGATATCAGTGTTGTATCCATGCATTGTGTTAGTATACAGATTTGTCCCTCGGAAAAAAATGTAAACAATGACTCAATATGCCTGAAAAGAAGAACAAAATGTACTAATAGCTGGACGAGTTATCATTGGTTGATAACCCTCCTCTGAATTTAAAGGTACAATGCTCTTCTAGAAAGATATTCAATGAATTAAATGTAAAGCATGTCTTTAACCCGAAGACACAAAGGTTGTTGACATTCATTCATCACAATGAAATGAATGCGATTACAATATAAAGATTCAGAGAAAAGAAATGAATGACCAACTGATCATCTATTCAATCTTCCCAAAACAGAAAAGCAAAGAAGATCTCGACATTCTATTTTGCGTACGTGAGACACCAAGCACACAGACTTATGATGCACACATAACTCTAAACAAAAGGTAATGCAGAACAATATTTAAGAATGATTGAAACCACCAACAGATAAATTTCAATCGAGAAATCATATACCCGAACCAACGGATTTAGATATGTAAAATTTCCTTTATTCTTGAATACTTGATAAAATAACCAATAGATGATTTCATCCTTACACATCTTTAATCCATTTGCAAAATAAAAATAGATTTCCTTTTTCCTTCCCTGTTACAAATTTTATTTCTAAACTACTCTGCTCTCCTCGTAGCCGACTGGCTCCTGCAGAACGAAGAACCCTGTCACTGTTGTTCTCTCCTCTATTTAACAATTGATCTTCCTCGTAACCACTCGATTACTAGAATAACTGTTTCTTGGAAATGATTATCGATTAATCTTTTTATTTATTTATTTGTAATTCTTTCCCGATGACCTTTCACTTTTGGGGTCTCACCTCTTTATAAACTTGAAATGAAAGTTTATAATGAGATATTTAACAGATGTCATCATAAAGGGACATGTGGTGTCTTTCTTCCAGAACATTTCTTTGTGTCTCAACCCATGTTCAATTAGTAGTATTCACTAGCTGGGTTCAAACTCAACTTTTCTCTCAAAGCATGAGAAGCCCCTCCACTAAGCTGATAAAAGATGTGATAAGATTGTTCCCCTTGAGCCTGTGACACTATTCTCGACTTTTCTAGCATATCTCTCTGTAAAGCCTCACTTCATCAGTTTTGTTGCCTTGAATCCACACCCTTTTTTAATTGCGGTTGTGATTCATCAAAACCCCATGCATACTTCACAATGTCTCCCATTAATGGGCATATGATGGACCGTAGAAAATTGTTTGAGACTCTAATAGTCTTGTAGATCGGTCCTGGTGTTGCGTATTGAGGCCGGATAAATCTCTATGTTCCAGTGCTTTGTTCAAGGGAACGTATCCTGACTTTTCTTTGTTCAACTGGCCTTCAATGTTCTATATGAGCCGAGCTCTTCCTTGTTAGCTTTAACACTAACACTCGGCCCCTTTAAACTACACGACCACGGCATTACCTACTTCCCCTGTCGGCACGAGCACCTATCCTATTCACGGATTGAGCCATCAATCTTCTAGCAGATAATTGCGTTTTCCCCAAACGGATCAGATCTTGTCGTTTAATTTGAACCATGATTTAAAATAGCTCTTTCAGAAATTATAGAGGGTGAATTATATGAAGTCGTGCCATGCAGTTGGTTGTGTGACTGGTGGGCATTCTAGCATTCTGACAAGGCGACTTCATGATGTATTATAGTCCCCTCTAAATATGACTTGAGCTCACACAGCAAGGAAATTACAAGATCTGTTTATTCCTGTCAGATAACTCCATCTTAATGTTAAAAGCTCCCTCAATGGCAATTGACCATAAACTATGAAGAAAACTTCACATACACCCCTTAAATATATGTCACGGACCTTTCACTTTGTCATGATATTTGATTGATTCACGGCAGAGCTGCTCCACTATATGTGAGCCCCATTTCATTATAGCATTCTGTCAAACATGTCGCCATTATGCATATTCTTCTCCATTCGAGCTTCATCATGAATCTCAGGATGAGCTGATGTTGTCGAGCCGAATAGAGCATGGCTTCGAGCTTTATGGATAGGTTTAGTTATTCGCACATATAGATCGGATAACCGAAACTCATACCGTGTATATTTGACATTTGTCAACACAATGTACATGCGCTGCTTATGCCTCCATGTTGACAGTTGTAATCTCACTGCTTCCCACAGTGCCATATTGTGGATGCTACCACCTGTCAACTGCAGTTTATACATGAATACATCTTTATTATTTTTTGTCACTAAGCTCTGTTCTGTGTCTGAGAGCACGAGCCAGGACAGTGCAGACCACTAAATTGCCCATGTAATTTTTCTAAGTTAAAAACATCTCTGGCCTCATCACTGCAAAGTTTCTATCAAGTGATATGGAGTATGGTACATCTTGATCAACATTCTCAAATTGCCAGACAGAGACTCGCAACTTGTACCAGGCACTTCTCCTTCTGATTATCGGGCCACATTTTGAGTTCCTGAAATCATACAATTCTGATGATGTCCCAATCCCATGGCTAAGGGTAACCTCTGAGTTGGACCGCGAGCCCTCTGACCCAAAATTCACAATTTTGGGTGATGACCAATTATCATTAGCATGCACAATTGGCTCTCGGTTTCACCATTGTAAGGCTCTAATATTCCATTTCCAATCAATGATTCAAACTCACCCATCTGTTGAAAACAAAATAGTTTCTACTTCACCCGCAAGCTTTAAATCATAATCTGCATTGACGTATTCTCCTCAGCCACATTAAAAATCTTGATCAACTGTGAATATATCACGGGCTTGACTTATAGGAATGTGGAACCATAGCTTCAGCTGCATCGTGGATGTGAAACTCTGACTGTGTTCTGTTTCTCCATTTGTATCATAGGTTCCAAAAGAGGTCTCTTCACATTGCGCCACATGACATATGATTATCTCAACTTATCAGGGCCTTCTGTCAAATGTAATTGACGATGAATTGAATGGGATCAAAGCCGCATTGCCATCAACAAATTATATTCCCTAAAATCTTTTAAGCCTGAATAAAGCTGCTATGCTAAAATTGCCATGTGATCCAAAAGTCTATTATAAAGCCAAGATTTTAATATGCTCTGACAAACACTTAGTGACTGCTGCTTTTAAGCATATGCTTCTTGAAGATTTCTCTACACCTGTGTTATATTAGCACCAATTCTGGGCAAAATAACATTCAAGTTTAGCTTTATAATGACTACAGTGTAACCAACTTCACATTACCGAACTGACTTTAGTTATGCTGCTTTAGTTGTATCCCTAACAATGGACAACTCTGCAAGAAGACCAGATAATTGGAGAAATGAGCCAACTCCATCTGATATCCGCATATGTGCAAAGCCAGTTTCCCTTCTAATACATTCTGGACCATGTTTTTGACATGTGAGGGATGAGATTGATCACATACCTTGAATACCTTCTCTTGGTTGACAAACTGAAAACCACTGTAGGTGGCTTGCAAATTGTTCAAGGCTTCTCTCATGTCTCCATCAGCAGTGAATATTATTGCTTCCAGTCCTTCAGGTACATAAGCTACCTTTTCAGC
This sequence comes from Chamaecyparis obtusa, assembly GCA_027943335.1. Taxonomy (NCBI): domain Eukaryota; kingdom Viridiplantae; phylum Streptophyta; class Pinopsida; order Cupressales; family Cupressaceae; genus Chamaecyparis; species Chamaecyparis obtusa. The sequence goes on from BSBK01004874.1 coordinate 1,021,855, forward strand.
TTCCACCATAAGCATAAGACGGCGTAAGATCTCTTGGTCTGATAACTTTGAGTATCGGATTATGGCACATCTACTCTGTATGGGCTCAATTATTTTGGCGGATGTATTGCATGCAAGAGAAAACCTTGTTGAATTTGAGAAGATTTCCATGGTGCATCTAAGAGCTTGTTGTGCTTCAGATGTCATGCTGTCTGCCTCATCCAGAATTATAATTTTGTGATATTGATTTTATCTTCATATGCATGGCCTTTTCTATTCTCGTCGGGACCAAAACTTGTGACCCTGAAAGATTTAGCTACGCTTCTAAATTTGTATTCGGGTTTCTCCCCTTAAACAGAGAATGAGCAATCAGAGAATGGGTTTTGGCTTTCGGTCTTATGATGATGGTCAACTTGGTTTACCATATTCATCACACTGCCCAGTACATGTGCTTTATTCTAACTTTCTCAGATTTTAAAGCCATTTTAATCACACCTGCCACGGGCTTAGCTACCCATCCATGTCATCTGTGCTTATGCACTGAATCAGAAAATCTACAACACTTGAAGTGAACCTTGCAACTTGGAACTGAACCTCGGAATTTTGCAAATTGCATTTTGAACATTGAACTTTGAACCACATGGTTTGAAGTTCAAGTCCAATACATTTTTGGAACATTGCATCTTCACAAAATATCAACTTTATGAAAACATCATTAGCAAAACCAAAATAGGATACAGGATAATTGGGCAGTTTTATCCATAGGGATCGGTTTTGAGAAGTTCAAAACTTGGGATATTAGGGTGCTAAAAGCAGGCTAACTTTCATTCCAATTTTATTCCTCTTAGCATGTGAGATGCTTCAAAGTGTTTTGCTTTGCTTATACCCCAACTTCTGTAATAGACAATAGATCTGTTTTGACTCGCCATGAAATGTGAGCTCTCATTTTTAACATGGCTTGACTTCACTGACCATTTCTATTTGGTATGTTATGTGACATACATCGAGGTAAAAACCATAAACTCGCTGATGAAGTTGCATAGATTTGCAAAGATCATACTAGAAAGACACTTTTGTTTGTTTCCCATTGAGGTAAGTGTTGATGTGAATTTTGTGACCACTCCAATGTGCAGAATAAAATACTGAGTATTCTATCTTCTCTTGAACAAGGAAACTTCAAATGCTAAACAATGTAACAAATGTGTGATCATATGAAGCAACCCAAGGTTTACAATGCGAACGATCAACTTTATGTTGGATATAACTCAGTGAATATGATGTGATCTTGCTGGTAATCATAAAGGGACTTATGTTATTCTCCCTGCACTTTATCAATTGTTTCCCCTCAAACTTGCTGGAACTTGAACATCAAAATAGCATTAACAATGGATTTTACCAATTTAAACTCTATCTATCACAATAGCATCAATTACTAAAATTAACAATTATGCACACGAGAAGACAATAACACAATGTTTACGTGGAAACCCAATGTGGGAGAAAACCATGGCAAATTGCTTGCTTTATATAATTATTTCTTTTACAATGTTTGTAGGCACCGAGCTACCAGAGGCACCAACCTCTAAGTTTATGAGCACCAACTCACTGGAAGCACCAACTCCCACAATTTGTAGGCACCAACCTACAAGAGACACCAACCCCTAAAAGCAAAGCACCAACTTTACTCTATTCTGAAATTCTGTCTCTACAATGTTGCTGTCTCAACTGATGATGGATTTACTATTTTGCCACAACTCTTTTAATAAATTTGCTAAGATATCTGAATATTCATCTTTCACAATATAATCACAGTCTTCTCTTTTCTTATATGCTCACTAAAGATCTGCAATGATTTCTTTGAACTTCAACTCTTGATATATGTATACCTGATTAAACTTTTACTTCAATACACCAGATATCACTATATATTTTCATTTATCTCACAGTCTTCAATCCAATGTATAAAACTTTTTATATACCTTCAAGAGAGGTGAGGAGACACCATCTTTCACTATGAACATTTCTTCAAGAGAGCCGTCCTTACCTTTTTTATTCAAACATAATACTAATCACACCTCTTGTTTATTTATTTGTTATTTGAATCATGACCTTTCTTAATAAAGAAATTCTATCATTATCGTATATCTTCTTGTACGGGCATGCTTGAACTTCAAACTGCCACATCATAAGCCTTTTGTTTTTCTTAACAAATGAATAATTGCACTCTTTAACAAATTGGTTAGCATCTGAATGAAAGTCGACATCATCTGATTCTTTATTGTATTATCACTGCGTAATATTAGTCTGGATATTTGTGTCTATCAACTCTTGCCGCGAGCACCAATAGATACAGGAATATTATCTTCACATGGGTACTCCAAAAAAGTACTTGTGTATACCAATACCTTCCATGGATATGAATGGAGATATGTCGATAAAGAGCTCAAAGTCTGAATCAATTCTTTCATAATGCCAATGAGAAAGATGCCACATCCATTGATTAATTCTCAAGTTGCTGCCCTTTAATCACAATCGTTGATTTGTAGTACTTTGAATTGCTGTTATTTTCTGTCAAATCCTCAATCTTCGAACTCCTCAACACTGTCACTGTAGTTTTCCGTCAACCATTCAATCTTCAAAACCCTTCAACACTGTCGCCGTAGTTTGCCATCATATGTGATTCACATCGCTGCATATTACAATTACATTTATCTGTTAATGAATCAACCAGTATATTGAATGATCTCACCACAGAGCAGGTCACAATTCTCTTTTATATCCATTGCTATTTCTTTTAATGTTTTATGGCATCATATACAAGCTGCCGCAAAGTTTGAAAACAAACTCCATCGGCATATGAAGGAAACTGTATATAAGCGCTTCCTTGTGTCATCGCTGTATTTTATGAATCACTAATTGTACTTTGACGCTCCTCCAAGTATGGCTATTGTCTCTCTACCAAGTCACTGATCATATTACTTATTTCTCATTGAGCTCTTTCTGCATGCAAAGTTGATGTTTTCTTCATCTGTTTTAGCCACTCAAGTCTATCTCTAAATATCCAGGCACTTAAAGATTGGCCTAGCAAGAAAGCAAGCACCTGCCGATTTAGTCTTCTCTCTTCTTTTCTTAATGTATCAATTTCAATCTTTATTTTATTCTGAATATTGTCTTTTATAATATAACCACTGAGTTTAATATCCTTTAACTGGAGTTGTAATCATTGGTATAATCATTTCCTTTGTATATCAAGCATATCCTTCACGATGAATCCGTTGAGTTCTTGAATACAGTCATTTTTGCTTGTAACTGCTTAATGTTAATCATTGTCTTTAGTCTTGAATGTTTATATATGTAAACCCATAATATAACTTTTTCTTTGGTATCTTTGCATCCTCAACTCTTCTAAGCATTTGTGTGACATATATCTTTGTCAATAACAATGCCTTTAACCTGCTCTGCACCCTTCAACCTTGCACTGATCTGATCATCATGCCATTAATAGCAACAACAATCCCGTACCTTCACTTTGACATCAATGACAACTTTGTTTTCTTTCCTTTGACATCAATGACAATACTTCCAACAATAATCAATTCAAGCTCCTCCATGGCAACACTTGGCTAAGCATCAAGCTGTAGCTCTATTGCATCCAATTCCTTTATGCATGTTTCGATGGCCTTCTCCCATTCTGCTTGCTGTCTTTGGAGATGATTAACAAAAATCATGGAAGAAATAATTTCATTCAACTGATTTTCTTTGATAAACTCTAACCCTTGGAAGCAAGCGACTTTCACCTTCTCCTTCAACTATTCCAAATTCAAACTATCATCTTCATTCATTTCTTGGCTAAATAATTCCTCCAAGGACATGAGGATCCTTAATTGAATCTCCTTTATTGATCCTTCTGCCTTCTCACAATCCTTTTACATTCTATCAAGTGTTGTTCTTGTCATCATCAAATAGCAAAACGAACGATTGAAATCATAAATGTCTCCTTCAATTACTTTCTCTTGGACTAACGTTTGTATAGAAATTTCTTTTAACACTGTAAGGCGAGGAATTGTTATCTTGTGCCATTGAAAAATCTTTCCACTGCTCCTCTACACTTTGGATTCTTCCTTTAAACAAATACTATCTCATCATATGTATGAACTAATCCTTGTAGGAACTCCTCAGCTTGTCTTGCAATACCCTCAATCCACTTTCTTACCTCTTGACTTGTACTCTTCACGGCCTCAAAACTTTCAAATGATTCTCGTGGAATGGAAACTGGTGGGACAAACGTATCATCTTCCTGCCTTACTGGGTTCATCAACCATTGTATGTACTCTTTCAGTCTCATGTTCTCTAATTCTAGCATATCCTTCTCTTCAACTTTGTCAATTCTCACCTCAAGTGCCTTAGCGGTGTCATTAAGCTCTTGAAATTTTTGTTTCATTGTAGATGGCCCCGAGTCAAGTATGGTGACATCATATTCCCAAATTGCTTCATCTTCGTGAATGTTGAATTTGTTCTTGAAATTGCTCTCGTCTTAAAAAGATCCAAAAAGTACTAGGACCCAGAAGGGTGTGTAGCCTTCGGAAAATTGAGAAAGCGCAAAGCTCATCACAAAAGAAGAAAGGCACCATATGAAATAAACAAAAGTGGGTGATAGAAATAAAGGAGATACAATCCCCTCATACAGGATTCTTCACATATCTCGAGGCATCTTACACATCAAGCTATCTCTGTCATATCCCCATTTTAATATAGAATTTTATTAGTAGTTAAATATAAAAAGTTACTAAATAAATAATAATAAAATTAAAATTAATAATAATGTTAAATTAATAATAAACATAATTCAAATATAAATAAATATATTACTAATAATAAATCTATTATTATTATAATAATATGATATATTATTATAATATAATATATTATTAACGTAATGATATATAATTAATATGATAATATAATGTATGTATATATATATATATATATATATATTTTTTTTTAGTAATATATCTAAATAGCCTATCCTAAATATAACAACATAAATATTTTATATATTATAAAATATAAATATATAATAATCAAACCTTTTAATGTAAACTTAACCAATATAAAATATATTAAAACAAACCAAAGATAAACTTATATTACTGAGCGACTAAATGGATAGTCGCAACCTTTCACCCACGTGCATATATTAGAAGGGATTACGAATGAAGACAGAAAAAGGAGGATTACGGGAGGTCCCCTGTCCAATGTCTGGAAAAAGATCATTTCCAAATTCCTTAGGGGAAGGCGACGACATTCATCTTTGTCACGTTTAAGCTTCAAACGGGAATAAGCGTCAACATCCAATCAACAATATCAATGAGCCAGTCAGCAGTCGCACCCTACAAGAACTAAGCTAGCGCACCATTCAATTTCATTCAATCATCGAATACGAACATATGACTTGGTCCATTTCCCATAGACGTGTGGAAATCAACGTAATGCACATTTTCTTCAAAGGGCGACTTAACTCATTGCGGGACCAAGAATGAAGGCGGCACTGGAGATCAATATCACTATGAGCTTCACATCAAATTATTGTGATTACGTTCAGCAACCTGAGTTTCATATATGAGGATTGCATGACATTCGACATTCATAGCAGAGACCTTACAAAGACAAAGATCATACAACAATAATTTACAGAGGAGGTCCTACGACAATATCATCCTATTTGATACATGCTATTGCTGCAACTCTATACCAGGCACAATGCTATCATGATTGAGGTTTCTTATTGATAAAGCAAACGGATATTTCTCACCCTAGACATTGAGCATTGACTCTTACATTATCATTGCGTTGATTTTCAGTGACAGATCATTATTTCTCCCCAACACTTGGAGATGCGACAAAATTGATATTGACAGTGAGCAATCCTTGATTAATCATCCATCTTGTGGCAACAACTATTTCATAGTGATTATCTTCATACACACTCGACTAATATAAATCAAAGACAACACTCACAAGTGGTCCAACCTTGGTTGTTCCTATGCCAAATTAGGCAGAAGGATCATACTTGGCAATGATTGGGGATATCACATGAATGCATTGTAAACACAATTATATATAAAATATTATTTGAAGAGAGAATCCAAGTTGATTGTTCTACATTCCCAAGTCAACCAAACAAGGACATCAACAACTCCTGTTTGAAGATGACGAGAACATCAATATTGATTTATCTGATAATGGATTTGACATTAATCCTCCCAGCACCTTGAACAATAGAGGGATTAACATTCAGTGTTAACAATGAGCATAAGCTAATGTTGTTGATAATGATCCATTACCAATGGGTGCAACAATAAACCCAATGGGGATTAAGGCAGCGGTTAAAAGAATAATGTAATGATGCTAAGGACAAGACATTCCACAAGTAAGATATAAAAGGCAATCACAATCTCACAAACAAGGGATCATGGGGGAGAAAAGGGTAAGATACGAAGGAGACTAATATTGATATTCATCTTAAAGAAGCGGACTATATCTTGGATATATATATATATTCATTCTGATAAATTTTGATCATTAGCAATGGTAAAGTCTATTCCTAGCAGGGGATATTCAGCAAGGATATACACATAGCAGGATACCACATCGGTATACAAGTAATTAGGCTCTGAATACTCTCTCTTTCTTACCATAGGTGAGAATTAGACTAGTATACTAAACCACAATATTAATAAATTAATAATTTACATGCACCACTCCAAGCCATATACAATCCTTGTAAAGTGTACTTCATGTTCAGGGTATTGATTGGACAGTGTCACCGAGGAATCATTATCAACTTAATTGCACAAATCTGTGAATCTACACACATGTATATATACAAGGCATTGGTATCTATATGATTCGATATAAATCAATTGTTACTCTACTCAATATTCTGGTAGTTACTGACAAAGCATCAAGATAAGATCACCTTGCATTAATAAATTATTCATTGAAGAATTATGTTTGATAAATAAAGGCCTTAGATCAGGAAGAATTCTCTTGCAACTGAAGATAGTCCCGAAGACTTAAGAAATTAATTTGGGGACATTATAATCTCACCATTAAGGGGTTGTTGATTGAGAGGCTTCTACAACCAGTATGTCAATACTCATTGCATACCAAATGGTAGTTTAAGGAAAGGGGTTTGACCTATTTGAGGTCTTGTGGGAACAACTCTCGGAGAACATCGCTTGAACAAAGAGGAGTGACCTGTATCACTTTAGGTGTAGATCTCTTTATCTTTTTTAAGTAATTTTTTTATGAAGAGACTACCTGGATTCTTGGGAACGGTGTGGATGCAAGAGATTCTAGTGCCAGCTCAGATCAGCGATCATGCTAAGTATTTTAAAGACATGGCATCTTACATTGAGGTCTTTGGGTTTCTTAAAGCTTTTTCAAACCTAGATGTAAGGAAGAGATAGAATTGTCATATAACATTGTAAGAAGATATACCAATGATATATGTGGTAGATAAAGACCGCACTTCAATGGAGGTAGCAGAGCCACAAATATAGTATTTTGGGTATTGCAACTACCCTATGACCTTGATGATGAATTGGTACATGCTAATGCAAGGGCACTCTTGGTTCTCCCAGAGGACCCTCATGTAGAAGGATTTGACGCAAGGAATTTATGGGCAAACAAAGAAAATGGATGGTAGTGGAATATGTGGAGAGCTTATTTGTAGGGGAGAGCTTACAAGTTCCCATCATATTATCAGATTTTCCCTGGTAGAGGGAATTCTTAGGCATGTTATATTATGGCCATCCTCTTACATCACCAATGAAATGGGCAAAATCCTTATCTGTAGGAGAGAGCTTGATGGCTTTTGAGAGGCATAATTGAAAGATGTTATTTGAGAATGGCTGTCAAAAATTGATTTTAGTTGGTCTCAATATCTATCTCATTATGTGTTCACTGAAGCAACATTGTGAAACTTTTATGGGTAGGTAATGACAACAACTTGCATGAACTATGAAGTTCATACATATTTGTTTTCGACATTGGATGATACAAAAGCTATACTTTTGACTGTATTATGCTGCAGAGGATAACAAGTATAATGCATAAATGTATCTCTTTCAATAAGCTTATATTTTGATCTAGTTTTTTTTATTGACTCTGGCTATACATTGTGTCCTCAAACAGAAAGCATTTGTTGCTTGCAGTGCTACCTCTTTTCTTGTTATTATAGTTCAATGCTTCATGCTTGTATCTCTAACTTTGAATTGAAGAAATGTGTTTAGTTTTCTACATTATCTTATGAGATGGGATGTAAGATTAAGATTATTGTGTCTAAACAGCTTTTGATTGTATTTGTTTGTTTTGCATGCAGGTGGATTTAGTGGAAATATTGGGCATGACCCTCATATTTTGCATACCTTGAGTGCTGTTCAAATATTGGCCCTACTTGACAAGTTAGATGTTATTGACGCAGACAAGATAGCAACTTGTATCCTTTTATTTACTTTGTAGCTTAGCATAGATTCATGATGTAATACTTTTGAGATATATTAGGAACAAGAAGCAGAAATACCAAAAAATGGTGAGTTCGTTTTTATGAACTGTCTTCTAGTCTGTTTGGTAACCATTTTTTTATGAACTCTCTTCTACTCTGTTTGGTAACCATTTTTTAAAATTTATTTGCATTTAAAGTTGTAAGTTCTTATCCGTTTTAGTTTTGAGCTTATAGACAATTGCGAATCACAAGGATTTGGCCAAATCAGGGATTTTTATTGGAAAGGGAAGACCAAAATATTCACTAACAAATGCTTTATTTGGTCATCAGAAAAGCATACAAGGGATATAATTTAAGATAGAAAAAGAATATAAGTGAAGGAATATAATACAGGTCAAGTATTTTTTTGTAAAATAACATTAAATTACTTGTTAAACAATGTTAACATGTAAGTGAAGAGTTTGACATTTACGCCTTTATAAAATGTGTATATCTGTCTGCCTTTCTGTGTACAAGATATTACTTGTTCACAAATGTAAGTTGTGACTTGTTCTTGTTGGAAACCTCTCCGATTCTATTTTGTATCACATTACCTTTTTTTTAATCAAGTTTCCTACTACCCCCTTTTTCGAAACATTGGTAAGGAATTTGTTTACCATAAATCTTGCTGTCAGATATCATGGGATTGCAACAGGAGGATGGATCCTTTGCAGGTGATGAATGGGGAGAAATTGACACTAGGTGATTTCTTACATTTCCTTATTTCAAGTTGAATAAAATGCATTTGTGAAAGAGGTTAAACTGATTATATTGTTGCTCAAGTCCTTTTCACTGACATGTTTGTTGCGTCTAGGTTTTCTTACTGTGCAGTTTGTTGCTTGTCAATTTTGCATCGACTAGAGAAGATTGATGTTGGAAAGGCCATCCAATATGTTGCTAGTTGTAAAAATTTTGATGGTGCATTTGGGTGTACTCCTGGTGCAGAATCACATGCAGGTCAAAGTAAGAAAATTCTCCTTGCACCAGATAATTTGTTAAGACCATTTCTTGTTTGATTTTATGGCCGTGAGAAGAAATTAGTCATATAGAATCAAATCCATCTTTCCTCTATAATATTTATTGTTGAAAATCATGCTATCTTTTAGTAAACTGTACTCATGTTTTTTTCATGCCACTTCGCTCAAAGTTTGCCTTGTTTCTAAGGATATGTGTATGATAAAATGGTGGCAGCCCTTCAATTACTGCTATTTCTCTTGTGCTGTAGTTTTCTGCTGTGTTGGCACCCTTGCAATAACAGGTTCCCTAAGTCATGTTGATAGGGATCTTCTTGGATGGTGGCTTTGTGAACGGGAAGTAAAAACTGGAGGTCTTAATGGGAGACCTGAGAAACTTGCAGATGTAAGGTTCTAGATGTTCAGTTTGTACTATCAGAGATTTATTTCAAGAATGTTGGAAAACTGATTACCAAATTTGTTCTTATAAAAGAGTCAGAAATGTAGTAGCATATGCTGATGTTCACATTTTATTTTTACATCATACAGGTTTGTTATTCTTGGTGGGTTTTATCAAGCTTGATCATGATTGATCGGGTACATTGGATAGACAAGGAGAAACTCAAGAAGTTCATCCTAGATTGTCAGGTTCATTTACATCATGTTCACATTAGAGTACGTAGGTTCTGTTGTTTCTGAATTTACAATCTTATTTACAACCATGCAACTGAAATGCAGGATAAGGAGAATGGGGGTATCTCAGATAGGCCAGATGATGCTGTGGATGTATTCCATACATTCTTTGGCATTGCAGGTACAAAGCCTTATATGACATTTCTGAGTAAATTTATGGACTTCTTGTATAACATTTCAGAGTCAATCTTATGCATATGTAACATTTCAAAATAAATCTTACTAATTGATAGTATTAGAATGCCCATGGGGAAAAATGCTTCAGTTTTTTATAATTTTAAATTTAATATTTTATGATGGCTTTCGTCAACTCATACAGGTCTTTCATTGTTGGAATATCCTGGACTAAAGCCAATAGATCCAGCTTATGCTCTGCCTGTTCATGTTGTCGACAGAATCTTCTTTGGCAGGCCACATAAGTACTGAATATTTTACAGAGAAAATGGTCCTTGTTATGGTGGCCAACAACTTTTTGGCCTTTCCCCAAGTATTTGTTTGTAAAGCTTATCTACTTCCTCAGAAAACAGAGGATGGAAGTCCTTTCCTAGTGGCAGGCTGTAGAAATCAAAGGACTGCTGGTGAATTGTCCTCTTATATGGTTTCTCTTGTCACAATGGCAGACCCCACGTAAAAAGGAATAATATTAAGCAAATGACTGTCATGGGATACTTGCAATTACTTGTCATATCCCGTTGGAGAATTTCCAAGTTTTAATGGTTGTGGGTATCTATATAAAAGTATACCGTCTTCAAGGACAACTTGTTTATCCCATTATAGATCTCATTTCTTTTTAAATATTACTGACAGGTTTCATTTACCTTCTGATTTAGACAATAATTCTTATTTACTGGTCTATCTTTGAACCTGTATGATTAGTTTATAAGGATTTCAGCTTTTGATTGCCAATCCCAAATCGCACTCACTTCACACATTCACAAGTGGGTTGACAAGCATTCTGTTAACAGTAGAACCCATTTACACTGGAATATGGAGAATAGATGACAGATTCGAAAATTATATGGGTTTAAAACTTCAAGAGTTCAAAGACTGTGTAATGCCAGGGCATATCATAGAACCTTTTTATACTTCAATTTTGGTGGACTAGTATATAAAAAATTATGGCAAGAAGTATGAGAAATTGATTCAGACTAATATTAAAAATTGTAAAAACTAGAACCAAGAAAATGTTTCACTAATGTTGTCATTGTTTAATCCTTTCAAATTCTGGCGATTGTTGTAAAAAGTGGCTTCAGAATTTAGGATTTTCATTGCATGTCAATTAACAAGATGACACGTTGCCAATACATCATGGCTTCTGGATGTCACTCAGTGAGGAGGGGATTTATTATGATTTGCAATCACATAACTAATATGCTGGAGCAATTCACTATAGTGTAATGGCCTAAATAACTAGCAGTCGCATGCGTGTGGGCATGCAACGGGTTAGCCGATAGGATTTTTTCCGTGTACAGCTGCAGTGGTAGGATTTTTTCCATGTACAGCAGCAGTGAAGAAAAATGAGTTGTGCACAATTTAACTTTTACAGTGGACATGCCAAAATGTTTACACAATCCATTCAAACAAGTTACACAGCCTTGAACGGCAAAAAGAAAGAAGTTCCACATAAAAATATTGTTAATACACTTGACATGAAAACATTGCTAGGCGAGGTTTAGCAGTAAATTATAACTGATAACACTGACATCTTGTCATCCAAATTGTCATTTTGGAGATTTAAAATAATCATCTCCATGCAAACCAGTACACAGTTGACATAATTAAGAAAAACGAGTACCAGATTTTGGGCTAAAATCTTGCTATAAAACAAACAAAGATAGCACTGCATCAGTGCACTAACTACAGAACTTGTTGCAACTCCAACAAGAACAGATCTATATGCCCTATCACCTAGTAACTACTGTCAGCCACATTATAACCCTGCAACACTAATTCTCAAAATTCATGAAGACGATGAACTCAAAAGCATTTTCTGTGAACAACTGACGGTCCAGACTCATCATACTCTGACTTTGCAATCCACATCTGTTGGAATGTGCTAAGAGATGCCAAGATTGACCTTCCAATCCAGACACTCTACTTCATTTCAGGTGGTGCTAACAACTTTAATTTTCATGGTACTAGGGGCAAGAGCAGTAATTTCCTTGCTCATGCGATCAGCAATGCCAGGAAACATTGTAGAGCCTCCACTAAGAACAATGTTTCCATAGAGATCCTTTCTGATATCCACATCACACTTCATGATGGAGTTGTAGGTTGTCTCATGGATACCTGCAGCTTCCATTCCAATCATAGAAGGTTGGAACAAGACTTCAGGGCATCTAAACTGCTCTGCACCAATGGTAATCACCTGTTCATTTGGAATCGTATAACTCTTGTCAAGGGAGGAATTGGTCTTGGTTGTACCAGCATCACTGTTTGTCAGATTTGGATGTGGAGAAATCTTGTCTAAAGAAGACAACATAAAATATTGCCTCCTCATCTCAAATGGAAACAAAGATGGGCAGTTTTCAATCAGCTGGTGATACCAATTTGGTAGACCAGATCTAGCCAATTTTTCTGCATCTTGTAGTTGGTATGCTAGCTTTCGAGTGAGCTTGCCAGTCAAAAATTCTTCTTGAGGAACAGTGGGACCATTTGATTTCAGTTCAATCATACACACATTCTGACCCTGAATGCCTTGGCTCGTGTCCATGAACTTCCCTATTTCTTTGAATTTTCTCGTATATTGTTCATGATCTATGTAGCAGTTGATCTCCAATGAAAAAAAATAAATGCAGGATGTTGGCTACTTATGCTGGATGCTTCTGAACTATTAGATCCTGCTTTTATTGTTCTAAAATCTGCCCAAAAATGGAAAAAGACATTAAATATTAGAATTTCCTTCTTTGAATTCTCTAATTTTAATGAATTAACTCAATGACTGCATACTAACCGTCTATTCCACTTGTATCTTCTGGATCCCTCAACAATATGTCATTGGCCCCCCCATCACAGAAATTGAAGTTGGTTCGTTCAATAGACCCTGAGTACACATATAAAATGGTGAATACACTGGTAAGAAAATTGAAGAAAGTTAGTATTATTACAAAAGATTTGATTAAATGTACTCTATTGTAACAAAGTTGAATCCACCGATATATGCACCCCAACGACATTGAAATAAAATGGAAACCCTTACCATGTCACGAGAACAATTACATTGTGCTTGTGAAGCTCTGTCAAAACTTCAATATTGAGGTGATTGAGCAGCATTATGGTTGTGATTATTGAAGTCCATGTTATCTTCAGATCATCAGTTATAATAAATGTAAGCATTTCCTTGTCATAACCGCTATTCCCTTGAGCTGCAGTTTGAGTGCTGTTTCCACTGGCCTGGTTGACAGAGTTTAGGATTTTTTATTTTTTTTGGTTTATGAAATGGTTGATGCATAATGCTAAATGGAAAGTCATCTTTCAACTTGGATTTAGGATGAGGTAATTATGAAAGGATTAGATTTATTTCTTGGGTTGTGGATTGTAGTTGGGGAAAAAGTTGGGAGGAATTGAGGTATTCATGTCTATTTGAAAGAGAAAGAGGGAGAAGAAGCAGTGGTGGAAGGTGAATCGGAAATGGGTTCAAATGGGTAACTTTAGGCAGAGATGATGCAATTAAATTAATTTGTGAGAAAAACTAATTGTTACAAACTATTCATTTGCAAAGAGTTTATAACTGCTGGCATCTAGGGAGAATTGACGAATTGCTGCAACACATCCGAAGTGAGCCATGATAGAAAATACTACAGAAATAATGATGTTGACCCAGAATATTATGCTTCTTTTAGAAGGTCTGAAAGTCAGTTTATAGCAGACCATAGGGAAGACAAAATCCAATGGCATGAATGCATAAGCACCAATCACTGCATTAACATCCCCAAAGAAAGAAAGCATTGCAGCCAAGAGTGTGGCTATCGCTACTGCTGATGTCCTTAAAATCAATCTGGGTATCAGATTTCATAGAGAAAATCTACCCTGTTTCACATCTTTCTCTACCCTGTTTCACATCTACAGATTTCCGTTTTAGTATTTCAAATGCTGGTTGCAAATAGACCTGCCAAATTCAGTCAATGTCAAAAGCAAATCAGTTCCACTTCTTACAATTGATGATGGGTTGATAAGTTAAAACTCCAAACTTATCTTGGCAAATAGATTTCCTTAGTTTTTAAAACATTTGTTATATCTGAATTAATAACTGAACAACTGTAATAATAAATTCTTCAATTGACTCACCATTCGAACTGGAGATAGTTGGAGAAGCACAAACAAGTTAGCCATGATTAGAAATCAGTTGGGAAGAAACGGGACAAAATTGCTAAAGACGGTTCCTTTTGCCTTGTTGCTAAATGCCCAGTAGCCAGAAATTGCCACTGCTACATAACATATAGACAATCCTTCGAACATCTTTCCTGATACAGGAGGCACCAGGGTTGCCTGAGAGCATTATGCTCAATCAGGCCTAAAATTCTATTTGTGTCTACCAGAAATTAAAATCAAGACAATGTTAGAAAATAAACAAATGACCACCCATTCGGCACATTGTGTATAAAATGTTTGAACGTTCAAACAACTTGGAAGTAACACCCTTTTCTGTGTTTTCAATTGGGCATTGATCCTCTAAATATCTATTGTAATGGTTACCCCTTTCAGTATATACCATCTGAACTAATGAATGAATTTAGTTGCAATTAGCAGCAGCCATCAATTTCAATAGGAAAATTAGTAGAACTTACTTGAATTTGTGGAATGATTCCATTCCCAAAAGTGGTATCCACTCAGACATCTTGAGATTCCAGATCAACATAGACTTTAGAAAAGATTAAAGTTGGCGGGCATGAATCAATCTAGACACAAAGCAGCATGAATGGAACCAAGCATTGCACAGATGCTGTAAGCAAAGAACAGAACAAAGGACACAAGATTAATGTGTCTTCATATAGCTTCATTTGTCCATCTAGGTGATAAATGGTGTATATCAACTGCAAAGAAGAACAGAGCATTAATGGAAAACATCAACATCAGTGTACCAAAATTTATAACATTACAGGATGCATATTTAAAAACCTTGAGAGTCTGCCCCCCAAGCAGGGTGCACCCTATAACAGCTCTGCAACATATTGCAAACTGTATAGGTCGTACAAGGAACTTAGCCCACAGGGGTCTTGTTACAATCAACAAATTACACAAGACTATTAGAAACAATCTTCCCTAAGACAATCTCATACAAATTGAATCAATACATCTCTGACCTTTTCAATCACAGTTCCTGAAAGTTATAAGTCAACAGAGTCTGGTTTGAGTGAGAGTTGTTGAAGACGCGCCTCTTCTTTTTTTCTGATTGCTGTATAAGCGTTGTTCTCCATTTTGCAATATCTTTCAAAAGAGAATGGTGGCTCTATCCGGAGGCCTTCAATGGCTTTCACCCTCGATATTGCTATAAATGTTAGGCCTTGCCTTTCGTTTCTTCCAATGTCTACTGTTGCTTTATTCAGTGTGAGCCCTTGTGATTTATATATTGTTATGGCCCAGGCCATAGTTAATGGTTGCTGTGTTCAGTTGCCCCAGGTTACCCGAGTGATAGGAACATTCATCGGGTTTTTTGTATCCCATGGTGGGCCGCTGTAATTGTCAAAGTGGATAACAACATGGCTTGGTAGATCTGGTGGGTTGGAGTTTGTATTGTAGACCATGGATCTGATTTGTCCCATCGTTCCATTTACAAGACCTGCTTGTATCCATAGGTTTTTTGTTAACATGACTTCTTGACATATGCACAAGAGGACTTTGTTATTTTTATTATCGATTGCAAATGTAATGGCATTGTTATATTGTCTATATTTTCCAAATGCATCGATCTCTTTGTACTTATACAAGACAATGATAAGAAGAGACATGTCTATTCATTAATCTTTATTAATTATTTAAATATATATATATATATATATATATATATATATATATATATATATATATATATATATATATATATATATATATATATCACAATATGATAATAATCCACTTATATTAATTATATGGATATATATATATATATATATATATATATATATAGTAATTATAATACAAATTATTATTATTACATATATATCGATATATACTTGATAATTCAATAACAATGATTTTATCTGAACGAAGCTACATTCTTTAACACTCCCTCTTAGTTAGAGAAGATAAAATCAATATATGTTTTACATTAACTCAATAATATCAATAATTGTGATCTGATTCAACATCACATGATGTCTATCACAATATGAGAAATGGTGATCTGTTTCAACATCGTAAGATGTATATCACCTTCAGTAACCGTGATTTCAACCTCACATATTGCCTATCACTTTTAATAACTGTGATCTGTTTCAGCATCCTCATGATGACTATCACAGTATGAAATTAATCCACCACGCAAGAATTCTTTATCATGATCTGTTTTAGCCATCGCATGGTCTATCATGATCTGTTTCAAGAATTCCTCTATCATGATCTGTTTCAGCCATCTCATGGTCTATCATGATCTATTTCAAGAATACCTCTATCATGATCTGTTTCAGCCATCACATGGTCTATCATGATAAGAGAAAGTTATTGTAAGATTGTCACCTTCCAATAACATAAAAAATACAAGTGATGATCATAGGAAGTTGTCACATCCAGATGATATACACAGGGCCCATATAGCATTAAATAATTCTATTAGTATAATAATCAATTATATCAAGTTTACCTCAAAGGTGTTTCACCTTCATTAGTGAACTCCCTCTCAATCACAAAATGACCGAGATTATCAAAAGTTGATTGAACCATATCATTTATCTTCTCCCTCTGAAGCTCAAGTTCATCAACCTCTTGACCTCCTTTTAAATTCTCAGACTCCCTCTGAATGAAAATATCTTTATGCTTTCCTCTTTTTAGTTTCAATTATTTCCTTTCCCTAAGGTGAGCCCAATTCATCTTCAAATATTTTGGAATGCAAATAAGATTCTCCAGAGTGCTTTCCTTCCTTACACATGATATGTAAATCCTTAATACTATTTTATCACCACTCCCTTGATCCAAGGAAGCCATCGCATATTAATGAAGTCACAGCTTTGAAACCGCTACCCCTTGCTATCATGTAGATGTTATTACTATATTAAATATGATGGTTCTTCTCATGCGATTCTAGTTAATTTGTGAAATGCTGCTACGCATGATCTTGTTGTAGATAACACAGAATCTTATCTTCCTTGGACTCAATCCAACCTCTGATATTACTTGGCATTTTGTTTGTTTCTACCTTGCTGTTCGTGTGTCCTGTCTTTTATCCTTGTGATTTGATTTCATCTTTGATATGATCCTTTAAATAATGATGTAGTAATTTCACCTACAGCGATATAGTTGCTGTTTCAAATATGGATCTATAACCTTGCAGCCAGTTTTAGCCAAATAGGCAAATGTTCAAAAGAGCAGATCCAAAATATGGATAAGAGATAAGAGGTTTCCGAATACTATCAACCACAATCTTTCAATGGTCTAGTTCTGCGATCCTTATCCCTTAATCTCTTCTTTGATGAATATTTCACTGAAACTTGTTCCACGATACATGTATAATATGTGTCTTTGTTCTATGAATATCATACGCTGTCTTGTTATCTTTAGAATCTTTATGAGATTATCAAATTCTTCCATACATTTGCAAACCTGGCTCTGATACCATGTTATTTTTATGATCGATTGCAAATGTAATGGCATTGTTATATTGTCTATATTTTCCAAATGCATCGATCTCTTTGTACTTATACAAGACAATGATAAGAAGAGACATGTCTATTCATTAATCTTTATTAATTATTTAAATATATATGTATATTAATATATAAATAATATCAAATATATATATATATATATATATATATATATATATATATATATATATATATATCTATATATATATATGTATATGTATATATATATATATATATATATATATATATATATGTATATATATATGTATATGTATATATATATATATATATATGTATATATATATGTATATGTATATATATATATATATATGTATACATATGTATCTATACATATGTATATATATATACACATATATATATATATATATACATATATATATATACATACATACATATATATATATATATATAGATATACATACATACATATATATATATATATATATATATGTATATATATATATATATATATATATGTATGTATATATATATATATATATCACAATATGATAATAATCCACTTATATTAATTATATGGATATATATATATAGTAATTATAATACAAATTATTATTATTACATATATATCGATATATACTTGATAATTCAATAACAATGATTTTATCTGAATGAAGCTACATTCCTTAACAGACTTAAGGTTGTAGTTGTTCATCTTCTTCTTTGTTTTCACTTGATGTTCTATTAGCATTTCTTGCACGACTGATTGCAATCGAGAGGTTCAATTGTTTGAGCATTTTTCTATTGTGCAAGTAAGCCAAGTCATTGGTAGTGAATAGGTGGGTGGTTTCGTCAAACTGTTGTTTTTGTTGGGCAGTCAACCTTTTGTTTGTTTGGGTCATAAGCACATCCCAGTCTTCTTGGAGTGGTTGTGCATTTCTTATATTGTGCAAGATTGTTCGGAAGCGTTTTTGGGAGTCAGTTTGCCCTTGTTGACAAAAGATTGTGTCCAACATCACTACAGTAGCAAATCTTTGCCAAAGCAAGAGGGCTTTCGAGTGGGAGGCATATATAGGCTTATCCATTACTGGAGGTAGCTGTCCTAGGTCACCAACGAGGATTACGGACAGGCCACCAAAAGGTTGATGTTGTTTATGAGGGAATGCCTCTCGTAGACAATAGTCTATTTTTAATAGTAGTTTTGGTCCTAGAAAGCTCATTTCGTCAATTAGAATATATTTGATATGCTTGAAGTCTTCTAGGAGTGTTGTTAAGGATTGGGCCTGTAAAGGGTGCATTTCTTTTATTGGGATCCGAAGGGCCGTGTGGATTGTTGTAGCTTGTATGTTATAAGTAGCGACCCCTGTTGGTGCAAGCGTGAGCAGTGGCTTTCGATTGCCTAGTGTTGTTGTGTTTATGTTTTTTCTAATACAATGTATTAAATATGATTTGCCAGTTCCCGTTGTTCCTTGGATAATCATGTGGAGCGGGTCTCTTTGGGATGTGAGATGATGTTGAGTGATTATGTCTAGTGCTAGTTGTTGTTTTGTAGCAAGCTGGTATGTTGGATGTGTTTTGTGAGTCTGCCAAGTAGTGTCTTCTGCTTGTTTTTTTGCTTGTGGTATAAAGTGTGCAGCAGACTGGTCTAGATGTTGGGGTATGCTATTTATATTCCATGGATGATTAAAATCAAACACTCGCCTTCCTAGTACATCAAGTTCATTTACGTGGAAGTTTGTGGTGGCACGCATTTACGATAGCATCTCCCATTTGTACAAGGTTGTGACATCAACTTCTGGGTCATCTTCATTATCACTACCTTCTTCTCCTTCAGGTGTGGTTGGGGCTTTTGTTCTATTTATATGCCAAGCTGTGTAGTTGCTTGCTTGGAGCGATTTCCAATTTGTCACTATGGCTTCTTTTGTAATGCCCACGTCAGTTGGAATGTGGCGGAAGGGTTTGTAAAGGAGGAGTTCTGACCAGCAAAATGTTTCAAAGTCATCACTGTTCTCATCTGGAATGTTGGTGTATTGGGGGTAAACACAAATGATTGCATTTTTTTGCCTCTTTTGCCACTGATTCTTCTTGCATCAAGGAGCATATGAGTACATTTGGGTCGATTGTATGAGGGACGTGTTACAAGTAGTAGTTGTCGTTGCACCAAAAGATTGACCTATTAATGTTCGATACAACCACTAGACTTATAGAAGACACAAGAGGCTATTAGACCATGTCACGAATCCCGAGGGGAGCGCTGGCCATTTTTTCAACAATCTCCCCCTCAGTGTTACCTGAGGGGATTCGAACCTATGACCAAGCTCTAATACCACTTGCTACAAGTAATAGTTGCCGTTGCACCAAAAGATCCACCTGTTAATGCCCGATACAACCACTAGGCTTATAGAAGACACAAGAGGCTGTTAGACCATGTCATGAATCTCAAGGGGAGCGCTGGCCATTTTTTCAATAGGACAGTGAGTCTAGCTCAGGGGGTTGCTGAATGTAGGAATGGATATAAGTGGCACTTAGTTCTTCTTCATTATCTGAGTTGTGTATTTTGTGGAGGACTTTTTTGCTGACATTTAGTGAAATAAAGGGCTGACTACAACTTAAAAGGGGCAATTTTTGTAGCATATGACACATTTCTTGTGCACCAATGTCACGGTCAGCTACTATTCCCATCATGAATTTTTGATATGCTAGAAGAGCTTTGTCTTCATATTTACTTTTGTCTTCTATCCTCTTTAATATGGTGCTGTAACTGTCAGATTTGTTTTCGGCCTTTGAGGCATATTTGGAGATGTAATTGAGCATGGCTCTTTTTTAGAGGACATGCTGTCTATTGATGTTGGCTCTCCATATTGCAAGCATCTAAGGGTTGTGAATATTGAGTTGTTCATCATTCCGTGAAGGGCTATAAGTTATGGTATGCTTGTTGTCACATGTTAAGGTCGAGCTTGGTTGTACAGGCCACGGGGCTTTGTACCGACATTCTAATGTTTTTCCTTTTTTTCTTAAGCATGTATGGTTTGTGCATTTGGTGTGCCTTTGTACAGTGTTGACAATTTGTTCATAGTCTAACTGAGGATCCATAGATAGTATCTGAGTAGTGTTTAGTATGCAAGGATCATCTCCAATGGTATGGTGTGATTTATTTGCTCGATCTTGATGGCTCCGTGGATTCCAAGCCGAAACATATTTGTCAAAGAATTGCTTTGCATGTTTTATCTCAAATGAGTTTCTCCAATTTATGGTATCCATGTTCGGTGCATGTGGAAGCCATATAAAACCATGGATATGAGCAGACCCTCGATGCTGCCATTCGTACCTATACCAGTAGTCTTTTGCTTGGAGTAGTTTTTCGATGACTTCTTCACGAAAGATTGTAAATCTTTGATGAAGGTATAAGGATGTTGTGTGTGGATTTTGAATAATATTGTCTATTAATTTTTTTCTTGAATGATACATTGTTTGGTTCTCTGTTTGTGGAAACAGGCTATGTAGATCTGCCAATTTTGTGTCGGCTGAGCTCAATGTGAAGAAGAGAGTTTGGGTCCCTAGTTGGTGTACCATGGTTGTTAAGTCCATACGACATTTATTCCAGTAAGCACGTGTGCCACATAAAGAGGTGCCAAATCGCATTAGTTAATTTGCTAGTTGGGTATTAGAGGCATTTTGTAGTCTTCCACGAAGGTCATGCAGTATCTTTGGCACATTGGATTCAACACTTGCCCTCACAAAAACTGCAGCTGTTTGTTGGCTGCGATGTCTCACAATGAGATTGTAAAGGAAGTAGTGGAACCTTACATGCGTACCAAATCTATTGTCGTGGTACCTCATCATGTGCAAAGCATATTCGTGCATTTGGACTTCTTTGCTTCTTGGTTGTAGTGGGAGTGCACTTCCATTTGGGAATAGTGTGGGAAAGGCCATGCTTAATAGGCCCTCAGTGTTGTATTCATTAATTGGGGAGTTTTGTATTTCCGGCCAAGGTATGATGTAGGGATCTTTTTCTTGCAAGGATAAAATTTCTTTAATAGTTTGTAGCTCGCGTTGTTCGTTTGGTAGCTTGGGGATGAAGGATGTCGTATTGTTGGAGTCATTTTTGTCGTCAGAGTGGTTGCTAGGTTCAATTGCATTTGATATGTCTTTGGGTTTTGTTTGAAAGTTAGTGAGCATGTTTGATATATCAGTGGTTACTTCTAGTAGTAGGTTGAGTGCTTCAAGGTTGATAGCAACATCTTTGTAGTATGGGTAATCTTTTATCTTGTATTTTAGTGCATCCAGTACATGGTGTTTGTTGACATAACAATCGTATTTGTTCCCGTCAATGCTGGTTCTTCGTATAATGACAACCTCTAGTTCTTGTAATCTTCGAGGCAAGACCTGAGCAATGGTAGAAATGTCTTGGGGAAAGCTTATGGTGTGACCGCTATATTTGTATTGCCCCCCTCTTGCATGGATGACTTGTAGAAGTGGAGTCACTCTGGCAATGAGCATCTCCTCTACCTGGGTGAGTTTCTTGAGAACTGTTGGTTGTGCGCCTGGGTCTAAATTGTTTGCTTGTGAGAATCGGTGGAGCCCTTTTTCAGCAAAGCATCTAGTACAGATGGTTGTTGATGTGTTTTCTCGAGTGGGCATTCCACTGTAGCTTTCTTTACATATGCTGCATGTTTTGGTCTGCGACAATGCATCGATGCATTCTTGGAATTGTTTCTTTGTTTTTGTAAATGTCGTTGTGAAAATGTTAGTGGGGTTGTCATTAGGTAATTGTTGGTTGTGTGGGAAAATTGTACTGGGCTCGTTGCTAGGTAATCGTGGGCCTTCTGGGATGATAGGAGGGTGGTTGGGCTGTGTTCCCATGAATTGTTGGCTGGTGTTATGTGGTATATTGGTATCTACTATTTCTACCATTCTTTTATTGTTTTGCTGCATGGTCTGGCTTTTATGTCCCATCCTTTGGATACGACGCTTAGCAGAGATTTCATCTTTGTGTTGACTGTAATATAGGTGATTATTTTCCCTCTTCTTGGCCTTCCTTTGTTCGGCGTCTGTAACTAATCCCTGCATATTTGTATAAAACAATTGAACAAATGATAGCATACCAAGTTAAGTCACTTGCATATATAAATTTTTATAATAGTACATGGCTAAGCTCTTTTTAAGTATGCGACAAGCTTGAGGTAAAGTTATTAGGAACACATTTACTAATCGATTCAACCAAAAATATTAGAGCATCACATAGTGAAGTAGAACAAACCAGAGCATATTTCTTTCTTATAGAACAATCAGGCAAGAATGAAAAAATTTCTTTGAATGTCCAACGTCATAGAAAGTGCATGTTAGTTTGGGATAACAATCTGTAAGTCCACTTGACTAAATATAGTTCAATATCTAACTGATCTACTTAAATGTGTAAGTCCACTTTGGCAATATGAAGGAGTGCGATGCTTATAAAAGAAATACAATGATGAGATTCTTAATAAAGCCATGTAGATGAATGAAATTTTGATTGCTGATTAGAACTATATGATTCTTCACATGTAACCAATTAAATAAATCAGACACAATGAGCTCTCAAAGAAAGATTGAAAGCAACTATCTGATGCAATGAAGTGCATGAATGCTTATAAAATAAATACAACGGTGAGATTGTTAATAAAGCTAGGTAAATGAATGAAATTCTAATTGCTGATCAGAACTATATGATTCTTCACATGTAACCAACTGAATAAATCAGATACAACGAGCTCTCAAAGAAAGATTGAAAGCAACTATCTGATACAATGAAGTGCGTGAATGCTTATAAAATAAATACAATGGTGAGATTCTTAATAAAGCCAGGTAAATGAATGAAATTCTGATTGCTGATCAGAACTATATGATTCTTCAGATGTAACCAACTGAATAAATCAGATACAACGAGCTCTCAAAGAAAGATTGAAAGCAACTATCTGATGCAATGAAGTGCGTGAATAGAACATGAAGCTCTTGATCATTAAGGGAAGTTTAGTGTGAGACTAATGGTTAGCAGGGATGGAAATATCCATGGCAGCTTACAAGTTCGAGAAATGAGTAAATTATAAATATATCTTAAAGGTTAGCAAATTGAAGATGATCACCGTGATGAATGGTGGCAAGTTTAGATAGTGATGAATGATGGCAGGTATAGATAGTCTTTTAGTGTAAGCCATATGGTTAGAAGGGATGGATAATTTAAAATGACAAGAGGATGTGGGTGGAATTTGAACTCATAGTATTTCCTCCTTGTTGAGAATTTGTGAAGGTCATTGTGATTGATTTCAAACTACATAGTAAATTGGCAGTTCTCTGTGCTATTGCCATGCATGTTTAGGTAATACTCAACCATTGTTCAAAACGATTATACTCAATTTGTAAATATTGTCCTAAGTTGAGAAGGTTGTGTCATGTATTTGTAGAACAATTCTAAAAAATAGTTAGAATTAGTGAAAGCATAATCTAATTAGAGCATGCCTTGAAATAGTGGAGCAAGTTTTTTCAAAATAACTATAAAATCCTTGCTTTGGTTTGATCAAATACAATGTTTCTTACATATTTGGAATTTATATGATTTCGTTATCAGATTGTAAACATAGGGAGCTTAAACATTCTGCGCAAAAGCATGCTGCCCATCTACAATCAATGAGTTATAAACATGAAATGGGCATATCAAAATAGCCAATGGTCAATATATGGAATTGTTTAGAGTACAACAACATTATACATTTTCACTTGTATGTACAATGTGAATGGTCTATACAAAGGATGTGGCTGGTTCAGAGATGTTCTATCAAGAGGTAGACATCTCTGAAATTGTAGCAAGCAAAGTCTCACATTCAGTCTTGAATTCTACTTTGGTAGCTTTGGTGATTGTTGTTTGTAATCTTCCTTGCTCATTGCTATCTTTTTTGATTGAGAGTGTAAATATGAACTGATTGGAAAGTACTTTCTTGATGATACCTTTAGGTGGTGGGTCAGTGTCTGCATCATATTGCAACATATAAAGTTCTTTTGCGGGCATTTGTAGTAGTTTACTTGCAACCTCATCAAAAGAAACAACCCACATAGCGCCTGTGTGATCTTGTAACTTGAGTTGCAACAAGTAACTATAATTGCAATCTAGTATATTCATGATACATCTGGGGCAGTTCCAGGTGCCATCTTCGTTTTGGAGCAATTTTTTCTTGCATTGTTTGCCATTGGCAATTAGTGGGCATGTTGGGTAAAAAAAAGAATCATGCCTAATGAACTGGATTGTTTCTTTAACAGTAGCTTCAAAGGGGGTTGTGATTGTCATACAATGTTCCAAGATAGCTCCCACCATTACCCTGTTGTCTATCCACTGATTCATGGGAGACTTGGTGACGGTAAAGGTATGTCTATTTGTCCTATGTCCACCTTAGAGCACAAGGCATCAACTTCAGGCATGGGAGGGTCTATAATTAATATTGTGCTTGTTGTTGTATTTATGAGTTTTCCTTTGAAGTCAGCAACACGCCCATTCTTGATAGCCAATAGAACAACACTTTGGGCAGTGTTTAAGGTTTTTAGCTCTTCTCCCTATTTTTGGCAAATTGGTCCCCATAAATTTACCTCAATGGTCGATGATGACATGTCTGCTAGCCTGATGCTCCTTCGTAAGACCTCACTTCCATCTCTCTTATGAATTGTTGAGATTTGGCCAACACTGACCACTAGACCAATAATGTCTACTAAAGCATTGCTGGTTATATTTGCAATTTCAGCAATCTGCCTAAAATGGTATTGATTTTCTATAATCAATATAGGGTCAGCACAACATTTTAGTTGTGATGTTTTGTCTAAAGTTATCTCCAAGCGGCTGTTTAGCTTGTTGTACATGCTAGTTGCATCTTTCACTGAGCCCCTAGTAATGGTATACATAGCCCCTACTTCAACTCTATCAAAGTGCATCTCTGCAATTTTGTTGAAGCAGACTATTCAAGTTTGAGTGCCTTCATCATCTATTATATCAAAGCTAAAGACTTGGCCACTACCTCATGGATTCTTGAATTGCCGCATTTGCTTTTTAGTTGTGATCCACCCTTTGATTGTCCACCTAGTTTAGAATGGATTCAGGTCCTTAATAGGAGTAATGTTTTCAGGAAGACTTTGAGTCCTTCCAGTTACATGGATGCCAAATTTGGTGGCTCGAGTGGGTGTGAGGCTCTAGCATCGATTGGGTGCAACATTTGTTCTCTCTCCTTGCATATTGTCTTGTTGTGATATGAATAGGTATTTTGGGGTACCAAGAAAATTGTAGTCCTTATGGACGATTTGTAAGGTGAAGATGATTATCATCCTGTTGAAAAAGAGAACGGTTAGGCAGAGGGATGACCTATATTAGTAGTATAAAATAGAGGAGGTGTGGGGAACTTGAAATGATGAATGGCAAAGCGTACCATGAATCTCCACTGGTTCTGCACACATAGCTTGTCAGAGAGACAGTGGTTCCTATCTTCAATTCCTCAGAGAAGAATAGGTCATTGTATCTTTCTGGGAGCATGGCATGTTGCATGTGTTTCCCATCAGACAACACAATCCTATACCTCTCGTGGTCATCTTGGGTAAATGCCAATTTCTTAAAGGATAGGATCTAGAGATTTGGATTAGAAATCTCATCTCTAGCATTGATCGACCGTATTGCATGTGGTGTCAACTCTGCGACCATTTCGGTGGCCTACAACAACACAATATTATGGCTATATGTAAAGTCAACTACGATGACAATGAATTTCTATATATAATTATCAAAACCAAAAATATTGTGAGAAAACCATTAAGATCTACTGGTCTGTCTTAGCCAAGTCAATAAAAGCAACATTTTTGCTTTCAATCTTTGACTTCAAACAAATTCTTAAGTGATTTTGTAAAGATTTAAGTTGCAATATTGTATTTGAATTATAGTTAGTGTAATATCTAGGAAAAGTTAGATTTCTATGAGCTCCAATATTTAGAATGTATTTTGAGCTACAACATATAAGTTAAGTAAATCTTTGAACTACGATGTGAGATTCTTAGTTCATTATTGCTACTATGCTCCAATATTTAGAATGTATTTTGAGCTACAATATATAAGCAATTCTTTGAACTACAATATATTACATCTAAATCTTAGTTCATTATTGCTAATATGCAAGTGGTTTTTCTTTCGCCTAACAATTGTATATTAGGATGATTTCTTCGGCTAAATCAAGATGTCATTAAATCAAGATTATGACATCTGCAACTCCAATTGAGCTCTAATAACAATCCTTGCTCTAGTTGAACCCTACTAATTATGATCCTAATACTAACCATAATTATAATCTTATTCATAATATAATTTGTAATAGTAACCCTTATTATATTATAAACCTAATTATAACAATAAAAGTATTTAAATCCTAATCTTAATTGACTCCTATATGTATTGCAATTCTTGAATGCCAACCTAATTGAACCATGACACTAAGTTAATTATAATTGTAACTGTATTTCTGTAAAAGCACAACAATTTCTGTATATAATTATAAAAAGCTAAAATATTGTGAGGAAAACATGAAGATTAAACTGCACAAGCAATCAGTCAAACATGCTTCAAACTTGCAAATAATTCCACTGCAGGCACAGGCACATTTACAACGCGAGAGAGCACAATATTTGCATAGAATACCTCAAACCAACAAGGCATAATAACTACCAACAAAAATGGCTAGGAAAGTATTCAATAGTGTTATAGCCAAGACTGATTTGAAACAAAAGAAAATTATGCTACCACTTCATTTCGTTTCTTTTCCTATAAAATTATATTTATAATAGCTCCTGCTTATTAAGATTGAAAATTGTATGTTTCAGGTGGGGTTAGCAATTGGTCCACGAGCCTACAAACCTTATCTTGATTCACCTTTAAAAAAAATTACCATTGTAGACTGTCATCAAATACAATAGACTGGAAAAAAATTCTGGGTAAAAAAATATAGAAGTGACACTATTGTTGGAATAGCCATACTACATCTAAGCAAAGTTTTGAGAATGTTTTGCATAGTATGGCAAAGATGAAAAATAGATGAAAACTACTAAACCAAAAATAAGTTAACAATAGATTAATTAAAGAGATGTGGTCTAGTTACGGAGCCAAAAAGGATGAAAACTACTAAACCAAAAATTAGTTAATAGTAGATTAATTAAAGAGATGTGGTCCAGTTACGAAGCCAAAAAGGTTAGTGAGACTAGGTTGCATTTTTTTGCTGTGAGGTGGGCAAGGCCTACATAATTTTTAGTGCCTGATCAATTCTGAAATCATAAGATGAAGAATGGTGTAATTCTATGTGTCTAAGGCTCTCTAAACTGTGGTCATTTGTCAACTACCAGGGAAGTCATAAGTTTTTGCAACTCAAAAACAAAGCTTGTAGATGTAGTTTGTGTTTTGGAACTCACGAGAAGGTTGATGGTTTTCTACCATGTAAATTAAACCCTGACTTTATGTGGAAGCCGGTGTTGAAAATTCTTGCATTCATTTGAGGTGCCAAGTTGAGGACCATGATATCCAAAGGAAAGCATTTCCAACTTTTTCTTTTAAGGACCTAGTGTAGCTGATCGTACTTAATAAAAAACAAATTTAAAAATCAAGAGATTTTCACAATTTACCCAATTGAGCCAATAGAGTAGCAACTTCAGACTATACTAATCTGAAGTTGGGTGTCAAATCTTATACTTAAATTCCTTAAACTGATTACATTAAACAAATTGAAATGGTAATGTAATCATGAGAGCATCACAAAATCACAACACCATATCACAAAGATTTGTTATCGGGGAAAACCCTCCTAAGGGAAAAACTACAGTGGGGATGGAACTCATTAATGATGTACTAAAATATTATGTCCATGTTAATAGACCTAGCCCTATTAGGATTTGATTATTACATTCAGTACAAGTCCCATTTAAAGGACATACCCTATTAGGAGTCTTTCCAACTCTGTTAGGAGTTGATTATAAGGATAGGCTCACTGCCTGAGCACACTACCCAAAGTGAAGGTTAAATCCACCTTCTGGATCCACTGTCTAAATAAGTGTATAAGAGTATATAATAACAATAATGAGTTGACTTACAACAACTAGCTTTGCCCAAATAGTTCCAATGAAGTGCTTAATGAATTACCTCTACTCTACATCCAACAGATCTTCCAACAAGTTCACAACCTACTTCTCGATCATCGCCCCACATTATTCTAAGAAATGATTTTCCTTTATACAAGTTACAACAATCAATTAGGTCGGCCTATTAGGACCTCCCCAATGCAAAAATAATTACATAGACCCTTGCTAAGATACACACGGTATGTCAAACAAGCATACAATAAATAAAAATCATCAAATGCACGCCAAGATCCACAATCCACGTTGCAAACCTTTTGAACACGTTATCTCCTTTGGTCAACTCCAAATACATCTTTGCAAGACCACACGCTTCAGCAGACGTCACCAAGATTTTGGAAACCCAAGAATCTCACATAATGTTCTTTCATGTGTATTTTGTCAATCCTCAAACTTGCATACCATAATTCATGCTCGCATCCAAGTTATCCGAAAAACTCAGAGACCATCTCTATCATAGTCCTTTGTTACTACACTGTGAATCAGTTGGGTGTCAAATCTTATACTTAAATTCCTTAATAAACTAACTACATTAAACAAATTGAAACGGTAATGTAATCATGAGAGCATCACAAAATCACAACACCATAAGATAGATTTTTTATCGGGGAAAACCATGTTAAGGGAAAAACCCTAGTGGGGATGGAACTCACTAATGATGAACTTGTATGCACCCTAAAATGGTCGCCTAGACTATGGGCCCCCATTCTTCAATTTATCAAATGATGGAACCAATTTGTCAATTTCTTGAATCAATGCCTCACAATATTTTCAATTCAAATCAATTTCCTTGATCAAATCATAATTAATTCAATTATTTCAATATTTCCTAAGAATTGATCATTTATCCTAAGCCACATTTAATTAAAAGAACATGCTCCCTTTTAATTAAATAAAATTCCTTTTAATTAAATAATGGAAATCACTTTGTAAAAAATAATAAAATAAAAAGAAAAAGAAAAAGTGCACTTTCCAATGAGATATAATCTTTTGACTTTTTGAAAAGGTTTTTTGCCTCTTTATCTCAACCACTCATTGTTTTGCCTCTTGATCATGCCTATTGATTTTGCCTCTTGAGAATCTTGAGCACATGGATCAACCAAGATTTATTCTCCACCTTTGATAATTCTTTTTTCCTGTTAATCTTGACCATCCATTCATTTCTAAAATCCTTTATAAGGAGCCCTCTCCTCATTTTAGGCATCTAGATCCATAGATCAAGATTTTAGAGATCTAGATTTTATGTTATTGTTATGTTGCAGGTTTGGAGAGCGATTTGGTGGAGAGTTTGAGCACTTGAGCTTGAACATTGCAACTTCTCTTTTCTTGTCTTGTTCTCTCATGCCTCCATGGAAATCCATTTAGATTACTCTTGCACTTGCATGGTAGATTAGATTCATGTTTCATTTCATAGAATAATCTTGCATGTGTATTTCCTGTCATAGATTAGTTTGCTTTCATGTATTTTTATCATATAGAATAGCTTCCATTTTCATTTGCATGTATATTTGATGATCATGGAGACTAGCACTCTTGATTTTCCTCTTTGAATCTCTCATTTTATGGTGTACTTGAAAGGGCCCAAACTAGGTCTAAACTGAGGGCCTCCATTATAAACCCTTGCACTCAATGAATAAAGAGCTATGCATCGCCATTTGAGACCTCATTCTTGAGAAATCTTGGATATAATAACTCATAGAAGTGTGTCAATATTTTAGCACACATTTTTGGTGCCCACCATGGGGCTGATGCTCCTGATTTTCCTTCATTTTATTCAAATTTTCAGATTTTCTAATTTTTACATGGTTATTTTATTGAAGTTTTTCAAGCCTAACCCTTGTGCAGGATGAGTTGAAGACAAAACCTAGGGTATTTTTGGAAGATTTGATCATATCTCACAAACGGCTAGGATTTTGGGTCTGAATTTTTTTTTGCAAGTGGGGGATCATCATAGTATGTCTCAATCTGAAACTCATATTTTTTTGATCATTTTCCTGCGAGTTATGATTTTTTATTTTTTTTCAATGAAAACTCATTTCTGGTCGCAAATCTCCATATTTTTTGAAAAAATTTACATTTTCGGAAAGGTCTCAAAATTTTACAGATGACACATTCTTTGTGTATTTTATTGTGATGCACAAATATGACTCAAAAATTCAATTGTTGAAAACTGGTCTATTTTGATAAATCAAGTCCCTAGGGCACAAATTAAGGAATTTTTTCAAAATTTTTACATTTTTGGAAAGCTCTACGTTTTTTAGCAAGGGTCTATGTTTTGCATTTCTATTTTTGTGTCTGAAATCATATCAAAAAAATTAGATCTTGTTGACTAGGTCAAATGCAAAAAGAATAAAATTTTGTGATGAGTATGCACTTATTTTTCACATGGTTCAATGCATGATATGAGTTGTCATTTAGATTATTTTTTGGTTATTATTGCTCATAACAATTGATTTTCAGATCTAACCCTAGGTTTTGCATAAGTTGAATATACATTGCATATCTTGTTTGCTTGTCTTTCTTGTTGGAGAGTTCGTGGCTTGCTTGCACATAAAAGCTCAACAAAAATAAAAATAAGGTAAAATCTACTAAGCACATTGCTTTGGACTTGAGGTATTTTGTTGCATCTCTATAAAATTTTGATATTGTAAATAAAAATGAACCTCTCATATGTTTGACTTGAGTTTTTCTCGCTTTCGTAGATCACACTTCCAATTTTTGCTCTAAAGGAAAGAATGAATCTAGATTTTCTTTCTCGCATATATGTTTCACATAGTAATTAGGCCCTATGAACACTATTTGTGGTGTTCTTGAGAGAGTAGGCTTCATTTTCTTGTCTTACATGCGAGACTCTTCTTGACGATAAAACCCCTTGTAGGTAGGGAAGGACTTGTTATCATCTCATTGTCCTACTTGGTTTAGTCTTCAACATTTGATGATATGTTCTCTCTTGGTCCTGTTTAGAGAGATCGATAGTCATTGTTGTTGGCATACAAACCTTGGTGAGGTGATTTCAACTTAGTGTCTCAATTAATTTGCTTGCTATGTTTGGGTGAGGTTAAGATGCTAAATGAGTATGGTCTGTTCCCTTTTGGGCACATCATAAACTCAGAACCCTTGAATCTAAGCTAAGTCCCCATGTGGTCCATTTTGTGAGTCTTTCTTGTTAGAGAGGGTTAACCATAGTGGACACTCCCTTTATTGGGTAAACTATGTGGATGGAACCTCAAGCGGTCTTAGCGATTCCTACCACGGAGCAATAACTGCTATATAACTGTCCTTGTGGAAGAAATCTCCACAAGTGTGGTCTCTTGTTGGGCTGTCAGATCTCCTTAGCAGCTCCTGATTGATTAAATTCTCGAACTTTGTCAAAACCTCGGTGCGCTGAGATTGGATTTCACCCACTTGAGATTGTAAGACTTACAGAGTTGACCATTACTACGAACCATAGTGCAACCAAATTTTTCTTTTCTAAGACTATGTGCATGACTGAAAAACACTTTGAGAACATACACAAGTAGAGTCCTTAGGGAGTAGAATACTACGTCACTATTCTTGTTTATGTGCAAGGTTTCTTTTTCTCTTGCTCATTGTTTGAAGACAATTGTTTGCTTGAACTCCCTGATTTCTGTCTTGCGTGCCTGATTAATGATAAGAATCTGTTAATGCATCTAATTGGTCAATTAAAATGAACAAAAATTGAGTTCCCAAGTCAAAAAACCAACTTTTTACAACTTGCTCGATTTGCTATCCTATCATTTCCAGTCTTCCTCAATCGATCCAGGTCAAATTAGGTCACTTATCCCGCTGTTAGAAGCCTGTTTGTACCTTAGATTCTTGCATTTTGACCTCTTGAACTAGTAATCTTTGATTTCACAAGTGACCTTGCTTGGATTTGGTGAGCTAGAAACCATCCTTGTTGAGAAGATAAACCTTTGGATCCTTTGATAACACACTTGGAGAGTTTTAGTAATCTCTTGTCCATTCACTTCCATACAAATTCAAATTCAATCAATATAACTTGGGTAAATCATCCTCCTGATCCATATGTGTTAGGGTATTCACTTGTTGAGTGGGAACCTCTGTGGCAGTGTTGGTTTATGCCTCTTGCAAAATTCTATCTTATCACCTCTCTTATGGACAAGTGAGTGCTTTTACTATCCTAGTTTGGTACCAACATTTCTTAGGGTCATCCTATCATCTAGTACCTTTTCTTTCATGTCTGTTACAACAAGATATCAAGTAAATCAAGGAAAGCGACCTCAAGTAGTCTTTGACCAATTACCCTTAGTTCAAACTTGCCAAAAATGTAAGGGAAAAGAACCCGTATTTGATCAATCACCCAGGAATAACTCAGAAGTTTGGTTTGATCCCAAGAGTAACCTTAGTGAGTTGATTACACCCTTAACATCTTCTCACTCAGATATGGATACGAGTTACACAATGAATTGACGAGAAAGGGAAGAAATAGATAAATACCTTGATGACATATTTGAAAAACATAGAAATAACATTTTGTTTGGTAGTTCCTCTCATGAAAATTGACCAGTCTCACCCCTTATCTCAACTAGATATCTGGATGCACACCAAATGGCTGAAAGAGATAAGTGACAAGCCTATCAAGAAGAACAATCATAACATGAAAATCAAGATGATGAACCCTATGACACTCGTGTGAATGCAACATACACCAATGAATTGTTTAGACATTCAAGACCAAGTTCACCGCTCAAAACAACTTCAAGATACACGAGTTAAAGACTTAAGAGAATTGAGCGTAAAAAAAAAGCCTTCCTGGATGAACAAGCTGAAATGGAAGAGCAATTTAGACTCCTAGAGTCGGAGAGACAAGCCTTGTTGGAGATAGAAAAGAGAGCCTTCCAGGAAGAGCAAGATAGACTCTTGGCTCAACAACTTAATGATCAATTTAAAAACATGCGTGTTGGTGGTGGAAACAAATCTCCTCCATCCACCCCTCCTAAGACTCCACGAAGTGGAAGACATTCAAGAACACCTTCACAACCTCCTAGCCCTAGAGGAAGAAGGGCTTCACAACATGATCATTATAGGAGATGAACACCTCTTAGGAACTCGAGACAACCTTCACAATGTGCTCACCATGGTTCACAATATGGGGGTAGTAGCTTGAGTTTTGACCTCAATTCCCAAGACTTCATGAAGATACAACAAGAACCACTCTTCTAGTAGTATGTGGAGAGATA
The DNA here is from genome assembly GCA_027943335.1 of Chamaecyparis obtusa. Taxonomy (NCBI): domain Eukaryota; kingdom Viridiplantae; phylum Streptophyta; class Pinopsida; order Cupressales; family Cupressaceae; genus Chamaecyparis; species Chamaecyparis obtusa. The sequence goes on from BSBK01004874.1 coordinate 1,056,206, forward strand.
CTTAGAGAAAAACAAAGACAAGTTCCTAGAGAGTTTAATCAACAAGGGCGCTAGAGTCCCCTACAACTTTGATGTGGACAAGAAGATTAAGAAGCAAGGTCCATCTCAAGAAGAAGAGATCAAACAAATTAAGAGTATGATGGAAAAGATGTTGGAACCCAAGAGTTCATTCTCACTTGATTCAATTTGTCCTAATCCTTTTGACAAAAGTGTTAACATGAAAGACTTCCCTAGAAAGGTTGAGATCCCTCAATATGACAAGTACGATGGGAATGAAGACCCACATGATCGCGTCAATTCATTACCATGATTTTTGAGTTCCATCAAGATGAATCGTACCTCATGAGATTGTTCCCAAGGATTCTTAAGCGTCAAGCGATGGAATGGTTCACCAACATAACTTCTCCCATTAAGACTTTCAAAGAGATCATCCATAGATTTGTCCAACACTTTGCATACAACCTTTCAAGATTTGTCACCATATTGGACTTATGAAACTTAAAGAAAAATCAAGGGGAATCCTTTGTCACTTTCTTGCAAAGGTGGAGACAACAATGCTCTCGCTACTCTAGGACCATTCCTGAAAATGAGAAGATGGACATCCTTGTTAGCAACTTGGTTCCCGAAATGTGGTATGAAGTTAGGAAGATGGTTTTTGATTCCTTTGACACCATGGTTGAAACCGCATGTAGGATTGCAGATGTTTTGAGAGAACAAGGAATTTTGACCAAACATGGAAACAACAACAACAATGGTAAAAAAAACAACCCTAACAAGGATAAAGGAAAGAACTCACATTGGAATATGAACAAAAAAGTGGTCAGTGATGGAGTTGTGGACTCCTCTCAATGAAAAGATCAAGTTGTTCTCCACTTGTCTAGTGTTGTTCAAGCCATGGAACTCAATGCATCTAATCAACAAGAGAACAAGCCAAGATATCAAGATAAGCCTAAGAAAGAGAGACTTCAGTTTTCAAAGCTTGGTGATTCATATGAGGATGTCTTGAAAACACTCATTTCCAATGACCTTGTGCATGCTCAAGATACCGCAAAGCATTATATACCTGATGTTAAGCCACATTGGTGGGATGAGAAATCCTTTTGCAAATTTCACAAAGGCATTGGACATGATATTGAAAACTGCTGGAAACTCAAACATATTATCCAAGATCTCATTAAGAATGGTGAACTTAAGGTAGATGGATTGAACACCAATGCTGACCATAAGGCATTCAGAGAACCTTTACCCAATTATGAGAAGGGGGAAACCTCTAAACCTAAGAATGGCAAGGCTGAGCTCAATTACACTTACACAGATGTAGACAATGTTGTGAACATGCTTGAAGTTGTAGAAGAGAATGTCAACATGAAGAGAAATAATGATCCCTATGGTTATGATCTAGACATGGACTCTCCTCCTATCTTTGATGAAGAATCCATCCTGGTGCTAAGGGGTCCTCACTCTAGAGCGTTGTCTCAAACTCTCAATGTTGTCACATGAAGTCAAGGTCCCCTTGTCATTAGAGGACCCAGCTCAAGTCAACCAAGTAAACCAAAGAAAGTGACATCCAAGAATGTCACCTCAAAACTAGTAGTCAATCCTAAGTTGAGCTATAATATTTTCAATCATTTGCAAAGAACCCCAGCTCAGATTTTGATCTTTGAGCTCTTAGAGTTTTCCCCAAGACACGAGCAAGTCCTTGAGGATGCTTTGCATGCAGTGAACGTCCCCAACAACTTAGACGTTGATCAATTCTAGAACATGGTTAACCATATTGCTAGCCCTCATTACCTTACCTTTTTGGAGGATGATGATAAAGCTTTGAGCCACCCACACAATCTCACTCTTCATATTAAGGTCATGATCCATAAAACTTGTGTTAGGCGCATGTTGATAGATGGGTGTGTTGGGCTTAATATTTGTTCCTTGAGTCTTTTGAAGACATTGGGTTATTCTGAACAAGTTATATATACCATAAAAAAGATCACTATCAAAGCCTATGATGAGGTAGAAAGAAGTTCCAAGGGGTTGTTCGTCCTTCCTGTTAGGATTGACCCTGTTGAAAAAGATGTTTTATTCCAAATAGTTGATGCTAGCCCCCTTGCGTACAATATCTTACTCGGTAGACCATGGATTCATGATATAAAAGCAGTGTCATCTACCTATCATCAGTGTGTTAAGGTCCCCTACAATGGAACAAAGATTTGTATACCTGGGGATAACACTTTATCGGTTAACTCAGTTTCAGTGAGTGCTCATGTTTGTAATACCCCCAAAATGGGCTATAGGTTCATTAACCTCCTACATCATCAAATCAATCAAAATCGACATCAAAGTCCTAACCTAAGGCACATCTGCACATCTAAACATCGAAACTCTAATTGATTATCCTAATTCTACATCGGGAATATTCCTAGAATATTCCTAATTATCTTAATTATCTTTAATTTAATGATTATTTGGTGATAAATCTTATTTATCCTAAAGTTGATTAATTGAATATTCTAAATATTTAATTAATTAAGTTTAATTCTGTCACTTAATTATTTAATTAAATTTAATTCTATTTATTCCTAATTATATTATTTAATTTTGACAATAAATCAAATCTCCTACTAATAATTGATTAAATGTTTATTTAATTGATTAAATCTAAGTTGTCAATATTTAATAATATAGTTTTTGAATAAAAGTTTGATTTAGTAATTGATTAAGCCATGCATCAATTATTTTTAATTAAAAAATTAGTTAAGTTGAGAATAAATCACTTTATTTATTAAATTAATTTAAATTAAATCATGCACATTCACAAAAATAGTCAACTAGAAATCAACAGCTAATCTTAAATTTAAACTCAACATCTGATTATGAGTTGAAAATTGATCTAAACTCTATTTTGAGTTAAAAGGCTATTTTTGCTTGATTTTATGAATTAATTATTCCTTTTCTATTGATAACTCAAAAATCAACCTGAGTTGATCAAGAGTGATTTATGACTTTTCTCATGCATCCTCAAAGCCCTGGATTTCTATAAATTAAGGCTTAGCTCTTCATAATTATCAACACTCAAATTTGCATAATTACTCTGGTGAATTTGCAATTGAAGGATTGAGCACTCGCGACAGGCGATTTGTGAGATCTTTCATTGTTGATTATAGCATTCAAGGTCTTTTGCATATCATTCTAGATTAAATCTACATATCATATCATTTCAATTTTTTCATTATAGATCAGATTCATACAGTTTTTCATCCTATTGCATATAAAATACAAAAAAATAGAATAATTTGCATTTCATACAGTTTTCATCTTTTTGCATTCAAATCCTTCATTTAGGTGTTGCATTGTCACTGATCTCAGGCTAATCTGAGAAAACCATACTCGCACCTACTAGAAGGCAGTAAATCACCTGGTTACTTTAGTTTCCATTTCATTGTAGATTTTGGTTTTTGCTAACCTCTAATGTTTTATTGAAGTGTTGTGTCCACAGCTAGATACAAAATTCACACACATTTTTGGCGCCCACTGTGGGGCCCTGAAACAGGTTTCCATTTCATTTCTATTATTTTCTATATATTTTTTGTCATTTTCTGATCCATGCCCATGATTTTGTTCTCTGTTCGTACGATTTTCGTACGAGTTTTGTCAAAAACTCATGCCAGGATCTTCTGAGTGTGATACGACATTTAGTATTTTTGAGGATCATACCAGAGGTCACCCACTATCGTATGAGTTTTGGATTGTCATGCGAGAGCTCACTCACTATCGTATGAGTTTTTTGACAGTCGTGCAAGAGGACACCCACTGACATACAAGTTTCAGATTATCATGTGAGAGGTAACCCATTTTTGTACGAGTTTTCATGCTAGAATTCAATTTTTATTTCAGATTTTTGGGCAGTTTGTCAGATTTGATTTCCATATTTTGACTAATAGCTAACCCTAATGATTGAACTTTGTTGTTTCTGATTGGTATTTGCTGATTTTGATTGGAAAAATGCAACTAAATTGCTAAAAACATGTAAAAATCTACTAAGCGCATTGAGAGGAACTCAGCTATTCTTCTCAATCTGATAACACTTTGATTTGGATATAAAATGAACTCTCAAGTGTCAAGCTTGTGTGACTTTTCCTACTTTCATATCACAGACTTCAGTTTTTGGGCTATAAAATGAACATAGATTTTCTTTTTGCATATTTGTTGCACATAGTAATTAGGCCCTATGAACACTATTTGCGGATGATCTTGAGAGAGTGGGCTTCTTTCGCTTGTTTACTCATGCGAAGCTCTTCTTGATGAAGGATCCCCTTGTAGGTAGGGAGGATACTGAGATTGTCTTGCGTTCTACTAGATTTGCGTCTTCTGCTTTTGATCGATACATTCTCTCTCCGAAGAGGTTGATAGACCATAAGTTTTTGACATCACGGATCTTGGCAAGATAAATTTTAGTCTTAGCGTGTTAGATTAATCTGTTTGTTGTGTTTGGGTAAAAGTGATAAGGCTAGGGGATTATCCTCTACTTCCTTTTTGGATAGTATCAAAAACCCAAATCCTTGGATTTGGACCAAGTCTCCTTGTGGTATCTTTTGTGAGTCACATTTAGAGAGGGTTAACCATAGTAGACATTCCCTTAATTGGGTCAACCACGTGGACGGAACCTCAAGCGGTAATAGTCATTTTCACCGTGGTAGCAACAACCGCTATATAAATATCCTTGTGGAGGAAATCTTCACAAGTGTGATCTCTTGTTGGGCTGTCAGATCTCCCTAGCAGCTCCTGATGTATTAAATTCTCAGACTGTGTCAAAACCCTGGTGTACCTGGATAAGAGTTTTCCCTCTTGAGATCATAAAAGTTGTAGAGTCAGACCATTACTACAAACCCTAGTGAGGCCAAATTTTTCATTTTTCTAGGAATATGTGTGTTATTGAAAAACATATTAGAACGTACACAACTAGCACTCCTAGGGATTAGCACATTAAGTCACTTGATTGTTCATGCATAGGGTTTCTTTGTCCCTTGTTCATTATTTTCAGACGTGCTTGAAATCATTTGTCTACTGTTCTACGTGCTTGATTATCTACTTGGTTATTGAAAATGATCGATCCCGAAACAAACTTCAAATCTGAACAGAAACCTTTGTGAACACACTAATTCTAAAAATTGAAAAATTACAAAATTTGATGCAAACTTCCCTTTGGAGTCAAAAGTCATCCCACAGCCTCAGAGTGTTGTATGAGTTTTGGTCAATCATCATGTCAGAACCTATATATTGTCGTACGGAAGCCTATACATTGTCATACGAGTCTTGCTAAAAATTCAAAAATCTGGTGTCAACTGTTGTACGAGCCTTACCAATTGTCATGTCAAGATCAACCCACTATCGTACGAGATTGCAGAAACTCGTATCAGAATTTTGAGAAGTTGTTAGAAAGCCCCAGAATTTGCCAGATATCCAACATTTCCAACCTATTTTTAGATTTTGTCAAACAAATCACTATGTCAGGAACAGAGCTTAAACTAGAACGAATTCATTCATTTTCCTAAAGTGGTCTCTTGAGTCTGATTTAGCCCTTTGATTTATCGATTTGAGTCTTTTTCATCTTGTGTCAAAACCTTGTCAAAATTTTATCTTCAGTTCAATCTTTATCAAAATGGCTAAGTGTTGCGAGCTCGTGCCCACCATCTTTTGGGCATCTACCCATACTATTGTGGCACAGTATCCTTCATTTACGTCCGATCTATCTTCAATCAATCCAATCTTGACAAGGTTGTGTCATTCAATCTTCTTGAATCAAGTCATTCTTCAGCTGTCTTTGTTAGGAACCTGTGTGTTCCTTTTGTTTATTCTATTAGTGTAGTGTTGTTGGACGCATATGCTTTTTAAGTCGTCCTGTTAGTTTATTTTATTATCCCACATGCATAGGTAGTATTACTTTTCTAGATCATACTTAGTATATAAGTGGGTGTTGAGTCCTTTGTTGGCACCAAAGAGTTTATTGTATTGAGCTTGCTCAAAGGAGGTTACCCCCTCGAAGTGGCCCATGATCAATAGACTCACTCTGAGTTCTACTTTGCTCTATATTTTTGTTATTTCGTGCATGTTCATTATAGCGTTGCTGGAGGTTCCTCTCATCTGGTATCAGAGCACTTTCTTGGGCTCGCTGGTGGAAATTCTTTTTTTCGTCGAGCTTTCAGGTTCCTCTCAAATCTCATCTGTGTTACAATTGGGTTATTTCAAATTACAGAAATTCTTATTCTTGCCATAGCTTCCTTGCTTCTTTCTGGTTTCCTCTCAAAGTTTCTCAGCACCTCCGACATAACCTTTCACATACTTCCTTCCTTGCGGATCCTAACCCCAATTCCCCATATTTAAGCCTTAAATCCCTTATTTCTCAAATTTTAGGGTTTTCCCTAACTTTTCCATTTCTTAGCCAATCGCCACCAAATCAAAGCCACAAGGTTCATTTCCTCATTCTGCTTCTTTGTCCCTCTTAGACCGCTCTTCCCATTCTGCCTCCCCACCCCTGAAACCCTCATTTTTCTTTTTTCCTTTTCATCAGAAAACACATATCCACTCTTCGAAACCTCATTACCCATCTGCATTTTGCCCAACTCCAAGTTTTCCCTTATTGAAAAAGTTTCTATTTCTCTTTTTCTTCCCATTCCAAAAAAAAACAAAACAAAAAAACCAAAAAAAAAACCCTGCTATATGGTTGTCACCCGTACAGGAGCAAAAATCATGGAGGAGGAACTTGCCTCCCTCAAGACCAGACTTCAAGATCTGGATGAAAAATTTCTCGGTCTCACTCTTCAACAGTCAAGCCTGAACCGAGGCCATTCTGCCGACACTAGTTCTAGCCCTTTTCATGGACCGAAGCTTGATTTTCCTCGCTTCGATGGTGCTGATCCAACTGGATGGATTTACTGGGCAAAGCAGTATTTCAGTTTGCATAATACTACAGATTTTAACAAAGTTCCACTTGCATCTTTTCATTTGGAGCATGATGCTCTTCAATGGTTCCGTTGGTACATCAAGGCTAACAATGATCCCACCTGGAAAGAATTGTGTACACTTCTTTTGAAGCATTTTGGCCCTAGTGATTTTGATGACTTCACAGGCGCACTCACTAAACTCTGATAAACAGGAACAGTGAGAGAATACCAAACAGAGTTTGAAAAATTAGTTAATCACACAGAGGGATTGTTTGATGAATTCTTTCGTAGTTGTTTTATTAGTGGTTTGAAGGATGCACTCCGATCTGAAGTCAAAATGTTTCGGCCCACTACTATGATGGAAGCCCTTGGGTTGGCTAAATTAGTGGAGGACAAGATCAATGCTTTACAATGATCCAGATCTAATTTTGTTCCATTCTGAAATGCAGGTTCTCAACATCCTCTGATCACACCAACTCCCAAAACTACTCCTATCAAGCACTTGTCTGAAATAGAGATGCGAGCCCGTCGGGAAAAAGGGCTTTGCTATAATTGTGATGAGAAATGGTCTCGAGGCCATAGATGTGTGCAGTAAAAGCTCTATCTCTTGGATGTGGATTCCCCACCCGAACAGGAAGAGTATGAAGATACTCAAGAAATAGTAGATGAAGAGGTTGAACCAGAAGCCCAACCAGAGATATCTGTCCATGCTTTGGCCGGAGTCACTACTCCACAAACCATGCGAGTTCGAGGTTACTTCAAGAAGGTCCCTCTTACTATCCTCATTGATTCTGGTAGCACTCACAACTTCATTGACCCCATCATAGCCAAACGGGCTGATTGCTTTGTTCATCCCTGCTCTAACTTTGAAGTCATAATCGCTAATGGGGGCACTTTACCTTGCAAAGGGAAATGTCGTAATGTGTGTCTCTCTATTGGAGATTATACCCTACGCTCTGACATGTTTGCCTTGCCCTTAGGGGGTTGTGATGTGGTTTTGGGTGCCCAATAGTTACGCACTCTTGGTCCCATTCTCTGGGATTTTTCTGAACTTTGGATGAAGTTTTTAGTCAGTGGGCAACAACACACTTTGACAGGCTTGCAGCCCGGGTCTCTCAGCATCATCAGTTCACATCGTATGGAAAAGCTTCTTAAGAAGAATTCACATGGTGTCATCGCTCAGCTCCATTCATCCAAATGCAGCCATCAGCAGTCTCTAGTACTCCTGTAGATCTACAATAAATTTTGGATAAGTATTTCACTGTATTTGCTGAACCTACGGGCTTGCCACCGTCTCGCCCAGAGGACCACCGTATTCAGCTCCTTCCTGGTAGCGTCCCACCCAATATCAGGCCCTACTACTACCCCTTTCATCAAAAGACTAAAATTGAGATGCTTGTTCAGGATTTACTGAAGCAAGGTATTATTCACCCTAGTACTAGTTCTTTTTCATCTCCAGTTCTACTGGTCCGCAAAAAAGATGGGTCTTGGCGACTTTGCATTGATTTTTGAGCCCTTAATAATATCACCATAAAGGATAAGTTTCCCATTCCAGTTGTTGATGAACTTCTTGATGAGCTTCATGGCACTCATTTTTTCTCAAAGTTGGATCTTCGTTTTAGGAGGATATTCCTAAAACAGCTTTCCGTACACATGATGGTCACTATGAATTTTTAGTCATGCCCTTTGGCCTCACTAATGCTCCTTCAACATTTCAGGTAGTGATGAATAAAATATTTCGGCCCTACCTCATAAAATTCATTCTGGTCTTCTTTGATGATATTCTCATCTATAGCAAAACTTGGGCTGAGCATCTCCATCATCTAGAACTCATCCTGCAACTTCTCTCTGATCATCAACTCTATGCGAAAATGTCAAAATGTGTGTTTGGCCAGAAGGAAGTGGAGTATCTCGAGCATATTGTTGCACACCATGGGGTTCGGGTGGATCCTACCAAAATAGATGCCATGAAAAATTGGCCGCATCCTCAAACTCTCAAGAGCCTTCAAAGTTTTTTGGGTTTGACTGGCTATTACCGGAAGTTTGTCAAGAATTATGGGAAGATTATAGCACCATTGATAGCTATGTTAAAAAAAGATGCTTTTACCTAGACTCAGGTTGCTGAGAATGCATTTGCACAACTGAAACAAGCTATGTGCAGTACACCTGTTCTTGCTATGCCAGATTTTTCTAAGCCCTTTACTATTGAGAGTGATGCTTGTGGCAATGGACTAGGTGTTGTTCTCCTTCAAGATGACCATCCTATTGCATTCACTAGCAAAGCTCTTTCTGGTAAGAATCTAGCCTTATCTACATATGAAAAAGAAATGATGGCTATTTTGCATGCCGTACAGAAGTGGTGACCATACCTCCTTGGGAGTCATTTTTGCATCAAGACTGATCACCAAAGTTTGAAATACTTCCTGGAACAACGAGTATCCTCCCTTGCACAACAGAAATGGGTCAGCAAACTCATGGGGTATGATTATGAGATCACCTACAAGAAGGGTAAGGACAATATTGTGGCTGATGCTCTTTCCCGCACATTTGATGATCAAGCTTCACTTTCAGCTATTTCTATGCCAATCCCAAATTGGTTAGAATCTGTTCAACAGGGCTATGTCAGTGACCCCTCTTTATCTCAGATCATTCACCAGTTGGCCAATAATCCTTCTACGGTACCACATTATTCATGGGATGGTGCTTCTCTCCGCTATAAGGGGCATCTAGTGCTTCCTCAAAATCCAGATTTGCAATAGGCTATCTTTTATGAACTCCATGTTTCTCCTTTGGTAGGACATTCTGGGTTTCTCAAGACTTATGAGCAGGCAAGGTGGATTTTTTTTTGGAAAGGAATGAAACAGATGATTCAACAGATGGTGGCTGAATGTGATACCTGCCAATGCCACAAGGGTGAAATGACCCTCCCTCTTGGTTTATTGGAACCCTTGCCCATCCCTACACGGATTTGGACTGATATTTCTATGGATTTCATCGAAGGGCTTCCTAAATCTGGTGGCAAAATAGTGATTTTGGTTGTGGTTGATCGTCTCTCCAAATATAGTCATTTTTGTGCCCTCAACCACCCCTATACTACCTCCTCAGTTGCACTGATCTTTATGGACCAAATCTTTCATCTACATGGCCTCCCTTCTTCCATTGTTTCTGACCGTGATGCAACTTTTACCAGTCATTTTTGGGCAGCATGTTTCAGCAAGTTGGTACCAAACTGAAGATGAGTTCAGGTTATCACCCACAAACTGATGGTCAGACCGAAATCATCAACAAATGTTTGGAAACTTATCTTCGCTGCTTCACTTCTGAACAACAACATTAGTGGGCCAAGTGGCTTCCTCTTGCAGAATGGTGGTACAATACCTCTTACCATACGACATCTAAAATGACTCCCTATGAAGCAGTTTATGGGTAGGTACCCCTAGTACTCCTTCCCTACACTCCCTACAGTTCACCAGTTTAGGTAGTTGACACAGTTCTCCACACCAGGGATCAGATTCTTTGCACTTTACAGGATAATCTTCACATGGCCCGCAATCGCATGAAACAGCAAGCAGATCAACATCGTTCTGAGTGCTCTTTTCAAGTTGGGGATATGGTTTTTCTTCGTGTTCAACCATACAAGCAATCCTCCCTGAAGCTTAAAGGGTGTCATAAGTTGGCCCCCAAATTTTATGGGCCATATAAAGTTCTGCAGAAGATTGGTTCAGTTGCTTACAAACTAGAACTTCCTCCTTCTCGCATTCATCCAGTATTTCATGTTTCTTATCTCAAGCAAGTTCTTGGCACTAACATCAAAGCACAGACTACTCTACCTGAATTGGATAAGGAAGGATCCATTATTTTGGAGCCTGAGGCAATCCTTGACCGGTGCACTCATCAGCTTCGCTCTCGCTCTATCTCTGAGGTATTGATTCAGTGGCATGGCATGCAACCAGAGGATGCTACATGGGAACCCCTTCTTCAGATTCAGCAACAATTTCCACACCTTAAGCTTTGAGGACAAAGCTTTTTTCTGAGGGGGAGGGGATGTTAGGAACCTGTGTGTTCCTTTTGTTTATTCTATTAGTGTAGTGTTGTTGGACGCATATGCTTTGTAAGTCATCCCGTTAGTTTATTTTATTATCCCACATGCATAGGTAGTATTACTTTTCTAGATCATACTTAGTATATAAGTGGGTATTGAGTCCTTTTTTGGCACCGAAGAGTTTATTGTATTGAGCTTGCTCAAAGGAGGTTACCCCCTCGAAGTGGCCCGTGATCAATAGACTCACTCTGAGTTCTACTTTGCTCTATATTTCTGTTATTTCGTGCATGTTCATTATAGCGTTGCTGGAGGTTCCTCTCAGTCTTCATCTCCCTCTTTTGCTTCACCAAAGGTTAATGGTGAAAACTAGAGCTTCATCATGTAAACCGAGAGAAGAACCCAAACTCTCTTCATAAACATCTTCTGTGATTGATCAAACCTTTCATCAATCTTACGACACAACTAAATTTGGAGAAGACACTCTTGGAAATCTATTCTTGAAAGGTGGTTATGTCACTCCTCCTGCATCAATCCGCATGGGTAACCCACCAACTCCTCTGGTATCCATTCATGGAAGTTATCAGACTACTCCTCATCATTCTATCTCTGGGAGTCCCAAAACTCTCAACATGTCTCAAGCAGGATCCCAAGGACACCATTCTCAACACAACATGGATCAAGAACCCATGCCTTCTGAAATTTCTCGATACCAAAACAATGATGACTTTAAGAAAATGATGAGGCATTTCTTGAATGAAGATAGAGAAACATACTTCTTAGAGTTAGCTCGTCAAGGGGCTAAAATTCCTCCCAACTTTAATGTTGAAGATATGATTATGCATGAGGAAGAAACTCCACTCATGGCTATGATGAAACAAATGCACAACATGCAAGTCAAACTTAACAAAATTGAAAAAGAAAAGGAACCCAAAGAGTTCTCCATGGAAGCTCTATGCCCTTTTCTGTTTGATAAAGACTTGTACATGTCGCCATTCCCTAAAAGAGTGGAGATACCTAAGTACGATAAGTATGATAGCAACTATGACCCTCAAGATCATGTCAAAGAATTATGTACTCAATCTATGGAGTTCATGCATGAACCAACCTACTTAATGCATCTTTTCCCATGATCTTTGGGAGGAGCAACCATTCATTGGTTTTCAAAAATGCCTTCAACTATCAAAACTTTTGAGGAGTTAATCAAACTATTCTATCAATAATACTCCTATAACATCCCACATCCAATCACTATGATCGACATCTGTAATCTGAAATAATATCCAGGAGAACCATTCCTAATTTTTATCAAGAGATGGAGGAAGAAATTTTCTCTATATGCTAGTGTAAAGGATAAAATAGTGTATGGGGTCCTAGAACAATGGTTTGCACATAAAAGAGACCCCAAAGCCAATATTTTACACGTACATGAAATTGTATTGATATAGAAAGTAAATATAGATGATTAATATTGAAATTAAGAAATAAAGGTACTTACCTCTGAAAAAGAATCGGTTGAAAACCCTATCAAACAATCTAAAAAATAGTTGATTCTCAAGACCTTTAATTGAAACTACGAGATCTACAAAACCCAGAAATCTTTTTTTGAGATTTGAATCAGGTCAAAGTCAAGGTTGTCCCTGACTAGGTCAAGGTCGACATTTTTATTCTGAAGTTCGATTCAAATTCTATTCATAGATCCCGGAAGTTCACTGAAAAGGGTATCCAAATCTACTTTTAGATCTGAAGTTCCGCACTTGTACCTACAAGAAAAAGAGAGTTTTTGGTTGTTTGTTTGGGGGGGTTTGCCTCAGTCAAACCCCAATTTAGGAATTAACCTTGAAATTGAATTGAAATTGCTGGAATAAACAAAGTAAATGGAACAATTCACCTTGCTTGAGCTGAAACACTTGTGGAGGATTCGAATTCTTGAATCCAAAAGAATGGATAAATGTAGAATCAAATGTAGGATGTCTCCAATCAATTGTCTTTAGATCTTCAACACCAATCTTGAATGGATCTTGAACTTGGAAAAGGCTTGAATAGAAAATGGATGAATCTTCAACAAGAGAGCTCCATAGAGTTTGAATCCTTCAATGGCTACTAATGGATCTCCTTGATGAATTGGATGCTTGAATGCTTGATCTTCTTGCTTGCTTGCACTCGAGAGCTTGAGAGATTACCTGGTGAGAATGAGATGTGATGTGAAAATGAGAGAGGAAGGCTCCCTTTTATAGTAATCTAGGGCACAAGAGGGGCCTCGTAGAAAACAATAATTAAGGGCCCATGGCACAAAACTCTAGAGAGGTGCACATGGAAAGGAAATTAAATTAAAGTCTTCACACAAAAATCTAGGAGGGGACCACCCTTAATATAGAAATAAATAATTATTTAAGAGCCTTGTTACAAAATTCAAGGTAAGGCCAACCCCAAAGTTAATTTGAGTATTAGGCACAAAACTCGAGAAAGGATAATCTCCAATAATAAATTAGGATTCTTATAGAAATAGTGAGAAAGGTCCACCTCAAATATTAATTTGAGAAATTGACACTTAATCTGAGAAATAGTGGCCCCGAAGAGGGAAAAGACAAATTTTTTATGAAATCCTGCAATCGGAGGAAAACCCTGAAGATCCTGGAACCTAGGGTCAAGGTCAAGGTCAATACTGACTAGGTCAGGGTCAAGGTTAAGGTCGACTTTGACCTTAGGGTCAGAAACCTCAGGTTCATAATCCAAATTGCCAGGAAAGTGCTAGAAGAAGTGGAAAAATGGGGTAGAATAGGGGGAAAAGCTAGATCCAAGTCGAATATCCGTTCAAGGTGTTCGACATGACCCCAAACCACTTACTCAAAGGGCTAAACACTCTTACCATGGAAGTGCTTCCATTTTAAGATGATACAACTAGACCTATTCCAGAAACTGAGAAACTAGAAATCTTCATCAATAATCTTGTTCCAGAGATCAACTACCTTTTGAAAATGCAAAATCATACATCCTTTGATAAAATGATAGAAAATGCTATCAAAATTGAGAAAGTACTTGTTTAAAAGGGAGACATATCTCTTCAAAAGGACAAGTATGAATCTGGATCTAGCTCTAAAGATAAAGGAAAAAACTGCAACAAGAATAAATGCATTGTCACATACGATGTTGTTGATACTGTCTGTGCCCCATCTAAGGCACCTTCTTTCAATCTCATTGTTGGTACTCAAGCCATAAAAGCCTTAGAAGTGAAAGCCAATGAATCGAATAAGAAGTCATCTGATTACAAACCTTGGGCTACAGATCTTAAACGCAAATTTACTCCTCTTGGAGAGTCCTTGGAATCTGCCATGAAAAATTTGTTGGCTAACAACATCATTTACTTGTCTGAGATAAAAGTATTTGATCTTGAACCTAAACTGAAATGGTGGAGAGAGAACAATTTCTATGACTTCTATTGCAATAAGGTTCATAAGACTAATAACTGTGTTCACTTGAAACATCTCATACAAGACAAAATTGATAATGGAGAAATCATAATTGATAATCATAAGAGCAATAATGATCATACATCATTCACAGAACCATTTCTGAAACATGGTCAAGGAGATTCATCTTCTCAGCCTAATATGGGTGCTAAAGTCAATTATTCTTACTCTGGAAACAATGTTGTTATCAATATGGTTGAACCATGCCTATTTGAACATTGCAATGTCATCACTATTGTGTGAAGAGATAGAGATAATCAATCAACGAATGTTGTTACTCGATCACAAGCTCAGGCTCATCTGCAAGGACAAAATTTTGATTCATCTAATGTCCCTAAGATGCCTTTTAATCTTTCATCTGCTTCTAAACAGAGGGTTGTCTCAAAGTCAAATTCTAAAGATATGAGGCCTACATCCTACAAATGCAAAAATCTCCATGTTTGAGTTGCTTCGGACAACCTTGATTTAGATAGATTCCAGACTATGGTTGGTCATTTGACATCTCCGCAATATATCTCCTTTTCAAAGGAAGATGATAATTCCTTGAGTCATCCGTATAACTAGCCCTTGCATATCAAAGTCTTGATCCAAAACCATCATGTCAAATGTGTGTTGATAGATGGAGGTCCTGGTATCAACATTTGTTCTTATAACTTGGTTACACAATTGGGCTTATCTGAAGTTGCCATTGATCCTAAAAATAAAATCACTATCAAGGCATATGATGAAGAAGAAAGATCCTCCAGAGGAACAATTGTTTTGCCTATCAGAATAGGTCCGGTCATCAAGGATACTACATGTCAAGTTCTTGATATACCTTTGGCTTACAATATTCTTCTAGGGAGACCTTGTATATATGAAATGAGAGCTATTCCTTCCACATACCATCAATGTGTGAAATTTCCTTATGAAGTAGTAGAGGTGACGATTCTAGCTGACTTTTCTACAACTTGCAATACATTAAAGGAAAGTGTTGATAAACTTGTTCCTAACAACAGAGAATCTTCTACTAAACAAGTTGACAAGCCTTCTACATCTAAGATGGAAGACACTGCTAAAGAGGTTAAAATCAAGGAAAATGGTATGGGAGAATACCCAATGGAAGCAGTCTTATCTCTCAAATCTCTCCCATTATCACCAAAGTCTTATGGACAACCTTCAAACAAAGTGAAGCCTAATGCTAAAGAATCCCAAGTCATATTCAATGGAAGCTTTATCCCAGAGCAAGTATCTAAACAAGAGTTTGAAGAAGATGAGGTTGTATTGGCATGGTTACATAAAGATGAATCTCAATCCCAGTCAGTCTAAAAATGTGACTCCAAAACTCTGAAAGCTCCTTTAAAGTCATATGGACCAAGGGATAAACTGATGGCTAAGATGGGATATACTGGAAAAGGACCTCTAGGATTACAAGGAAAAGGTCTCATTTCACCTCTTGACCACCATGGTCGAACCAACAAAGATACAACAGGACTAGGTTATCGAAAGAAACCCTTTTATCTCAAAGGAAATTCTTCCCATGTGATAGAACAAATAGAACTAGAGGAAGATAACAATGAAGAAGAAGATGTCCATCCTAGTGATAGTGATTTAGACACTACTGATGAGCTTATTCCTTATGAACACTTGCCTAAAGAAATTAAAGACCTCCTTCAAGAAGAAGTTGATCCAATCAAAAGAGTCAATGTAGTAGACACACAAGAACCTACTATGGAACAAGAGATAGTTGCACCACAAGAACCAGCTAATCTCGAAGACAATCAAATAGACAAAGAGGAAGGTAAGCCTATCACTATAGCTAAGCACTTGGAGCATTCCAATGATTATGAGATAGACTCTCATGAGTATGAATTCAAATCTAAATCTAAAGGTAATCCTGCTTGGGGTATTCGCCTTGACTTCACACGTATTCTTAGATTTCCTAGAGGTGTAGATGAAGAATCAAATGACTATGAATGCAGAGTTATTCTAGAGGAAGATGAACTTATTATAGAAAAACATGTTGATGTTATTCACCACTATGCACCTAAACCCAACGTAAGTCTAGAATGAAATGTTGAACTTAACGAGTCTGATCCACCTAAGGCTGAAGTGGAATCCCATGATGACATTGAGCCTATTCATGAATTGAATGTCTTGAGTTGTAGTATCACCTTCGATCTCAAGAGTCAGGTTAGGACCAATGATGATAGAACTATATCCGTAAACACTATCCGTAAACACTATTTCCCAATCCCTCCCAACTTTGACTATCCAACATCCTAAACTTCTTGACCAAACTTCCACGAATCCGAGCCAAGATATCTATACTTTTCCCAATGACTATGCCCTTGCTTGCTACCTAAATGTAGTGGATCCTATGATGACTTCCATCAGTGAATCGAGCATTAGCATGACGGATTTGGATATCAAATATCTCAGTCAGAAGAATAAGAATAAAAATAAAAAGAAAAGGAATTTTGAGGGTGAAAACCACTTTGTGGCAATCTTAGAACCTACAAAAGTAAAAATAAAAGACGTATCTGAAGGTGAAAATCTCTCTAAGGTGCCTAAGGATGAGATATTTGATGTCTTTCTGAGTCATTTACAGGACAGATCTCTAGTTCTAATTGAGCCCACTCAATCTATCAACTTGGGTACAATAGAAGAACCACAACTGATTCATGTTGCACAATCCTTATCAGAAGAAGAGAAGAAAGCATTTACAAAATTCTTGACAGAAAGGTGTTGATGTTTATAGTTTTGATCAGATAAAATGATCATAATATTATGAGAATATAAATAAACATCATTCTACATTATATATACATATTGATATATATAATAATAATGATATTATTGTATATATCAATATGCATATACAATGTATATATTATAGTTGATAAATAAATAATATTAATCTCAAATGTCATACCGATTGATATCGGTCTAAACTAAATAACTATCATTAAAATGATAATATTGTTAATTCAGATAGATCAATATGAAATAATATTATATAATAATAATGATGTTATTATATATATTTATATTTCAATATACACATCGTATAGGTTAGTATAATATGAATATTATTATAAACCGTTAATGATTATAGTCAATAATATGTATTGACTTCATACCGACGATAACATGTATTATCTTAGTGTTAATATTACTCACCGTAAGAGTTTGCATTGAATCGGTGAGTTACGTGGGACAAGTCTCACATAGAGACATGCCCCTATGTAATGTGTATATGAAGACCTATATACATATATGTATAAAGATCACTGCAAGATAAAAAATATAAGAGAACATATGTACAGCGAATACAAGAACATAATAGTAATTGATAAGTATAACAACATCACAGTAATAAATATATATGTATATTGTGATTAAATATATGTAATATATTCAGTTTATATAAGAAAATTTAAAACCATATATTCTTGATCATAAATTTAACATGGTATCAGAGCCAAGTTTCTTCATTGAAGTCTAACCACTTGAAGGAAGATTCAAACAGATTAAAGGAGGATCAAGATCAGTTTTTGTTTTTTTTTTTAAATTCTCAAAATGGCAAATGGAATGAGACTAGAAGACCGACTTGAAGGTGCCTTCGATTTTGAATCATGGAAACTTTGAATGATGTTAGTTTTAAGGAAGAATGACTTGAAGTCAATAATAGAGAAACCTCCTCAATCTAATGGAAATGATGAGAAAAATAATTGGGAAAAGGACAATATTAGAGCAATGGAGTTATTAGTAGATGGAGTGAAAAATCATTTACTACCTGTCATCACAAAGTTGGACTCTGCTTATGACATGTTCAAAGCCCTAGAAAACATGTTTCAAATAAACAACACTAGCAGAATTCTTACTCTTAAAAATCAACTCTCGAATATTAAAATGAGTAATGGAGAGACTATTACTTCATATTTTATGAGGATAACAGAACTAAGGAATCAACTATCTTCAATTGGTCACACTTATGACAATAAGGAGTTAACTATGATAACTCTAAATGGACTCCCCATCTCTTGGGAAAATTTTAGACAAGGAGTTAGTGCTCGATCCAAACCTCCTAAATTCGATCGTCTAAAAGATGACCGCATTCAAGAAGAGTACAATCTTATATCTAGAGGAATCATGAAATCCGTAAATGAAGATACACAAGCTCTAGTCTCAAAATTAAAAAGGAAGAAGAACAGGTTCTCTAATGATAAGCAATTTTTCAAGAAAAAGGATACATCTAACCTACAATGTTATAGATGTGATAACTATGGGCACACCACAGTGAAATGTCCTGACAGACTCAAAAAGGTACAATGTTATAGATGCAACAATTATGGACACACGGCAACAAATTGCCCCGACAGACTTAAAATGCAAGCTTCACTTGCCAAAGTTAGAGATCCAAACTGGAAGTCAAATCTATTCTAAAAGAAATCTCAAGATATCTTATGATTAAGAGGGAGTTTTGTGATGAAAGAACTCTTCTAAGATAAACTTGATACATTTGTAAATTTTTATTATTAATATTAAATGTTATTTTATGAACCTGTGTAAATCATATGGAGGTGACGACTTCCAATGATCATCACTTGTATTCTTTGATGTTATTGAAAGGTGACGATCTTACAATAACTATCTTTTATCATGATAGACCTCATGTGATGGCTGAAACAGATCATGATAAATGAATTATTACATGGTGGATTGAGTTCCTTAAAATGACCATGATCTCGTACTGTGATAGTCATCATGTGATGCTAAAATAGATCACAGTATTGAAGGTGATAGTCATCATGTGACGCTGAAATAGATCACCAGTACCTAGCTATTGTGATAGTCGTCATGTGACGCTGAAATAGATCACAAATATTGAAGGTGATAGTCATCATGTGATGCTGAAATAGATCACCGGTACATATATTGTGATAGTTTTCATGTGACGCTGAAATAGATCACAATTATTGAAAGTGATAGTCATCATGTGACGCTGAAATAGATCACAGTTATTATTTACTTGTGGATAGAATCGCCGATAGAGGCAATCCACATAGGAGCTTGTGGATCGAATCGCCGATAGAGGCAATCCACTTGGGAACTGTGGATAGAATCGTCGATAGAGGCGATCCACCTGGGAACTAACTCTCACAATTTATGAACTTATTGTGAGTTACATTTTATCTTCTCTAACTAAGAGGGAGTGTTGATGTTTATAGTTTTGATCAGATAAAATGATCATAATATTATGAGAATATAAATAAACATTATTCTACATTATATATACATATTGATATATATAATAATAATGATATTATTGTATATATCAATATGCATATACAATGTATATATTATAGTTGATAAATAAATAATATTAATCTCATATGTCATACCGATTGATATCGGTCTAAACTAAATAAATATCATTAAAATGATAATATTGTTAATTCAGATAGATCAATATGAAATAATATTATATAATAATAATGATGTTATTATATATATATATATATTTCAATATACACATCGTATAGGTTAGTATAATATGAATATTATTATAAACCGTTAATGATTATAGTCAATAATATGTATTGACTTCATACTGACGATAACATGTATTATCTTAGTGTTAATATTACTCACTGTAAGAGTTTGCATTGAATCAGTGAGTTACGTGGGACAGGTCTCACGTAGAGACACACCCCTATGTAATGTCTCTACGAAGACCTATATACATATATGTATAAAGATCACTGCAAGATAAAAAATATAAGAGAATAGATGTACAGCGAATACAAGAACAAAATAATAATCGATAAGTATAACAGCATCACAGTAATAAATATATATGTATATTATGATTAAATATATGTAATATATTCAATTTATATAAGAAAATTTAAAACCATATATTCTTGATCATAAATTTAACAAAAAGAAGATCAATTTCACATGGAAATATTCAGATATGCTTGGACTTGATCCTGATCTCATAATGCACCATTTATCTATTGCTCCTGGGCTAAAACTTGTCAAACAAAAGTTATGAAAGATGCATCCTCATGTTGCACTCTTGGTCAAAGTTGAATTAGAGAAGCTCCTAAAAGCTAGATTTATCCGAGTTATTGATTATGCAGAATGGATCTCTAGTATTGTACTTGTTTAAAAACTAGACAAATCAATAAGAGTGTGCACTGATTTTAGAGATGTGAGGAAGGCATGCCCTAAGGATGGTTTTCCACTACCTAACATTGACATGACTGGGGGATTTGAGATGTACTCTTTAATGGATGGTTTTTCTGGCTACAATCAAATAAAAATTTCTCCAGAGGATCAAGAGAAAACTACATTCACATGTGCATGGGGTACCTTCTATTGGAACGTCATGCCGTTTGGTTTGAAGAATGCTGGTGCCACATATCAGAGAGTTATGACATCTATTTTCATGACATGATGCATCGTACTATGGAAGATTATGTTGATAATACCTTAGCAAAATCCATGACAAGATCTGAACATCTAAATGGCTTAAGCAAAATTCTGGATAGAATGGAAAATTTTAGTCTTAGAATAAACCCTAAAAAGTGTGCTTTTGGTGTCACTTCTGGAAAGCTCCTAGGCTACATTGTTTCAAATAAAGGAATTAAAGTTGATCCCACTAAAGTTAAGGCTATCATGGAGATGCAACCTCCTAATAATATCAGTCAAATGAGGACTTTGCAAGGGAGAGTGCAATCTATTAGGTGCTTCATATCTCAGTTGGCAGACATATCACAACTTTTTACAAGAACATTACATAAAGGTGTGACTTTTGCATGGAATGAGGAGTGTGACAAGAATTTTAACCATATCAAGAAATATTTATCCAATCCTCCTATTTTGATGCCTCTTATTCAAGGGAAGCCATTGATCTTATATGTCTCCACAATAGATACATCACTAGGAGCATTACTAGCACAACTTGATGAGAACAAAAAAGAAAGAGCCATTTATTACATAAGAAAAACATTGGTGGCATATGAAAAGCACTATTCAATGATTGAGAAAGCTTGTCTAGCTATGATATTTGCATCACAAAAACTAAGACACTACATGTTGGCCCATACTACACATTTGGTAGCTAAGATTTATCCACTAAAGTACCTACTAAGCAAAGCTACCCTCACGGGTAGATTAGCTAAATGGGTCATGCACTTGAGTGAATTTGATATTGAATATGTTGAGAGAAAAGCTATCAAAGGACACACAATTGTTGATCAGTTGGCTGACACACCATTGTTTGATGATACACCAATGCAAATGGAATTTCCAGATTCCTCTATCATGAACTTGTCTTCTAGATCATGGAAGTTATTCTTTAATGACTCCTACACATAGAATGGATCTGGAGCAGGCATATTGTTTATCACACCTCAAGGATACTCAATCCCTAAGGCATTCAGAATAAAGTTTCCTTGCACTAACAATATTGCTGAATATGAAGCCCCTCTTAATGACATGAAGATAGTGATTGAGTGGAGAGTGATAGAATTACACATTCATGGAGACTCACAACTTGCAATACACCAAGTCAATGATGTGTATCAAATGAAAGATGGAAAGCTGATCCCATACAAGAGAATGGTAGATGATCTAAAGAAATATTTCATAGTTATCACATTTGAGAAAATTCCTAGAACAGAGAACAAGGCTGCTGATGCTATGACAACTTTATCATCTTTACTACAACATCTCGAACATGAGCTACGCTATGAGTTCTTAGTGGAAGCACTATCTTATCTTGCATATGATTCCCTTGAAACCCACATGATCTGCACTGTTGTTTGTCATGATTCATCCCACTATAAAAACCTTTTCTCCTATCTCCAAGATCAAATCATTCCCGATTCCTTCAACCGCCATGAAAATTGATACCTTATCCATAATGCATCTCGATATGTCATCATTGGTAATGATCTGTATAAACAAGGTCTAGATGGTACACTTCTTAGGTGTTTAGAACACAAAAAGTCTCAACGCACATTAGAGGAAGTCCACGACAGTATATGTGGTTCACACTCTAACGGTTTAACACTAGCTCAAAAACTTATTAGGGCTGGGTACTACTGGCCTGAAATGGAGAAAGATGCAATCAAATTTTCTAAGAATTGTCAAAAGTGTCAGCTACATGGAAACTTAATTCATGCTCCAGGGAGAGATCTAATTCCTTTTACTACACAATGGCCTTTTCACCAATGGGCATTTGATCTTATAGGATCAGTACATCCTCATTCTTATAACAGACATACCCATATAATCATAGCTACAAATTATTTTACGAAAAGGGTAGAAGCAGTTCCCTTGACTCAAGCAATTGGTAAGAAAATTTCTATGTTCATTTTGAACTACATCATTTGCAGATACAGAATCCCACACTCTATAGTCATAGATAATTGTGGACAATTTAAAAATAGAGACTTGGATGATCTATGTGCCAAATTCAAGATTACACAACATTGGTCATCTATCTACTATCCTCAAGGGAATGGACAAACAAAGGCTTCTAACAAAAATCTATTGAAAATTTTGCATCGCACAGTTAATAAAATAGGAAGAGATTGGCATCTTATGATCAATCTAGCTCTTTGGGCCTATAGAACAAGTATCAAAATGACCACTATGGCTACACCTTTTGCTTTAGTTTATGGTTCTGAAATGGTACTACCTATTGAGGTTGAAATCCCATCACTAAGAATTAGAATGCATGGTCTAGTAACTAATGATGACTACCGAGTGTCTAGGTTGCAAGAACTTGAACTACTAGATGAGCACAGACAAGAAGCATATGATCATCTCAGAGTATATCAGAAGAGAATGTCTAGAGGCTACAACAAGAAAGTCAGACACATAGAATTTCAGGTTGGTGATCTAGTCTTGAGAGAGAATCCTAAAAATTAATCACATCGAGAATGCAAGGGGAAGTTTAAACCCAACTGGTTGGGTCCCTTTGTTATCACTGCTACTTTTGGCTTTGGAGCCTATCAACTCTCAGCAATTGAAGGAAAACAACTTCTATAACCAATCAATGTTCTCCATCTGAAGAAATTCTACACCTAAGGCATCCAGTCTATGGTAAAATGTCCTGAAAAAATCATAAAAATTAGAAAAAGTCCTGAAAAAATGAGCATCTTGGTGAAAACCTAGCAATAGGTGCCTTGATGATTCACAAAAAAATTGAAAAATTGAAAAAATATCAAAAAAGAATTGAAAAGATAAAAATACAAAAAAAGAAGAAAAAGAAAAAGTGCCTTGGTGAAAACCTGGAAACAGGCGCCCTAGTAGCAAAAATAGAATCTCTACCAAGATGGTTAAAACTCGGCAGACGGGCACCACTTGTTCAAAATGCTCCATCTATCAACGCAATCTTGGTATTTTCTAGCTTTCTATCTTGCTTTAGTTTGTACATATCTCTTGGTTTGTTCCTGCATTCCTATTTTTCAATAAAGTTGGTTGGTACACCAATCAGCTCAAACGTCTATATCCTATCAATGCCTAACACTTGGGGGCAATCAATGTCATATCTTATGGTCTCCAGTATACCTCAAATGAGTTATATCCAATCAACATCCTTTGAAGCTTCATCCGAGTCAGTCCGTCTGTCTCCTCTCCAGAAAGGATTTTGCAATCAAATATAAACAAACAACATCAAATAAAAATGAAAAACAATCTATGCTCCATGCTTTTATCTCCTTGTATGCTTACTAATTCACATTGAGATTGTTTCATATTTTTTTCCCATGAGCTCTTCGATGATGTCCTTTAATGGATTTAGAGAGTGATGATTGGGGGAAAAATCTTTTCTTTGTTTTCTACTTGTATGTGAAAATCTAACAACTTTAGAAATTCTGGATTGAAATGGTGTCCATCTGTAAGAGCCTCTATCTCAAATTGGATGGCCATGAGTACCTCGACCATTGATACCTAGAAAATTCAAGGAAGTTTGATTTAGCTATTGTCTTTTTGAGTGATTTCTTTCTCCTTCTATGAAACGTGATCTTACCTAAGGATGTGAACGATAAAGGGTCACTAAGGGTAATTCACATTGGATTTGGATTGATCTCTTGATTGCTTGATGTTTTGATGTTTATGCAAATTGCTATATTAAAATGGACATGATATTCAGGTCATCCTAGTGTTTGTGCCTTGGTGCTTATATCTAATCTGTCATTTTGAAATAAAATCAATATTCATATGTCCATGGTTGTCTAGCCAGTGGGTGTTGTATTGATTCTTGAGCATACAAATTGATATTCATATGTTTATGGTTTTATAACCAGTGGGCATTGTATCGATTTATCTAGT
This sequence comes from Chamaecyparis obtusa, assembly GCA_027943335.1. Classification (NCBI taxonomy): domain Eukaryota; kingdom Viridiplantae; phylum Streptophyta; class Pinopsida; order Cupressales; family Cupressaceae; genus Chamaecyparis; species Chamaecyparis obtusa. The sequence goes on from BSBK01004874.1 coordinate 1,080,985, forward strand.
TACCTAAAAATTTCAATGATGAGAATGCTTGACACATGATCAGTGACTAGGTCCTAGGTCTTAGGTTTTCATTTCATATTGCATGTCATTTTTCCCTTTGCATGTTTGCATGATCTCACAAATTGTTGAATACACTTACACGCTTAATCAATTCTTTCAAAAACCTAAAGCTAAAACTTAACATGAAGAGCTAGATCTTACATGAAGGTTTCTTCACCGAACCACAAGCAGTCACCATCTTGGGTTACACATCCTTTTTGACATTAGACTGAGTACTTGTCTTCATCAATACCTACACAACATATCATGTATATCGTTGCATTTACACATCATGATCATCCTATCTATTGCATTTCATTACATACATATGCATTTATCATTACATTATCAACATCATACATTGACATACATTTTCTATCTATCATTTACATTTGCATCTATCCATACATTTGAAAGAAATCATTGCATTGCATTTATCCATACATACATTCTACACTATTCATAAGCATATACATAATATCATAATCAATCAAATCATGACAAGTACAAATGAAGTCATAACCAAAAATCTCAATCTCATATCATATAACTCAAAATAGTTAAGGGTGCACTACTGGCACAAGATACAAAGAATGTGCTCATGTGAGCTATCCGATCAGTATATCAGTATCTATGAACAAAATGGAAAAAAGAACAATGATAGTATGACAAATCAGTTGTCTACCTGGTCCTCTCCATCTGGTGGAGGTGGTGGTGGTGCATCAGGTACTACCTCAGCTCTCGATGCTCTGGCTCCCTCTGAACCTGTCATATACTGAGTATGTGGGTACTCTTTGACTAGCAGATAAAACAACATAATAAGTAGAAACGTAGTAGGCCACTCAAGAGGTCTGATGTATCACCTCAGCTTGTAATTTCCTATTCTCCTCTTGGAGCTTAGATCTCTCTCTATCGGCCTCTGTGAATCTCTCCTTAAAGTGAGCACTCTATACTCTCAAGTCTCTCACCTATAATCTCATGCGCCTGATAGTCTCCTGAGGATTCTGTGCTATAATTGGCTCTATGTTTGCTACTGGCATCTTTATATCTCCACCTGGCTGCTCTGTTATCTCAGCCCTACATGCCTTATGGCGTCTAACCTCAGCACCTAGATCAAAATCAATGTCAACCTGTGGCATATCTAGACTAGAACCCATATCCTGCTGAGCACACATTACCTCATCTGCAATGCCCATGATGCCTAGAGTGCCATGCTCTCCTCTAGTCAATCCTCTTTGTGAACCTACTACCCTGCCAGATGTAGAACAAGGATGGCACGGAGGTCTCATGTGTCCAATTGGTCTCTATAGTGTCACCACTGCTCTCAGCATAGGAGGTGTAGGTTCAAGCATGGCTTCCTGTCATCTCTGGCCTTGTCCCATCGGCGCACCTGTGACATCCATAGCCTCCTCCATCAAAGGTATCAACTCCGTGGGATCTAAAAACCTATATATGGGATGAGTGGCTAGCCAAGCTATGTATCCATTAGTCACCCCAGCATCAACAACATCTAGATGGTAGTCCCACTCTCTGGTAGTGATACTGTTGTACTCCTATGTGCACAAGGCATATGAAAGACATGTCATCCACCTAAGCCCAATCTCTCTCACTAATCAAGAAAATGTAGCATAATCATGTGGGGCATCCTAAATGATACCATACTACCTCCACACTCTGGTAATGATAAACCTCTCGATCACATTGGTTGATCCACCAATGAGTACTCGACTTTGACAAAAATAATTGAACTACTCTCTAGCAATAGGCCAGGCCTTAATCTGTAAATATGGGTGCTAGTGAACAAAAGTCATATCATCGAGGACTCGCCTCCAGCACTCCATGTGACCCATGTGCACCTGTGTAATGTAGCCTGAATAAGTATATATCATAGGCTCCTGTGGCTGTTGTTGTGACTGACATATGGATCTACATACGGGGATATGCTCCCACGCCCAAATCTGAAGAACTATAGCACCAGAAGAAAATGAGTTTCTCTCTTGATACACTATCTCGTGCATCTCAGAGAACATATGTGCTAGCATACACTAGCCCCAAGCCAACTCTGCAGGAGTAGACATCAAACGAGCCACCATGGGAGCCCAGCCCATAAGAAGACTGTTCTGCTGACGATTAGACATAATGATACCACCGATCATGCTCGCTATGATACACTCCAGTCTATGAGTGTCTCCATGTCTCTATACTAAAGTCTCCTAGGAGATAGACTGGGTCAGTTGTGTATCACCAAACAACTGTCTAAAAGCATGTAAACCGGAGTTCCCTGAACTCACATAATCTGGTCGTGGGCCATGAAAAGGAATGCAGAGTATCCTATAGACGTCCTCTGGTGTGACAATAATCTCTCTAGTAGGGAGATGGAAGGTTTCAGTCTTCGAGTGGAATCTCTCGATCAAAGCAGTAAGAAGTCCATGGTTTACCCTAATCTCGGGCAACCGAATCAGATACTTGAATCCTCAGGATGCAAGATGAACTCTCATAGGATTTGGCAGTGAAACACAGAGCCTTTGCATGGTAGGATGTGAAATACAAACATGCACGTCAGGATAGATGACCTACACAACAAGGAAATGGGGAATCCTATCAGTAAATTGGTTGAAAAATAGGCTTACAATACAAAAATTTCAAAGTTGACTATTTCAGAAGGTACAATAAATGCTTCAAAAAATACCTAAGACATTAGAAAAACTAAATTTTTGACCTAAAAAGGTGTTTTTAGCTCACTATTTTCCATACAACTACCTAGACTAGCATCAAAACTCGTACGAGTTTCAACAAGGTCCCATACTACACTTCATGGTCATACGAAAATCTATACCTTCTCGTACAACATAGGAGGGACCCAACGAAATGTCATATGACATTTCAGTCCTTGTCATACAAGTTTATGGTGGTTCTGGGATGACACTCTATCTAGACTTGAAAAGTCATACGAGTCCCAGAGGACTGTCATACGAGTTTCCATACGTACAAAAAAAGAAAAATCCTAACGTACGAGAATTGATCTAAAAAGCATAAAAACATGGAAAAATGAAAATTTACAGAGGAACAGAGGTCCACTTACCAGATGTATGTACTGTGGAGGTTGCTGATGCCTCTGGCTGCGCTCAAATCAATGGGAAGACACAGGTACCTTCATCTCAGTCATTTTCTCACTCAGAGGGCTCCACAAGTTTCAAAAGTCAAAAGTGAATAATGAAGTTGAAAATGACCTTTTTGGCCCTTATATAGGTTTTGACCTAATTTTTCAAAGTGCTCCATTTTCCACAAAAATTGCACCCCTAGCTAATTTCGATGTTCTGAACCCATTTTCGGGATCAAAATTGAAATCTGAGATTGTTTACTATGTCAAAATTATGATTTAAAATTTTTAGACCCAGGACGATCAACTGCTTGCATAATCAACCTTTCAATCATCACATAAATCTAGTTTTCAACTTAACTGATTATCTCACATCAAACTAACAATATTTCAACTTGGTCAACCATGGTCAATTCATGGTCAAACCTAGTCAAACTTGGTCTTCTAGACCTCTAAATGATGCAGAACGCATTCTCAGACGTGTACAACCAATTCTCAAATCAATTAACATGCTTCTAAACTATATAACGCTGACTTTTCTTGTCAAATTTGAATTTTCATCTCGAAGGGGGCAAGGTATTGCACATCAATCAAATTTGTAAATCAAATCTTTCTTTTACTGATCAAGACAACAACCACGTCTAGTTACTGATTCATCAAAAGACCTCGTCGCTTGGGGCAAATCTATCATTACTTGGGGCATATTAGATTTCTCAAGATCCATATCAATTTGGTATTTTCTCTCTCTTCTATCTTGCAAACTGTATTAGCTTTTCGTAACCATCGGCTCAATTGTGTTATTTCCTTGGTTCTTCGTAACTGAAGGATTCAAATGTGATACCAATATTGATTCCTTTGGACAATTAGATTCAGAATTAGGTCACTCACTTCTTCATAATCATAAGGTTTAGAATCAGGTGTTTTTGGCGCTTCTTCGTAATCACCGGTTCATTGTTGATATAGCTAGCATCATCCTGATTCCTGGTCAATCTGGACCTGGGTCAACTTTTCAAATCTTTCAATCAGTTTCTATCTCTAAATCAGTTAGTCTCTCAGGATCAATTTCTCCACCACATAACTAAGTCCGCATCTTTATCATACACAAATTATTCTTTGAACCACTATGCTTCACACAATGATTCAAAGAGGGGCAAAATGTAATACCCCGAAAATGGGCTATAGGTTCATTAACCTCCTACATCATCAAATCAATCAAAATCAACATCAAAGTCCTAACCTAAGGCACATCTGTACATCTAAACATCGAAACTCTAATTGATTATCTTAATTCTGCATCGTGAATATTCCTAATTATCTTAATTATCTTTAATTTAATGATTATTTGGTGATAAATCTTATTTATCCTAAAGTTGATTAATTGAATATTTTGAATATTTAATTAATTAAGTTTAATTCTACCACTTAATTATTTAATTAAATTTAATTCTATTTATTCCTAATTATATTATTTAATTTTGACAATAAATCAAATCTCCTACAAATAATTGATTAAATGTTTATTTAATTGATTAAATCTAAGTTATCAATATTTAATAACATAATTTTTGAATAAAAGTTTGATTTAATAATTGATTAACCCATGCATCAATTATTTTTAATTCAAAAATCAATTAAGTTGAGAATAAATCACTTTATTTATTAAATTAATTTAAATTAAATCATGCACATTCACAAAAATAGTCAACTAAAAATCAACAGCTAATCTTAAATTTAAACTCAACATCTGATTATGAGTTGAAAATTGATCTAAACTCTATTTTGAGTTTAAAGGCTATTTTTGCATGATTTTATGAATTAATTATTCCGTTTCTATTGATAACTCAAAAATCAACCTGAGTTGATCAAGAGTGATTTATGGCTTTTCTCATGCATCCTCAAAGCCCTGGATTTCTATAAATCAAGGCTTAGCTCTTCATAATTATCAACACTCAAAGTTGCACAATTACTCTAGTGAATTGGTGATTGAAGGATTGAGCACTTGCAACAACGATTTGTGAGATCTTTCATTGTTGATCATAGCACTCATAGGTCTTTTGCATATCATTCTAGCTTAAATCTACATATCATATCATTTCAATTTTGTCATTATAGATCAGATTCATACAATTTTTCATCCTATTGCATATAAAATTAAAAAAAATAGAATAATTTGCATTTCATACAGTTTTCATCCTTTTGCATTCAAATCCTTCATTTAGGTGTTGCATTGTCATTGATCTTAGGCTAATATGAGAAAACCATACTCGCACCTACTAGAAGGTAGTAAATCACCTAGTTAGTTTAGTTTCCATTTCATTGCAGATTTTGGTTTTTGCTAACCTCTAATGTTTTACTAAAGTGTTGTGTCTGCAGCTAGATACAAAATTCACACACATAATGTTCCCCTCAATAGAGAAGCATAAGGCTTCAATGCAACCTTAGCTAAATGTAAAGACAAGTTCAAGTCAATAGACCTTGGCATTGGGGGGGTATCAACTCAACTCCCTCATAGCACTAGCAATTTCACTTAGGTCTTATGGCAAGCCTTCATAGGAAATGAGACCTTCCTCTTCAGCTATGACCTTATTTGGCAAGTTTGTGGAGTCCTCAGTGCCTATTCAAGATGAGAATGAAGAGGTGGCTGTTAAAGATTGGATTTATAGAGAAGAGAAATACATGCACAATGAGAAGTTCTCTCCCTCTCCTAAGGCTTATGGAAGAGGGTATACTTTTGTCAAACATATGGGCTATCTTGGACATGGCATTCTTAGTCATACATTGGATGCTAGAGCTGAACCTCTTGATCATGCTCTTTTTGGATGCAAGTCTAAGAAGACGATTGGCCTAGGATTTGTGAATCGCAAGAAGAACACTAATCCTATCCTTGATGATTTAGATAGTGAAGATGAACTAGAATACACACCTAATTTGGAAAATCAGCAAGATATTTGTGAAGATTGGGTCCCTTCCACTAATCTCCTTTTGGGAGATTCAGATAGTTCAGTCACTCATAAGATAGTTGCAACCTTACAACAAGATGAATCAAATGTAGAAGATCCTATCAGAGAATGTCAATTAAAGAATCTTGTTTGTTTGATGGAAAGAGAAGGTGTTACCCTCGATGACATTAGAAATTCCACATCAAGATGTCCCAAACCTTCATGGTGTAAACATCCTAGTTGAAGTTCAGAAACAAGTTCATATGAGTATGAATGGGACTCCTTCTCAAAGCCTTCAATAGTTGACATGGATATTGATGTCATCCACACTTATAGTTCTCAACCTGAGGTAGCCGAAAAGTCATGTGTAAGATTAGAAGATTTGAACCCACATGTTGCCTTAGTGGATGATTCTTCACTTGTTAGGGCAAATCCTGATTTGGGTAGCTTAGAAGGATACTTGATGGACTCTGACTCTTTGGTCACCAGAGATGATATCATTCACATTTACAACCTTGAACCAGTCATTGACTTACCTCTTGTTCATCCCAACCTCATTGATTAGTCCCAACGCTATCAAGAACCTGATCTCTTAACATTCCAAAATGATTATGAGATAACTTGTTACTTGAATGCCATTGAACTCGTAGTCTCTTCCACCAGTAAAATGGCTACCAACATGATAGAGCCAAACATCAAGTACCTTAGTCACAAAATAAAAAGAAAATTAAAAAAAAAGAATAAGAGTTCTGCTGGTGAAAAGCACTGTGTGGAAGTGTTAGAACCAAAAAAAGTAAAAAGAAATGATGTATCCAAGGGTGAAAACCTCTTTGAGGTGCCTAAAGATGAGGTACTTGATCATCTCCCTAGCTACTTTCAAGATAGATCTTTAGTGCTTATTGAACCAACATAAATAGTCAATTTGGGTACAGATAAGGCTCCATAGATAGTACACTTGGCTCAGTCCTTGTCACCACAAGAAAAAGAAGCTTACACTAAGTTCTTATAGAAAAACAAGATCAACTTTGCATGGACTTATTTAAATATGCCAGGGTTGGACACTAATCTTATCATGCATCACTTGCCCATAGCTTTGGGTGTCAAACTGATTAAACAAAAATTGAGAAAGATGCATCCTCACATAACTCTCCTAGTCAAAGTAGAATTAGAGAAACTCCTTGGTGCAAGATTCATAAGAGCTATTAACTATGCTGAATGGATATCAAACATTGTACCAGTTTCCAAACACAACAAATCCATTTAAATTTGCACAAATTTTACAGATGTCAATAGAGCATGCCTAAAGGATGACTTTCCACTTCCCAACATAGACATGATAGTAGATATGACTGTGGGTTATGAGATTTATTCCTTGATGGATGGTTTTTTTGGATACAATCAGATTAAGATAACTCCTGAAGATCAAGAAAAGACTGCATTCACTTGTGCATGGGGTACCTATTGTGGCACAGGCCAAGGTGAGATGATCCAATTAAGGATAGTCCAACCTGGCAGCTTCAAAATTACATAGAAAAATTACACCAAAACATAAGCCAAGATATGTTTCAAAACATAATTTTCAATAACATGCCCAACTGTAAGGCCTTTCAAGTTAGGGCCAATTACAATCAAAAGATTATAATTCTGTAAGATCTACACACAAATCCAATACAACCTTAGCTAGTTCAGCTCTGAAGATAATCAGAAGCTGATGGAAACCCTAAGGCAGATCTAAAATTGAGCTCGCAAGCCTCCAATCAATCTCCTTGTCTCCAAGTGTGTAAACCACTAGCTCTGCTACAAAGAACTATCAGATAACAATCTGATCTGAAAGATCATGCAAGATCTTTTCCACAACTTCACCAACTTTAGCTTTGCACAACCCAGAACTAGTATTCTAGATATGCCAAGTGAGGATGATCCAAGTCATCTGAAGTCATGCCTAAACACTACCCAAACACCCCTTAAATACTAATCATCAGCCACAAGTTGGCTAGATGACAACATTAACTCTTCCTAACAAATATTAAATGCAATACAATTCGGCTCCAAATTGCCTTACAAACAATTAAATCCAACATGTCAGCCTGAAAAAATAGCTACCAACATTAAATGCACCAAGTCGGCCCAACAAGTCACATAGAACTCTAGTCGGTAAACTAGAATAACTAAGTAATAGTGAAATAACTGAGCAAGCTAAGCATCGCTGAGCACCAATGTCGACCGAGCACCGCATGCATCATTGAGTAACACTTTCACCGAGCACCAGAGATTACCAAGTTCCTTCAGTGACCGAGCTTCCTTCAATGACTGAGGTCGTCGATCAAGGCTGCAATCGAGTAAAACTGGCCAAAAAAACAACATCCATGTAGTTTCACTAAGGACCAAGAATGTCCCAAGATCACCCTAGAATGCCCCTGCATCAGAAACCCCAAGTTCCAAAAGATGTTCATATGTGAGAAGAACATCTTCCAGGATTCAACACATAAATCCTGAACTGGTTCTTCACATACAAGTCCTCCATCTTCTCAGATTGCATACTCTTCTACTTCAATTTCCTCTATCTCTTCAAGTCTTTTCTAGACAATGCACAGGTCGGTTCTCCAATCTGATCATTCATTTTCTCTGGATCCACCAACTCAACTTGGCTACCAATACTCAAACTTCTCCTACCGAGTGTTGTATCCATCAAAGGCATCAAGGAAAACTTCATGTCATCCTTCTCAACAGTAAAATATTTCTGACACAATCATACATAGCTTTACAATCAAATTGCCAAGGTCTACTGAGCAATATATGACAACCATTCATCTCCTCAATGTCACATAACACAAGATCCTTATATTGGCCAATCTAAACATCAATCAAGCATTGTTCCCTAACTTCCAAAGCATGAACATCTTGCAACCAACCAATCCTATAAGGATGTGGATGTTTCATTCTATTCAAACCAAGTTTCTAAACCATGTCCTCAGCAACAAGGTTATCAGTACTACCACTATCAACAATAACATCACAAAGATTACCTCTAGACTTGCATCAGGTCCTAAACAAGTTACTCCTCTGACAAGGTTCATCCTTTGTACCAGGCAATGTTCACCGAAGCAGCAAGTTCTCAGATTTAGGTTCATTCTTAATGTTCTCATTTACCACAATAGTTCATTGTTCAACCTTCTTCTATGTACACTCAAAAGAATGGTTTCCTTCCTCTCCACAGTTATAGCAAGTACCCTTAAAGATAACTCTACTTGTCTTCTTTTTCGGTTCTACAAGTTTTTGTTCATCTTCTGCATCAGTCGGTTTATCCTTCACAGAGTGATCAATTTTCTCCTTCCCTTAGGAGTTACCATGTTGTTTCCTCTTCAACTTATCTTCTTCCTTTAGAGCATACCGATAAGCATCTTCAATAGAATCAATCTTCAACATACCAAGCTTATTCTGAATATTGAATCTCAAACCATTCACATACTGAGCTACCTTTTCCTTACCAATCTCTCAGTGACTAGACTGAATAGTAAGTCTGTAGAACTCCTCAGTATAATCTTCAACATACAAATCCTTCTGCTTTAGATTCTGCAACTTCATAAACAATTCAAGCTCATAGTCAACTAGTATGAACTTAGATATCAATTTAGTCACCATCAACCTTCACCAATTGATCTTTAATTCACCTTCATCTTCTCTATCTCTTTGTAATTCTTTCCACCAAAGAGCAGCATGTCCTTTCAACTTAGTCTATACCAATCTCACTTGAAGAGGATCTTCAATTTCTTTTAGCTCAAAGAAATCTTCAAGTTCACTAATCCAATCAATCAAGTTCTCGGGTTTCAAGGTACCAGAGAAAGTAGAAACTTTCATTCGGTAGCTGTTACTTAACCGAGCTCCAGATTTAGGCAACCGAGCAGTTCTGTCTTCACCAGATCTATCCCTCCAATCATCACCACTAGATCTAGCAGCTTCAAATTCTTTAGTAGCTTCTTCATAGCCATCTTCAGTACCAACATTCTGAGGTAGACCAATAACAACTCTCATGATCTCAGCGACCATGTCATTCTTCATCAATTCCATCTCAGATCTGAAATATGATTTTGCCTTCTTTGTAATCCAGGATTTCATAGTATCACAGAGATCAACAATAAGTCTAGGGTCTAATCTTCTCAGAGGCATCCTTAAACATAAGCAAGAAACCCTCTACAGAAAACCCTACACCGATCACCTTGTGACAATCTCCAAGTTGTATGCAATTCAGATCAACCTACCACCTTGCAAAGACAACTAGGGCATGATTCCACAAGTTCAGTGCCACAGATCTACAATCAAGATCATATGATATCTTCACCAACAAGATCAACTTCGCAAGATCAACCTTGCCAAGTCAACCTTCTACTTCAACAAGATTAAAAACTTTGGCTCTAATAAGAATTTGAACAACTTCAGCTCTTCAACAAGACCAAATCTTCATCTCTGATACCGCCTGGCGTAGACCAAGGTGAGAGGATCCAATTAAGGACAGTCCAACCTGGCAGCTTCAGAATTACACAGTGGAATTACACCAAAACAGAAGCCAAGATATGTTTCAAAACATAATTTTCAATAACATGCCCAGCTATAAGGCCTTCTGGGTTAGGGCCAATTACAATCAAAAGATTACAATTCTGCAATATCTACACACAGATCCAATACAACCTCAGCTAGTTTAGCTCTAAAGACAATCAGAAGCTGATGGAAACCCTAAGGCAGATCTAAACTTGAGCTTGCAAGCCTCCAATCAATCTCCTTGTCTCCAAGTGTGAAAACCACTAGCTCTGCTATAAAGAACTATTAGATAACAATTTGATCTGCAAGATCATGCAAGATCTTTTCCACAACTTCACCAACTTCAACTTTGCACAACCTAGAACCAGTATTCCAGATCTTCCAAGTGATGATGATCCAAGTCATCCGAAGTCATACCTAAACACTACCCAAAAACCCCTTAAATACTAATCATCAGCCACAAGTCGGCTGGATAACAACATTACCTCTTCCTAACACATATTAAATGCAATACAAGTCAGCTCCAAATTGCCTTACAAATAATTAAATCTAACATGTCAACCTAAAACAACAACTACCAACATTAAATGCACCAAGTCATTCCAACAAGTCACACAGAAATATAGTTGATAAACCAGAATAACTGAGCAATAATGAAATAATCAAGCAAGCCAAGCATCACCAAGCACCAGTGTGGATCAAGCACTGCAGGCATCATCGAGCACCAAAGATTATCGAATTCCTTTAGTGACCGAGATTCTTTCAATGACCAAGGCCATCGATCAAGGCTGCAACCGAAAAAAACTGGCCAAAACAACATCCATGCAGTTTCACCGAGGACCAAGAATGTCCCAAGATCACTCTAGAATGCCCTTGCACCATATTGTTGGAACGTTATGCCTTTTGGATTAAAAAATGCAGGAGTCACCTATCAATGAGCTATGACAACCATTTTTCATGACATGATGCATAAAATCATGGAAGATTATGTGGATGACATGTTGTCCAAGTCTAAGAAAAGAGACACACACTTAAATGATTTAGAAGTCATTCTAGATTGCATGGAACAATTTCAGCTAAGGTTAAATCCTAAAAAGTGTGCATTTTGTGTCACCTCTGGAAAACTACTAGGATTCATCATTTTAGCAAAAGGAATAGAGGTAGACCCTGAAAATGTCCAAGAAATCATAGAATAAGTTGTTTCCCATTATAATACCTCCTCTCCCAGGGAAACCACTTATTCTATACATTTCAGCGACATAATCTTCCTTGGGGGCATTACTAGCTTAACTTGATGAACATGGGAAAGAAAGAGCAATATACTACATTAGTCACACTCTTGTTTCATATGAGCTTAACTATAATAGCATTGAGAAATCTTGCCTTACAGTTGTGTTTGCTTCCCAAAAGTTGTGACATTACATGCTTGCGCACACTATACACCTCATAGCAAAAATAGATCCACTCAACTATTTACTAGGTAAGGCTACCCTCACAGGTAGACTTGCTAAATGGATGATGATCCTTTTAGAGTTTGACATAGAGTACATTGATTGTAAAGAAATCAAAGGACAAGCCATAGAAGATCAATTGGTTGATTTCCCAATACAAGATAATGCACCTATTCAAGTTGACTTCCCAGAAGAACACCTCATGTATATGACTAAAAGAACATGGAAGATGTTCCTTAATGGATCCTTTATGTAAAATGGTTCAGGAGTTGGTGTGTTGTTTGTTTCTCCTCATGGTTATATGATTCCTAAGTCTTACAAGTTATGGTTCCATGTACAAACAACATTGTTGAGTATGAAGCTTTAACAAATGGACTTAAGATGGCCATAGAATGGAGAATCACAGAGTTACACATCTATGGGGATTCACAGATGATAATCAACCAAGTCAATGATGAATATCAAACAAAAAATGAGAAGCTGGTACCTTACAAGAAAATGGTTGATTCCTTGAAATGATACTTCACATTTGCCACATTTCAGCAAATTCCTAGACCAGAAAAAAAGCAATTGATGCTATGGCTAAACTTGCTTCACTCCTTCAGTTAGGGGAACATGAATCCAAATTTGAATTCCTGGTGGAAGAGCTACATAACCCTATCTATGACTCCCAAGAAATTCATGTCATTTGTACCCTTGTTGGTCATGAGTCATCCCGTTATGGTTCCATTTACTCATACCTTCATGATGGAATTATCCTAGAAACCTTTAACTGATCTGAATGTAGAAACCTTATCTGAAATGCCTCTCACCATTCCCTCATCTCTAGAGATTTGTATAGGAGGGGTCTAGATGGAACACTTCTTAGATGCTTAGAAAATGAAGAATCTGACCAAGTGTTAGTTGACATCCATGAGGGCATCTATGGGGGACATTCCAATGGTCTTTCCATGGCTCGAAGGTTGCTTAGGGTGGGGTACTATTGGCCTATGATGCAGATTCATGCAGTAGCTTTTGAAAAGTCATGTGAAAATTTTCAAAAACATGGTAACCTGATACATGCTCCAGGCAGGGAGCTCATTCCTTCTCTATCTCATTATCCATTTTAGTGTTGGGCCTTTGATCTTGTTGGGCAGATTCATCCCAACTCATCAGGTGGACAGAAGTTTATTATCACTGCTACTGATTACTTCACTAAATGGGTAGAAGTTGTCCTACTTTCTGTTGCCTCAAGCAAGAAAGTTTCTCTATTCATTTTGAACCATATCATCTATCAATATGGAGTGCCTTCTAAGATTATCACTGATAATGGAGACTAGTTCAAAAATAAAGACCTTAAACAACTCTATAAGAAATTCAAGATTAAGCAACATTGGTCTTCCATTTACTTCTCGCAAGGAAATGGTCAAGCAGAGGCATAAAAAAAACCATTCTTAAAATCCTACATAGAATAGTTTGTAAGAGTGGTAGAGATTGGAATTTACAGATAAATTTGGCTTTGTAGGCTTATAGAACAAGTATTTGTACTCCTATTGGGGCTACTCATTTTTCCCTTACATATGGTGGTGAAGCAGTGTTACCTTTGGAGGTTGAGATTCATTCTCCTAGAGTTTCCCTCAAAGGTCTAGTTATAGATGAAGACTACCGTGCCATGAGACTTCAAGAGTTAGAACTTTTAGATGAGAAACATCAAGCATCAATTGACCATATGAGGGCTTATCAAAAGCACATGTCCAAAGCCTTCAACGAAAAGGTTCACCCTAGAGAATTCCAATCGGGAGATCTTGTCCTATGTGAAAATCCTAAGAATCAACAACATAGAGATCAAAAGGGAAAATTTGAACCTAATTGACTTGGACCTTACATGATTAAAACAAATTTTGGGTTAGGTGCTTATTTACTGTCTATAGCAGTGGGAGAGCAGCTCCCTGATCCTATCAATTTCTTGCACCTGAAGAAGTTCTATCCATGATGCCCATTCTATCTTTGGGCATCCTTTGTACATACTTATTGATCTTGAAAAAATCCCCAAAAATGATATATTGTCAATATTGCTATAAATCCGAAAATGTCTTGAAAAAAATGATTATCTTAGTGAAAACCTAGCAATAGGCACTTTGATATATCTCCAAAAAAAATTATATATTCCAAAAATATGAAAAAATTAAAAAATTAAAAAAAAAGAAAAGAAAAAGTGCCTTGGTGAAAAGTTGGAAATAGGCACCTTGCTAGCAAAAATACAAAAAAAATATAAAAAGTCCTGAAAAAAAAAAGCAATAAAATCCAAGTGGTGAAAACCTAGAAACAAGCACTACTTGAGGCCTTTGCACCCCTGTTTCTTAGCACGTGTCCTCGATACTTAGCCTTTCTCCATCATACCTTGTCCTTCTTGCCTTGGTTTGGAATTGGTCTTTGTCTTTGTCTAGGGGGCATAACTCTGTTGGCTTTGGTCTCTTGGATGTGTTAGTCTCTGAGACACCTCAAAAATGGTGTTTTTCACCACCACCCCAACTATGTTTTTCAACACAACCCCTGACATCAAGTGTTTTTCAACACTTATCAGTTTGGTCTTACCCTGTTTTGTCATGTGATCTTACCTACTTGCAAGCATTTGATCCTTATCCTCGGAACTTAGTATTAGTTAACACACTTCAATTTTTAAACACAACACTTAATGCTTGAGCTATGTCATAATCTTTTCTTTGTGTGCTAACTATTATTGATTTTTGTTGAGTGTCCTTGTCTAATAAGTCTCTTTGGTATGTATAGCTAGAGGACTTGGGACATGGGGCATGTTTTTATTTGTTTTCTGCTTGTGGGTGTGGCCTTGAAACTCTAGAGTGTCTCTTATTATTCCCTTGAGACACTTAGGAGGTTTGAAGCATCATCCTTGACTATTTTTGCACAACTATTCTTATGGTCATCCCGACATCTATGCCTTGATGCGAGCATGGTTTTTCTACATTAAATTGGGTAAGCTAACATCGAAGTCATATTGACATTTATGTCTTTGATTTTGTATCATATTAAAATGGAAGCACTTCCATTATAAGAGTGTTTAGCCCTCTAAGTGAGTGGTTTGGGTTAGGTCAAGCACCTTGGATCAGCTCTTTGCTCAGATCAGACTTGTTCCCCTCATACTGCTTCCTTCCATCTCTGTTTTCAGTATATTTTTGCATTTCCTAACATTATGGACTGAGGTCCTGAGGTTTTTGACCTCAAGGTCAAAGTCAACCTTGAGGGTCAAATTCAACCTTGACTCTGACCTAGGTCAGGGTTGACCTCGACTCTGACCTAGGGCAGATTTGAGCTCATCCTTGACCCCCAGTTCAGATTTCAAATTCCCATGATTTTCAGGTGTCGGGTTTCAGAGATATTTATTTTTCTGCCTCTCAGTCAGCCATTTCAGGTTTTGGAATGGTAAATCTTTAAATTGCATTTAATTTGGGTCCATTTCTAGAGGTTAAGGTTAATTGGGATTTAATTCCCCAATGTCGGCCTTCTCTAGAGGTTTGTGCTCTAGTTCACTATAAAAGGAGGCCTTCCTCTCTCATTTTCTCCATCCACGCTCAAGCAATTGACATCTATGATTCACATCCAAGTAATTTCATGATCAAGGAGCTCTCAAGGAGATATTCACTAGCCATCAAGTTCTCTTTCAAGCATTCAAGTCTTTTTCTCCATTCAAGTTCTTTATTGAAGATCATGGATTCAAGCATTAAAGCCATTGAAGGAATTTGGTTCAAGCATGCAAGATTCATCATTCAAACCCTAGATCTAGCCATCATGGTGGTGTGATCTTCCTTCAAGATCCTTTGTCCATCTTCTTGATTCATTCATTCTTCTATCAAGGTGGATTCCAAGCATACAAGCATGGAGGTTTTGTATTTACTTTCATGGTTTTGATTTACATTATTGTGTTCAAGCTTTCATATCAATATATTTGTTTACATTCAAAATACAATTGCATAGCTTCATTAGTAGATCTACTTCTACTACTTGCTAGCATTCTCCATTTCAATTTCAATATTAAGGTTGATTTTAAACTGGGGTTTGACCAAGGCAAACCCCTCAAACAAACAACAAAAATCATCTTTTTCTTGTAGGTGTAGGTGCGGAACTTCAGATCTGAGATTAGATTTGGATACCCTTTTCGGAGAACTTCTGAGATCTATGAACAAAGTCAAAGTTGACCTTCAAATAAAGAATGTAGCCTTTGACCTTTTATGAGGGTCAAAGACTACCTACTGTTAGAAAGATAAAAAATTTATGGGTTTTCTTCATCTCGGCATTTCCAGTCTGAAACAAGTTGTAGAATTAACTGAAAGTACACACAGACATCAGAAATTAGCATTTTCTAGATTTTCCCTATTTTGAGGTTAGTATTTGCTTTTCAATTATTTCAGAGTTTAAGAATAATTCTCCATAGGGAAATATAAGGTTTTATCTCTCTTTCATGTTCTCCATAGATTGATTTGATTGTGTATTAACCTTTTGGTTGATCAAATTGGATTTCTTATTTGAGAATTTGGATTTCAGAGTAGATCTAATATTTCCCCCATACATTACATTGAATAGGTGTGATTCCATTTTACCTCTATTTAGATTCTTACATTAGAATCTTTCCACATTCCAATCCGATATAAATCACATTCATATCTTCATAGTTGCGCTTGTGACTAGTGATGATTGTGTGATTTTCTGATGTTCGTTAATAATGGCCCAATGATGAAAATAAGTTCTTTAACATTCTCTAATGAATGATGAACACAAAAATCCTATGTTATAGTTGCTCTATTGCAAGTACACCTTTGCATTTTCATGTAGCTTGCATTGTTATAATTCATGTTAATTTGCATTTTTAGGTTGCATTATGAGTTTGAGAGGGTTTTCCTTCATCTTTCTTTTGGACTTTTAATCAACTATGATCATGTTTTGATCTTCATTTCCTTATCTTATTTCATGATCTCAATCAAAATTCTCTATCTTAAACAGTTGATTGATTTAGGACATTCTCTTTCTTAAGGCAAATTCTCTTTCTTCTCTCCATTTCTTTCCACCTCTTCCAAACTTCTATCTCCCATTCGCTTTCACCCCACCTCTTTTCTTCTAATTCAACCTTGGGGCATAATATTTCATGCTTGATGATCTAGCTTGGTTCTGTGATCTTTATATATTTCATCTTACATCAAGAACCTTATATTTAGTTCGATTTGATCAAATTTATCAATTTACTATTTTTCCTCTATCTCATTTCGATTTTGATCATGAGGGGGCAGTACCTATCAAACTTAAATGCTTGATTTAGATTTATAAATCCTATTAATTGCTATGCTTGGGGCAACCCTTCTTGAGATTCTTATCTTGGACATATCAATTACCTATTTATAGGGGTGCTGACCTTGTCTTTTTCAATCATCTTATCTTTTTCTTGATGTGTTCCCACCTGTCGATCACATGTCTGGGTTGTTTTATGATCCCAAATCGATCTCGCGCTTTAAATCTATTCTTTGAATACATGTGTTCCCATGAAGATCACACATTAGTCAAAGAGGGGCAAATGTATGCACCCTAAAATGGTTGCCTAGACTATGGGCCCCCATTCTTCAATTTATCAAATGATGGAACCAATTTATCAATTTTCTGAATCAATGCCTCACAATATTTTCAATTCAAATCAATTTGCTTGATCAAATCGTAATTAATTCAATTATTTCAATATTTGCTAAGGTTTGATCATTTATCCTAAGCCACATTTAATTAAAAGAACATGCTCCCTTTTAATTAAATAAAATCCCTTTTAATTAGATAAAAAATCTTTTAATTAAATAATGGAAATCACTTTGCTAAAAATAATAAAATAAAAATAAAAAGTGCACTTTCCAATGAGATAGAATCTTTTGACTTTTTGAAAAGGTTTTTTGCCTCTTTATCTCAACCACTCATCGTTTTGCCTCTCGATTTTTCCTCTTGAGAATCTTGAGCACATGGATCAACCAAGATTTAATCTCCACCTTTGATAATTCTTTTTGCCTCTTAATCTTGGCCATACATTCTTTTCTAAAATCCTTTATAAGGAGCCCTCTCCTTCTCATTTTAGGCATCTAGATCCAGAGATCCAAATTTTAGAGATCCAAATTTTATGTTATTGCTATGCTGCAAGTTTGGAGAGCATTTTTGGAGGAGAGTTTGAGCATTTGAGCTTGAACATTGCAACTTCTCTTTTCTTGTCTTCTTCTTTCTTGCTTCCATCGAAATCCATTTAGATTACTCTTGCACTTGCCTGGTAGATTAGATTCATGTTTCATTTCATAGAATAATCTTGCATGTGTATTTCCTTTAATAGATTAGTTTGCTTTCATGCATTGTTATCATATAGAATAGCTTCCATTTTTATTTGCATACATATTTGATGATCATGGAGACTAGCACTCTTTCTTTTCCTCTTTGAATCTCTCATTTTATGGTGTACTTGCATGGGCCTCCATTATAAACCCTTGCACTCCATGAATAGAGAGCTATGCATCGCATTTGAGACCTCATTCTTGAGCAATCTTGGATATAATGACTCATAGAAGTGTGTCAACATTTTAGCACACAATACTAAAATATTGTGTCCATGTTAATAGACCTAGCCCTATTAGGATTTGGTTATTACATTCAATACATGTCCCTGTTAAAGGACATACCCTGTTAGGAGTCTTTCCAACTATGTTAGGAGTTGATTACAAGGATAGGTTCATTCCCTAAGCACACTACCCAAAGTGAAGGTTAAATCCACTATCTAAATAAGTGTATAAGAGTATACAATACCAATATTGAGTTGACTTACAGTAACTAACTTTTCCCAAACAGTTCCAATGAAGTGCTTAATGAATTGTCTTTTCTCTACATCCAAAAAATCTTCCAACAAGTTCACAACCTACTTCTCAATCATCGACCCACATTATTCTAAGAAATGATTTTCCTTTATACGAGTTACAACAAGAAATTAGGTCGGCCTGTCAGGACCTACCCAATGCAAAAATAAATACATAGACCCTTACTAAGAGACACACGGTATGTCAAACAAGTATACAATAAATAAAAATCATCAAATGCACGCCAAGATCCATAATCCATGCTACAAACCTTTTGAACACGTTATCTCCCTTGGTCATCCCCAAATAGGTCTTTACAAGACCACATGCTCCAGCAGACGTCACCAAGAGTTTGGAAACCCAATAATCCCACAAAATGTTCTTTCATGGGTATTTTTTGAATCCTCAAACTTGCATACCATAATTCATCCTCGCATCCTGGTTATCCTAAAAACTCAAAGACTATCTTTGTCATAGTCCTTTGTTACTACATTGTGACCAGTCTTCACCAAAACAATCATAACTCATGTAAAAGAGCATACAATGATCTGCAAATTTAGACATAAGGTCTACACACATCCTTTATCACAAATATAAGATTGCATATCCTGGAATGTCGTACAATGTCCATACCACTTTGTCAGACATGTTTGTTCCTATCATAACCAGTATGTCTAATGAAACCAACTGAAACATATGTTGACATAAATGATAAAACATGAATGTCAACACCTCAGACATCAATAATTCTAACAATCTCCCCCTTTGTCATTGATGGAAATATATGAGAAAAACCATCAACCCAAAATATCTTCTCAATGACCTCTTGAACGCTCCCCCTAATACAGTGAGAGTTTTTCATCTGTAACACTCCCCCTTTGATATCAATGGAAAAGGGTGCCAAGTATCTTCTTTTTCACCATCTCTGCACATTCCACCTCTGTAAGGTGTGCCTTTTTAAATCTTCATGCCTACAAAAAACCAGGTGTTTGATCATCCAAGTGTGCTCTGTTATGTTCTACGATCACTCCCCCTGAGGAGTGCATCCAAGCATCAAATCTAGAGAATGATATAGCTATGATAACTACTAGACCGATGCATTCCTACATTGTTTAGTTCATACAATGAGGGGTTCTCACCCCAAGCATATCTTTGAGATATTCAAAGGTATCTTTTGGAAAAGGTTTGGTGAATATATCTTCTATTTGTTCCTTTGTACTGATGTACTCTAATCTGACTTCCTTTTCCGCAACCTTGTCTCTCAAAAAGTGATACTTGATTGAAATATGTTTGGTCTTTGAATGCATAACATGATTCTTTGACATGTTCACTATGATTGTATTATCACAATGTATTACAACAAGCTCTTCAAATCTTACGCCTATGTCCTTCAACATTTTTTTCATCCACACAATTTGTGTATGATTTATAGCAGTAGCCACATACTCTGACTCAATAGTAGACTTGTGTGCTATAAATGTGTCACACTTCTATGAATCATTACATTCAAGAACACTCAAGAATGAGGTCTCAAAAATTGATCCATAGCTCCCTAGGCATGGAGTGCAAGGGTTTTTAAGAATGCTCTAAGCTAGAGCTATTTAGCCTATAACCTTGCTAGTAAACCATGCAATGGGAGATTCAATGAAGACAAGGGCAAGAATGCCAATATCCTCAAGAATCAAGAATGAAAATGCAATGCAATGCTATGCTAGAAATGGAAATGCAAGCTAAGCTATGAAAGGAAATATGCAAGTGTTACAACCCAAGCTAATTAATCTATGTGAGCTAATCTAGAGCATAGAAATGAAGCTAATCTAAGAAAGCATAAATATGAAGCTAAGCTAAGAATGCAAGAATGAGATGTAGAATGCAAGAATGAGATGTAGATGCTAAGAATGCTCCAAATCTTCAAAAGCTCCAAAGTGACCTAGAAATCCTGCAGCATAAAGTTAGCATAAAAAGTTGGGGATCTATAATGAAGAAGAGAGCTCTCCTTTTAAAAGAAATGAGAAGGAATGGACCATGGAGATTAAGAGGCAAAAGATTTAATCAAGGGTGGAGCTTGAAAGAGGAGCAATCCATGTGCACAAATATCCTCCAATGAGAAAATAGGAGTTGACTTTTGTGTCCATATGAGACAAAAAGTTCTTTTCCTTTTTTTATAAAATAAGAATAATGCTTTATTTGTGCAACTTAGGATAAGAGGAAAAGTGGGGGCTTTTTATTTATTAAAAGGGGAGGGAATTCCTTTTAAATAAATAAAGACTTAGGATAAGATGGTTAGCCCATAGAAAATAATCGAATAAATGATAGAACTAGGATTTGATCAAGAATAAGCAATTTATGATTTTAGTAAAAAAGGGGCTAATAGTCTAGATGACTATTTTTAGGTGTATACAAGACTGAGCTATATAGTCCTATTATTTGCTCAACCAAGAGACCAACCTTTTCCCAAGGAAAAGGGCTCCACCACTAGTGCTCTTCCTTCCATATACACTTCTTGCCCAATCTACATCAGTATAAGCATGCAATATGAAATAATCAGATTTATCATACCATAATCCATATTATACTATTCCTTATAGATGTTTGAATATCCTTTTAACAAGAGAAAAATGAGTGTCCTTAAGATCATCTTGGAACCTCGCAATAATTTTAACTGCACTTGCTATGTCTGGCCTAGTGTTTGTCAAGTACTGCAAACCTCGAATCATGGACCTGTACTTTATCTGAAAAACACTTTTAGATTCATCAGTAGTTGAAAGCTTACACCCAGTCACCATAGGTGTCCCAAAATGTTTACAATCATCCATTCCAAACTTCTTTAGGAACTGATGCAAGAGCATCCTAGGTGTAAGAGCAATCTTACATCACCCAAAAATATTTTTGGTTTTGTTTTCAATAAGGCCAATCTTGTGCAAAGATGCTATTTATGGAAACTTATGTTTTTTAGTAAGTTGGTCATACAATCTCAGAATGTTTTGATTTCACAGGTGGAGGTTCATTTTGGTATTATCAGCCTCCCAGTAACGTTTCATGGCTAGATCAGGTCTAGTTTTGAAGATATTGAAGATTTTCAGTATTGGCAGCAGGGTACAAAAACTTTGAACTTAGTTTTGAAGGCTTTAGAGGCCCCCAATGAGGTCAAAAATTTGGGTGACAGGCACTTGCGCAAGTCATGCCTGTAGAGTGTGTTGGGACTAAAAAATGCAACATGGGTTTTGAGTACCATGTTAAAATTTCATAGATTTTAGCTCCTATAAATGCTTTTCATGCATGTGTACCTGACTATCGTTTTGAAGCCTATGAGGTGTTCCAGGTGTTTAACACACTCCATTCAGTATATGCATGGATTCTATGATATATTTTTTTCATCCTGAATCATTCGGTGAAGTCCCATTTTGAGGAAGTGTCAAATTGCACAATTCTGCCCAAGTGTCAAACAGAGTATAGTAGCCCAGTTTGCCTTTGAATATCTTGTGTCCACAAATGTTTCATGACTTGCCACTTTGAGGATGTTTAGTATGCATATCAAAGAACCTAATTTCCAATTTTCAAGTCATTTCAAATCCATTTGATTAAGTTTTGAACCCCTCAAAGTTGGTAGTTTGTTGTTGTCATGCACTTGTGTAATTGTTCAGAATTCTGGAAGGGCCTGTTTGACCAGCCATATCTTTGACTCAATTGACCCTATTGAGAAAATTCCTTTTGCATCATACTCTAGGGGTCAAATACTTCCTATGTTTCAATTTTGAGGTCATGACGAATCTATTTGCTCAGTTTGCAAATTCGATTCCAAATACAACTTCTGTTGTTTGACAAGTTGTGAAATGTGCAGATTGGTCTGTACCCCTGTTCGCAATGTTATAACTTTTGATCCATGATTGATGAGCATGAATGGGTTGTACCACTATGTTCTTCTCTGAAATTAATACAAGTATTCCAATTTAGAAGTCTTGACGAATCTTTTAGCATACTTTCCCAAGGTCATCCTGTATACAAAAATCATTGTTTTACTATGTTTCCCAGTTTGCATTTCTGAGAGCCTATCTTTGCCCAATTGCCAAATGCACCCTGTTATTTGTCATGAGCCCTAATTGTGGAATTATACTCTATGTGTGACAAAGAACAAATGCCCCTATTTTTGAATCTTGATGTCATGTTTAGCCTAGTTTTCAAAGCTGAATCCGAACCAAGTTTCTATGATTTTCACTGTTTTATGTCTTGATTTTTACTAACGAGCTGATTTTCGTGATAAATTGTAATTGGCTGTTTGATCCTTTTGGTGAATTGATTATGGATTCATAATTCTTATATAGAGGTGTTTCAGTGTCCAAGTTGTCAGTTTATGGAAGTTTTAGTTGGTCAGCTTTAAAAGCCAGTTCCAGAGCAAGCTTATATGATTTCGGGTAGCACGAGCAGAATTTGTTTATGAATGGCTATGTTTGATCAGACATATCTTTTGGCTCGGGTCTCTTCGTGAGTTTTCCTCTGACCAACATATTGTAATGTTGGAAGTTAGCATGTGTGCTCAGTGGCGCTCTCTTGTCAGGTCGTCCGGTCAGTTTTCAAAGCCATTTTAAAAGGTCTAATTGATGTTATATGGCAATTGTGAAAGAGTGTAAAAGGTAGAGAAACATCCAAAGTCAAATCAAGTATCTGTGTTGAGGTATTTCTATCAAATGTTTTGACTTTGCTATCACTAGTATTGCAATGGCACATTGAGCACGCGCAATGATTTCAAATTTGGAGTTTGTACAGTTCCATCCAATTGCATTGGCCGATGAAAATCTACCTATCAAACCTTGTAAACGTGAAAGTGCATTTTTAATATCTGAAGCTATTTTTGGTGTTTGTGGTTTTCTTTATAATCAAGCTATGGAAAGAGTCATGCCATTGTATGATGATAAAGAAGAACTCGCACCCAGAGATGTTGTGGTATGTAGTACTGATGATCAAGTAAAGACACGGAATGAGAGATATGTTTTAATGAATCTAAGCCACAAGCCTAAGGAGAAAATTCTCTCTCATTTTCAAAACATTTTTGCAGAATGTATGAGGCATGGCCTTGACATAGCAAAAAATCCTGTACTATTGGTTCCAACTATGCAATATATGTGTGGTAGAATGCAAACTGGACTTCTTGGTGAAAGCAGGTTGGCAAGCAATTCATTAATGGAAGCACTTGTGTGTGTACAAAGGGCCGTTGAACCATCATTGTGACATTTTGCTAAATTTTAGTGTTGGCACCAAAGGATCAATTGTTGGTCTTTTCCCACTGCACAAACAATATTTATGAATTCACAATTTATTAAAATCAAGGGATTTGCAACATTCACACAGGCAAGGTGACAAAAGCTTTGTGCAGATCAAGGATCGGCATTTCAAGTTTAGATGGAAAGGTAGTTTACTTTAGTGGATTCAATGCTTACTAGCTTATGCTTGAAGTGGCTGATCCATCTGATAAACATAAGGTTTCACATTTTTTTCATGAGGTTGCAGCTCATGGTCTTATTGTGGCTCAAACCCGGGCTTCAACGATGGAGGAGTAGAGAGCTCTGCAAACCTCCCCTGGTGTCTATGATGATAATGTCTTTCAGGCTTTGGATTGTGTGATAAGTGAGGCCAAATTACACAATTTTAGACTTGTTCTTAGCCTAGTTATTAATTACAATAATTTTGGAGGGGGCTCACACTGGCTTGTGTGAGCACCCTGCTCATTGTTTGAGGCTCAATTTTATGTCTCCTGCGTGAAGACCACCAACTGGAAGAGTGACCAGGCATAGAGGAGACTCCAACAATAAATGTGAAAGCCCATGCAAAAGTGTAGAAAGGGAACTACTAAGAATTAAGGGGCCTCATGCCAATGTTTTGGAGGTTTAAGCAAATGAGGCTCACGTTTTGAAAAGGGGCCATGTGCCAAATCAAAATGGAGATATGCCAGTCTAGTTTGAGATTGGGGGAGGCACATGCTAGAGGCTAGTGTTGGTCATAATGGTGGAGGATGCATAATATAACTGGAAGATACACAATAGACATGAAGCTAACGTATGAAATGGGAGGCCTCACAGATTGTAAACCATGAGAATATATGTTGCTTGTGTTATTAAACAGAGGATCATGCAAATTGAAAATGGAGTTGACCTTATGCACTGGTGCAAGGTACTAGCGTTGATAAATGAAAGGGACTATGTGTTTTGATGCCTCATGAAAAGGGCCCTACACAGTGGGGACTGCTCACGTATATTGGGTGTTTGAGGAGCTGATTTATAAAGAACCTTGCGCAATGTGAAGGGGGTTATTAATATAGACAAGGGAGGCTGCATTGTTAATTGGTGAAGAAGACCTGAACCAGATACAATGGAGACCCAACACCAAATACAATAAGGACCCACGCATTAAAAAAGAATTGTTGCAGCAAGCTTATGCAAGAAATGTGGAGGTACTATTTTGAGTGGCCAATGAGCCAAAGGGGGAATGTAGCAACTGCATTTACATTGGCAAGGGTATCATCCCACATACCTTTTCAAGGAATGGCCCTACAATGTAACATTTTATTCCCCATAGTATAAGGGAGTGCGTGAGCATTAGTAGAAGGAGCCTGCATTAAAAGCCATGGATGACGCCAATAAAAGGGGAGGCCCCATGTGTTTTAATGGAGTGCCAACATAAGGTAGGGTAAGTGAAGGGCAGGTTATGCTAAATAATGTATAGCTTGCAAAGGAATTGGAGGCTTGCACATTAGCCATGTGAGATGCCAGCGTGTGAAACGAAGGCTTTGTAAATGTGGAAGGGCATGCACAAAATGGAAGCACAAGACGTGGCATATGAATTGTATTTAATTTTTAGCACAGGAAGACCTGCGGTTGGGTTGCCAGCGCAAGTAGATTGAGCTGCCCGTTCAAGTTCAAGGAGAGCCTCACACGTTTAGGAAGGCACTAGCGTAAGTGAGAAAATGGTGTCTTACGCATGTTGATCGGGGGAAATGAATATAACAAAGATGTTGTTGGTGTATTAAAAGGGGCCTTGCTTGGTGAAGGGGCTGCTAAGTAAGGAGCCGTGAGCACACCTTAGCAATGAAGAAAACTAGGCATCGTGGAGTATGGGGCTACAAAATTTTTGAAAATGGATTTATCCCACATGTGGCGGGTGAGTGACTTCAATAATATTTTTATATCCCAGCACTAAATATGCATTGTAAACAAGAGAGCAGAGGCTCTCGGTGGGCCCGCTTGATTGGAGCTCTCTGTGTGTGATGGGGCCCATAATTTTGAACCAAAAATGCTAAGAAGTCTTTAAAAACTAGCAAAACCATTGTCCCACATGCATGCAGAAACAAACATTTCAAATGTTTAAAAGCAACTCCACTCAAACACAAAGTAGATGAAGTGCTGGAGGCTATGCACATGACCCTCTATGTTAGTGCCTCAGTTTCCATGCCGGTGGGCCCGGTGGTAAGTTAATTTTGTACAGTGCTGACGAGGATGAAGATCGACATGTGGCGCATGCTCGTGAATTCGCTAGATAAACTAGACAGTTAGTGAATCATTCAGAGAATTGGAGGTAGTGGTCAAGTCGCCAAGTCACCAATTAAGTTTGTAGTTAGTCCAGTCATTTAGAGAATAAGAGAACACTTGTTCACCAGTTCTCTAAATCTTGGCAGTTGAGGCAAATGCATGCGGAGAATGGGCTTAGTCACCCATTCTCCAGATGTTAACCCTAGTCAAAGAAAAATTTAGAGAATTAGAGAATAGACTATTTCGCCAGTTCTCCAGAAGTAACCATGGTTAGAGACATCATCTAGAGACTTGGAGATACATATGGTCGCTAGTTCTCCCAACAAGTGGTTAACCCATGGTTAGTCTGAGCATCCATTCAGGAGGTGACAAGTGTCCAGATCTGGTGGCTTCTATGGCAAAATGTGAAAATGATTAAAAATTGCAGACTTTGAAAAGATTTAAAAGTTTGATATAGTTCAAACTATGGAGAAAAATGCAAAAATTTAAATGACATGCCTATTCACGGAAAATTGTCCTGGGAATTCATTTTTTATCCAAACATGCAAGTGTTATATGTTTTCGGAAATGGCAAGGAACGTGGAATCCAATGGTGAGGATTATTTTCAGTTTTAGTGAAGTGAATGAGAGCAGTCTAGGTTTGAAATCTGAGGATTAGAATCAGAATCAGTTGGTTAGAGAAATGATTGCAGTTAGTGGTTCAGTTTGAGGAATCAGTTGCAGGTCATGGTGGAGAGGAATTATGGAGATATTTTGTGCTAAATGGACAGCTGTCAGTGGGTTTTTTCAACTGACTCAATTGTGCTATATCTCTAGTTTTTCTCTCATTTGTAAGGGAGGTTGAAAATTTAACTGTACAGAGAGGCTTGGCTCCATTGTTAATCTTCTTGGGAATGTTTTCCACATCTTGAATGTATTGATATATTGATTTCTACCTAAATACAATAGAATTCCCTTGCATGATTTTGGTTGTCTTCCTGTTTAATTCTAATGCTTTTGTGTTTTGAATCTTTAAGGCAGTTTTAGGACACCATTTATAAGGTATTTGTGAATTTAGTCTTTAGTTCCTTTCAAGGAAAGGGTTAAATCTTTAGATGAATTTTTGAAAGCTCAAGATTGATACAAGAATTTGATGATTAAATATGTTTAAGAAAGGGTGACTTGTAAGGCAATTCATCTGGATTTTGTTTGTGTCTCATTTAGAATATTTCTATGGATATATGTTTCTCTTTCTGACTCTCTGCCCTAGGATAAGGCACTGGTCTATTCTCAATTTGCAGGGACTTCATCATCAACCAAAACTTAAATGACTTTTTACTTTTCATGTATGTTTGAAAGAGTAGATAAGAATAAGTTTGTATCAAGGATATAAACTAGTGTTATGATCCTTTGAAGAAGTGAATGAAATAGGTACACCCGCCTGTAGCCTAGAGCTCAAAGTGAAGAAGGAGTTTCTCCTTGTTAATTAGTCTTTTTCTTGTGTGAGTTAGGAGTCTAGGAATGAGAGAGTTCTATCTAGGCATTCAGGGCTGTGTATTAGCATTCAACAAGAAAATGCACTAACAAATTGGTGACTCTGCTGGGGAAGAAATAAGTTTACCATTAAGAGTATCCCAGAGTCTTGCTATATTTAGTTTGGGGAAGAGTCTCATAAATGTAATAATCTGAAATTTGTTTTTTCAGATCTGAATTGTATTACCTAGAATTTGTTGTTGTAAAAATTTGAAAATATATGTGACTTTGCTATGAGGAATGCCCAGAATATGTTGATGTTTCAAGAAAGATCAGTGAAAAATTTGTGTCCTCTGAAGGGAGGTGGTGACTCTGTGCTAGAATGAAACTGAGATGTGAAGCTTTGTTCCATATTTTAGTTAGATGTGAAGAGAACAACAACATTCAGCAAAGGCTTCTAGGTATTCTCCATTCAATATTTCATGTGTTTACATGGTCCTTATCAAGTGATTTTGTCATTAAAAGAAAGGACATATATAAGTGAAATTACATAGATTAAAATTTGAGTTAAATCATAAGTGAGAAGTATGTCAGATTAGTGAGCCTGATAAGAGAAGGTTTATTACAAGTGTAGACTTTTTGTTACTTGTTTTAAATAATTTCAAGTGTATAGAAAAAGTTGCAGCCCGTAATGGATGGTCATAGAAGTTCTTTTGTTAAAGGATATGTGCCATTTTGCTATGATGGCATACCTAGTTTTCCTAATAAGATCCCTGATGGAATCAGAGGACATTTGTCAAATTTTGATAGGAACCAGTCTCAATCAGCAAGGAAGCATGTTCAAGTTTTTGTTGATGTGATGTGTGATTTTGATGTATGCCATGAGGATCTTTGGATGAGGTTGTTTGTGTAGACTCTAAAAGGAGATGAAAGAGAATGGTTCTCATTCTTGTTGGCAACTTCTATTTCTTCATGGGAAGAGTTGAGTTCATCCTTCATTGAACAATTTGATGGATGGGTTGATGTCAAATTGTTGCTGGATAGATTTATGGATATTCAGATTGAACAAAATGAGTTGATCCCAAGGTTTAATAGTAGATTTTCTAAAACTTTAATGGATATCCCTAAGATGTGTCAGCCCCATGATCATATGTGTTTAGTTGTGTATTTGGGTGCTTTGGGCCAAAGGATGGGTTTCCTGTTGAGGGATAAATAACCACGAAGTCTTTACCAAGCTTTTGAATTTTCTATGGACATTGAATGCAATCTGAAATATGGAGTTATAAGAAAGTGTACCTCTACTGGTTTGTGTTTTCAGAATGAGATTAATAATCAAGAAAAGAGTGAGCAGCAACAATACTTTCATTCCCAAATAAATGTTATTGATCAAAGTGTTGTTTTTGAAAGAGGAGTGAATGTTGCTGCTGGAGATGTTGCTGATGAAGAGCTGGAAACTTTTTCAGCTGATGAAGAGCTTGGAAAGCTTGCAAAGAACCTGTTACTCTAGACAGAATGAAGTGGTTGGATTTTATCATTCAAGATGATATGCTATTCAAAGGGAGTCAGTTGTGCATTCCACAAAGTTCTATGAGAGAGAATCTCATCAAGGAGAAGCATAGCGGAGGATTGGCTGGACATTTTGGTCATGATAAAACCCTTGCTTTGGTTGGTGAGAATTATTATTGGCCATAGTTGTAGCAAGATGTCAAGAAGTTTGTACAAAGTTGTAGAGTATGTTAGATGGTGAAAGGAGTGAAGCAGAATACAAGGTTGTATCAGCCATTACCTGTACTAGAGAAGCCTTGGGAGGGTATCAGTATGGACTTTGTTCTTGGTTTACCAAGGACTCAGTGAGGACATGATTCAATTTTTGTGGTGGTTGACAGATTTTTGAAGATGGCACATTTCATTCCTTGCAAGAAGACTAATGATGTTGTTTATGTAGCAGAATTGTTTTTCAGAGAAGTAGTGAGACTACATGGTTTGCCAAAGACCATAGTTTCAGATCAGGACACTAAGTTTGTTGGGTAGTTCTGGTGTACATTGTGGAAGAAGTTGAAGACAGATTTAAAGTTCAGTTCATCACATCATCCACAGACTAATGGATAGACAAAGGTGGTGAATATGATTTTTGGAAATTTGCTGAGATGTTTGGTTGGAGATAAGCCAATAGGATGGGATTTGATTTTACCATAGGCAAAATTTGCATATAATAGTTTTGTTAACAGGAGAAATGGTAAATCACCATTCTAGATTGTATATGGAAGTAGTCTAAGAAATGCATTTGAGTTGAGAAAGATAGATAAAGGAGAAATAAGTAGTGCTGAAGCTGAGGATTTTGCAGAACATTTGAAGAACATCCATGAGAAGGTGAGGAAGCATATTACCAAGATGAATTTGCAGTATAAGGCTAAGGCAGATGAGAAAAGGAGGCATAAGGAATTTTAGGTTGGAGATGAAGTCATGGTTCATTTGCAGAAGGAGCGATTTCCAGTTGGTACATACAACAAGTTGAAAATGAAGAAGTTTGGACCATGTAAGATACTAAAGAAGCATGATTCAGGAAATGCATATGAGGTAGAATTGCCTACTGAGCTGAATATTTCACCAGTATTTAACATTTTAGATTTGAAAAAGTATCATGGAGCTATTGAAGATGAGATCACAATAGCACAGTGGAGTATTCCAGCAACTAGTTCAGATACTAAAGAGATTGAGGATATATTGGATAGTCGTGTTGGCAAAAGCACAAGGAACAGGACATATGAAGAGTATTTGGTCAAGTGGAAAGGATGGCATGTTGAAGATTCATCATGGATGACAAAGGAGGTTAACCATCTTGGGTTTCCTCTGCACACCTGAGTCGTGACAGGGTCACTTCTCAAATTACCTCGGGTGTCTGATGCAAGAACATCCTGGGTGTAAGAGCAATCTTGCATCACCCAAAAATATTTCTGGTTTTGTTTTCAATAAGGGCTATCTTGTGCAGAGCTGCTATTTATGGAAACTTACTATTTTTAGTAAGTTGTTCATACAATCTCATAATGTTTTGATTTCACAGGTGGAGGTTCATTTTGGTCTTATCAACCTGCCATTAACATTTCATGGCTAGATCAGGTCTAGTTTTGAAGATATTGAAGATTTTTGGTATTGGCAGCAGGGTACAGAAACTTTGAACTTAGTTTTGAAGGCTTTAGAGGCCCCAGATGAGGTTGAAAATTTGGGTGATAGGTGGTTGTGTGAGTTAGGCCAGTAGAACGCTTCGTGGCCTTTCTGAAATGGGGTTATAATAGTCAATCAGGTCAATTGGTGATGACTTATGGTCTTCAAAAGTCAGGCCACCTGAAATGGCAGAAAATAATTTTTCTTCAAAATTTATGTTCAGGTTTCAAAATTTATTTTGAGCCGACTTTGATGTAATAAATTGAAAAATAAAATAATTCTAAGTTTGGTCGGCCCTAAGGGCTAAATTTTTGGAACCTTCTCGGGCGGTGGAAATTGCCTATATAAGGAAGGCTATAATGTTGTCTTAGGCAGTTCGGAGTAGTTCTCGGTAGATTTGGATAATGATTCAAGGCTTTGTCTTACAAAATATTGTAAAGGGAATGCCCATGTGGCTTTGCATATTGTAATTCTGAAATTTGTAATTCCACATTTGTGGAGATAATAAGAAGCCCATTTTCTGTTCTTGCAAATTGTTGTTGTTTCTCTATTTCTGTTATGTGTTTGTGGTATTAAGGGGAGTACCCTTCATCAGGAACTCCTTAAGATACTCAGTTCATGAGATGAAAATACCATGTTTATTTTGAATTATTTGCAAACCTAGGAAAAATTTCATTTCAACAATCATTGACATTTCAAACTCACTTTCATTTCTCTAGAAAAATTATTGATCATCTCATCATTACCTCCAAATATAATATCATTTTTAAATACTTCAATAATCAAAATACCATCTGTACTAGCTCTCAAGTATAAATTACTATCTGCACTACCTTTTCTAAAACCAAGATGCAATAGATACCTATCAATACAAGCATACCAAGCCCTTAGTGCCTATTTTAGTCCATACAAGGCCTTCTTTGACCTGCAAACCATGTCGCCATCACCATTTAGGAATGCAAACTTCACATCCATCTAATATACCTTGAAGTCTTTATGTGTTGCATAATCAAGGAACAATCTTATTGCCTCTAACCTCACAATAGGTGAAAATGTTTCTTCAAATTCCATACCTTCTTGTTGTGAATAGCCTTTGCAGACTAGTCTAGATTTGTTCCTTACAACTGAGCCTTCTTCATTTATTTTGTTTATGAAAACCCATTTGGTTGTAATCACATTTTTGTCCATAGGCCTATGAACCAATTCCCAAGTGTTGTTTTTCTCTATCTGATCCGGTTCTTCTTGCATTGCTTTAATCCATGATTCATCTTTACAAGCCCCATCAATAGTCTTATGTTCAATTTGTGAGATTAAACAGAGTTCATTTCTAACCTTAGACCTTATTTTCATACCTTGGTTAGCATCACCAATAATCTGATTTTTAGGATGATTCATCAAAACATGCCTTGGAGTTCTAAGAGCTTACTTTTGTTCATTCAAGAAAACTTGTAAATCATTGTCAATCTCAAAAATCTATCATGCTTCTTTATTCTCATTCTTGTTCATAGGGATTATATCACATTCATACATTCTTTCTTGAATCTAAAACTTCTCATCAATCTTCACATTAGCACTTTCAATTATTTTCTTCAATCTCAGATTGAAACATCTATATCAATAATAAGTTTTCATTAGAATTAGGCTATTTGATTGATCCACTTACTTCCATTATGTTAGTTTTAGTTACAACAGTTGGAACCATGGTTATGATCTACAACGATAATTATATGTCGCATGATAAAACATATGTGAGGTTTTTCGCTTACCTTTATTTTTTCAATGCTTCTATATGCCTTGCTTTTAGTGAAATAACTAATAAAAATACCTTCATCAATCCTTGCATCAAACTTTCCTATTTCATCATCTCTTTTGATATAATACTTGCTACCAAAAATTTTGAAATACTTGACAGAAGGAGTTTGACCAAACCACACTTCATAGGGAGTCTCACTAGTACCTTCTTTGATCTGAATGCAGTTGGAGGTGTAGACAGTAGTGTTTACAAATTACCACTTCCCTTCAATCTGTGTGTGCTACATTTCCTTCAATCAACATAGTCCTCACAACATCCAATATGGTTGTGTTCCTTCTCTCTGCCATCCCATTCTATTGTGGATTTCTAGGTGCATAAGTCTATCTATATATGTCATGTTCTTCTCAATATGAATTAAATGCATTAGATGTAAATTCTCCACCTCTATCTGACCTCAAAAATTTTATCTTCAAACCTGACTTATACTCAACTTTTGCCTTATAAATCTTGAACTTATCAAAAGCTTCAAACTTTTCTTTAAGGAAAGAAACCCACATCATTTTGGAGTAATCATCAACAAAAAGAATAAAATACCATTCACCATAGTAGGATCTTGTCTTTGTAGGACCACACAGATTTGTATACACTAGATCTAGCTTTTCTTTTTCTGAAAATGATTTTCTCTGAAAGCTACTCTTTGTTTGTTTCCCCATTACACACTCTTTGCACATAGTGTTAGTAGGATTGATAATCTTTGGTAGATCTCTGACTGCATTTGTGTTACTAGCCTTCACAATTTTGTCAAAATTGATATGATAGAATCTTCTATGCCACAACCAAATGTCATCTACCTTAGCCACAAAACAACTATTGGAAACAATAGAAACTGAGAGGGGGAGGACTAATAAAAATTTCTAACTTTTACTAATACCCATAAACGACAACAAAAAAAATTCTAAACTATAAAGCATAAAAATGAAACTATTATGTGAAAGTGCAATAATCAAATGACAATACATGCACACACATAACACACTTATTTTTATCATGGAGACCCTTGGTCATAGGGAAAAACCATGATGGGGATGACACCCACAATCCTTTCATTATAGTAGAAAAGAGTGCTCGGTTAAGAGCTTACAATATGTCACTTTCTAGGTGACTCACCCTATTAGAAGTGACTGATACCTTGTTAGAATTATTACAGACTACCTTGCTAGAGGATTTTTACAAATCTATCAAGAGTGCACCCAGTCAAGGGATTTACAATTAAGTCATGGTAAGATCTACCATGTTAGAGGATTTACAAACTTGCTGAGTCAAGGAACAACAAGATTAATGACCTTAATAGTAGCCCATACTTGTTGAATTAGATCCTTTTAGCTCATACACTACTATACATCAACCTTATCTGATTGCTCCTTTGAATTACTTGATCGCACCTTCAAATCTATCTAATACTGTGCTACTTTGTTTCTTCAAAAACCTCATTTATTTATCTGACCAAAACATTAAATATACCTCATACCTTTTCTCAATAACACATTTAGGGTTCTAATCATCAACCCTAATCACTATCAAAAAACATTTCTCCAACACTAACATGTTTTACTTTCACCACCTTATTTAGTTCATGCATATTTGTTTTCATTCCCAAGAAAAAAAACTTATTTCTTATTTACTCTAAATCCACATAGGAATCATACACAATCAAGGTTGTAATCCCAATAACTGTAATGAAATTATTCCTTTTTTACCATACTATACTTCATGAACGTATGGATTCACTACATCTATAAAACTTGATACCGCTCACCAATTTGTCTAAGTCAACTTGATAAAGTGAGATTTTTATTGTTGATTGGTTGAAACATAGCCAGAGAAACTACCTGTCTTCCATACTGAGTTGCGGTCACAAAATTATTTTCACTTGTTTCCAATACACTTATCTCTTTAACTACTTTGTACTTTGCATTATTCTTTGTACCTATTCATCTTATGACATCAAATGATTATGATTCACTATCTATCTGATTGATTCATCTGATTAACTATTTGCTACTTAAAGTACTCAACCAAGTGCTCATCTAGTTGACTACTTGATTTCCATCAATTAAAACCAATCATCAAATATGCACTAAGTGTTCATACTAACTTCTCCTTACATCATCTACAATACCAACATTCTCCCCTTTTGGCATTGATGACAAAACTCAAAATCTCAAATGATATATACTTGTATTAGCTCCCTTATCTTTACTAGCTCCCTTGTGTATAAAATGAATCCTATTTTACATACAACCAATATCATATTATCTCCCCCTTTGACAACAATGCCAAAGTTATATAGCCAAATTGTATATACACCAAAATTTTTATCTCAAAATATACTTACAATTTAGCAAAAATATCCTTGTAGTATGCTTTTGCAGAATCGATTGATTTCTACCAAGACTCCTTTAGTGTCTCCAAAGTTGTAAGCTATCCATTTAGTCCAAATACCAATTCCTCCATACTTTCTACAATACTCATGTCAGGTGTTGCTATGATTCCTTCTAGCTTTTTGATGCTCTACCACAATATGTCTATAGTGGGTGTTAAGAATGATTTTAACTCTAATAGAGTCATTACCCATTTGTATTCCTCTTCTTGCATTTTTCTCATCTAATAGATAACCTATTTTATATTCAAGCTATACAATGATATTGAACTAGTTGTAGAATCCAGAGTAATTATTAGGTTCATTAGCTCTTTTTCTGCTTGTTATTTCTTTTCCTTTATCTCCTTAGTGAAATGAGAAGCATTTGCAAGTTTTACAAGTATATGTCCAACATCTTGCAAGTTCTTTTTTAATTCTTTGACAAGTTCAAGAAATGTCACTTTGTCAATGGAAATTCTCTCAAGTAACAACATTTTCGTTACCATTCTTTTCTCATCCATTTTTATCATAGCCTCCACTACATTATGATCAGGATCATTGATTTCTCCTACAAGTGTTTAAAGTTGATCAATTATTGGGGCATCATCATTATAGTCAAAATCAGAGCCTATGTCAAATAGTATATCTCTGGCCTTTCTCTTCTTTTGTTTTGCTTTGTCTCTCTCTTCCTTGAGCATAAGTTTCTTGGAATAATTCCTTAGCTCCTTTGGTTTAAGTTTAGAGATATCAATGGTTGGTATCACTATCTCATCTTCAGACTCTTCTTCTTCTTCCTCTTCATCTTCAATTCTCTTCCTTTTCTTCTTTTCATTTGATTTCTCACCAGTTTGGGTTTCAGATTGAGAAACACTAGGTGTATCTAGCTATTTTTGTTAGAAAGTAAAGATCCCTTGGTATAACTGAGAGGGGGGTGAATCAATTATATAGATTAAACAAATTTCTTTGCAACTATGGATATCTTTTAGTGTCTTTATACATGCATATAGTAAAGTACTGAAAAGTAAAATCAAGCTTAACATAATGAAACACATATTCAATCATAATAGGTTCATTCTTTATCAAACATGTTTTTTCCTTGGCTTCAAGATCTTTGGTCATTTTTAGATTTCTCTGATGATTCTCTTTCATTGTAACCAATTCTTGTCTTATCTACTTTAGGTCTTTGTGCCATGATCTGTTCATCAAGCTTTTCTGCACTTGAATGTAACTTCTCAATATGTCGCTTTGCTTGTGTAAGTTCACCTTTGATGATATAGTTGTACTTCTCAATTTCTAAAAAAATTAATCTAGAATCTTCAAGTTCAGATGTCACTTCCGTAAGCTGTAATTTAAGATCTTCATTCTTAGATCTTAATTCCATATCTATTTTTAGCTCTTCAGGGGTCTTTCTTGTCTTTTGAGTAATGATATCAAGTTCATGTCTTAAGACTTTTTTTCCCTCCTCAAATGACTCACAAAATTTTATTTGATCATGTAACTCTTTTTTCTTCTGTCTTGAGTAGACAAGCTGATCTTTTAATTTCTTAATGTAATCTTGTGCATCTCTCAACATGTTCTTTAATCTATCTTTTTTCCTGGTTCACTTGATCTAATTCTTCAAGAGTTTCCTTAAGGTTTTTCTGAATATACCCTGAATCCATAGTGATCTCCTTAAAGTTGTTAGGCTTATCCCTTAAGGACCTGAGGCTCTGATACTAATTGTTAGAAAGTAAAGATCCCTTGGTATAACTGAGAAGGGGGG
This sequence comes from Chamaecyparis obtusa, assembly GCA_027943335.1. Classification (NCBI taxonomy): domain Eukaryota; kingdom Viridiplantae; phylum Streptophyta; class Pinopsida; order Cupressales; family Cupressaceae; genus Chamaecyparis; species Chamaecyparis obtusa. The sequence goes on from BSBK01004874.1 coordinate 1,117,978, forward strand.
TGAATCAATTATATAGATTAAACAACTTTCTGCCCAACTATGAATATCTTTTACTATCTTTATACATACATATAGTAAAGTATTGAAAATAAAAATCAAGCTTATATAATGAAACACATAACACCATATTTTGTTAACTACGGAAACCCTAGCCAAGGGAAAACCCCATTGGAGATGGTACCCACAAAATGATCCACTAATCAAAAGTATCTTGTGAAAGATATTGACCCTGTGAGGAGTATATTACATCCATATAGTGTATATATCCTTGTGAGAGGACTAGGCTCTATTAAAATCTTTGACCCTATGAGGAGTCAATTATATAATATAAAAAAATGATCTTACTATTTATACAAAGTTCTCATTGCACATAAAATACATATACAACTTTGCAATACAAAAACTTTGACTCTAGTTGATATCTTCAATATCTAATCAGTCCTTGTAGGTGCTCACATAAAATCAAACATACAACTATCCTTCTCTTCTTTGATTATCATATTCACATCTACACATAACATAGAAAGTGTGCATATGTCAATCATATCATTACAATACAATTGACCATCTCGTTTAAAAAAAGTGTCTTCCTTTTATACCATTCTCTTTATCCAGTCAGATTTTAACTTAAGTATATGTTACCAAAACTTTAATATCTCATTCTACCAAGTTCAAATGAACATCTAGGATGTCATCCCAAACTAATTCATGAATTTATTTTACAATAAAAAATAACTTGTTAGCTAAAAATCAATATACTCTAACTTGCCATGTTTCTGCGATATACATGTTGTCTTAGGAAAACTTCAGAAATCATAACCAAAACATACTATCTCCTTTAGCATGATCATACACATCATAAATGATGTCCATACTATCTACAATGAAGCTCGCTAAAGTCCAACTGTCAATAGTAAACATCGTTGAATAGATCTTTGTATCTTCTCACTGTAAACTACCTTATACTTAGACAATTTTCTAGGTATCCCTTTTCCAAATTTCAGCTAAAAAAAATATGTCCAAAATGTGTCTATATTTTTCCATTAATGACAACCCTATCATATCTACTTAGCCAAATTTCCAACACTTTTAACTCTCCTTTGTCCCTAACTAGATGTTGCACTTCAATAGTCTAGTGTTCACTCTCTTTCTCTGTTGTCTTTACCTCAACAAGATTATCATTTTTTTGTTGTGTAGTAGGAGTAATTTGAGAGGTGGTAGGAGCCTTAACCAGTTGTGGATTCACCACACTTTTATTTTCCACTGGTTTTTTATTTTCTACTACCACTAGTGTACTATCCACATTTTTATCCACATCCATCACATCAATATCCAACAAAGTTTGCATGGATTATAAATTACCAATGTTCAAAGTATCACTAGGAGAGGGTGGTTTGTCTATGATGTCCTCAATGATAACTTCATCTGTGTTTTCCTCTATCAATTCAATCATTTCAATTGCTTCAATATGACCTAGTATACTTGACATTACATTGCCAATCAATTGATTTAGGGTAAAGGTGTCATCCACCTGTTGTGTATTCACATCTGTGTCCTGTTGGGGTTCCTTCTGTTCAATGTTAAAAACTTTCTTCCATATGTCAATTGCCTCTTTCTGCACTTCCTATGATTTGTTGGACAATATTTTGGAAGCTTTGCCTCTTATTTTTAATTTATTGATGTTCTCCTTTAGAGATTCATCAATTTCTAGTGTTAAGAGATTAGGAATAGTTATTACAAGAGTTCATTCTTTGATCTCCTTGTCTGTTTGCAAATCATATTTCTATCTTGCATCAACCTTTTGATATATATCCTTAGGAATATGAGTTTGCAACTCTAGTGGCACTCTGTAAAATATATGTAGATGTTCAATGATAGAATCTTCTAATAGTTTCTTTTGTTCATCAGTCATAACTTTATATTTGTGCTCACTAATATTTCCAATTCTTCCATAATCAACTATCCCTTTATCCATTTATTCAGTTGTGGGTATTACCCTATAAGCACTACCCTTCTCAGATAGTTGAGATATTTCCTTATCAAAATCAGTTCTCTCATCATCTACTATTTTCTTGGTTTTTTTCTTTTTATAAGTTTTGGGGGAAGGTTTCACTTGTACATGTTCTTCTTCTGCTTCATCTTCTATAGAGGGTAAGGACTTCTTTGTCATTGATTCACCTTTCTTCTTGGCATATATCTCAATAATGTTATGTGACTCTCCCTTTGCACTACTACCTTTACCTATGACAGATTTTCACTCAAGGTCATTGATCATTTTCCTTGTTTTCCTCTCAATTCTAGGTTTCTTCAGTCTTTACTATATACTTGCATAGGCCTCTTCATATGTTCCAAACCTAGGTTTTGACTGGTCTAATAGTTTTGTCAGCATTGAATCTACATGTAGTAATAATAGATTCTCATCCAATTCATATCCCATAGGAGGTACCCATGTCAAAGTTCTAGGTTCTATTGCTTGGATGATACAAGAATTGGTATCAACCATAAAAAACATTGTGTGCTTATAATTTTCAACTATATGTGTTGGGATCCTAATCCTCTTATTAATTCTATCCTAGAAGTAATTGAAGTATCCCCACATAATATTATTAAATTTATCTACTAACTCCTTAATATACTCACTCATTTGATAAATACCAGGTCTATTGGTTTTCCAAGTTACACGACCTTTACCGGGAAATAAATTTTTCACATAGAAGAATAAACATACTAGGAGTGAGCCATACTTTATTGATTATTTTTTTCCTTTTGAATTCTTTGTGTATTTTCATAAATTTGACTTTGCACCATATCAACTATGTCATAATTTATCCCTTCCTTCATAATTCTGTATGCACTATGAATTGCACCACTCGGTATATTGTTCATTCTGCTAGATTGATACACTTTGTAGCCTATTATCATCGATGAAAATCTAACCTCTGGGTATTTAATGTCAACCACTATCATCTCTCTATGAGCCTATTTTGATTTTGTCAACCATGATACTTCCTTGGTTGTGACTTTCCTTAGTGGGCAGGGTTCTCCATCGGTTATGAATCCTGCTACCATATGGATCATTTCCTTTGTGATTTTAACAGGTCCATCCAACCAAATGAATTGGTAATGGAATATTTTGAAAACATATCATACACATTATGTGTTGAACTCCATCAACATATGCACATAGTGCATTAAACCCTTGATTTCCAAGTGTTTGAATTCATCCTTCAGTATTCCACCGACACACATGTTATTGTATTCCTTTGTAATTTGGTCATTTCCCAGATCCTCAATCTTGCAATAAACAAAATTTCTTATGTCTTCGACTAAAAACACTTGCAAAGCTATGGAAGATAGTGCTCTAGCTTTATCAACCTTGATGGATTTCATTGGATGAAACTTGTACTTTGGTTGTACTTTCTCAATAATGTTAATTAATTTGGGGTTTTCTACACTTCTAGCCATTATGATTAACAAGATCGCACTTGAATTTTTCTTGACAAGTTTAAGCTCACACTGCTCTTCTCAACTAATGGCTAGGGTTTCTTCAAATTCTCAGTTTGATCTCAAATCTCAACTGCTCTAGCTCAAATTGCACTTAGTATTTTCTCTAAAGTTCACTCAGAAGCTCTCAAGTAATTTTACCAAATCACAAAGTGTCAAATGATTTTAATTTTCACGATTGTATTGTAACAAAGATATCTAATGGCTAGTTAGGTAAAACCATTTAATGCAGTTCACTGATATCAAGATTTTACCGATTATCACTTCCACTGATTACATCTTCCACTAGTTAATGCTAAACATAGCATTAGTACATAGCATTTACAAATGATAAGATCAGTGATGACCAGATGCATTTAACAACTCAACTTAATTTAATACATCAAAATTAACATCATGCATCTTATTATGCAAATAAATCTTACCACCCATTCTAATGGGGGGTTTCAAATTGATCTAACCTTAATTGCTCGCCCTAAGCCAAAAAAGGCTTAATTTGTTCATGAATTCTCTATTAGATAACTAACAGGGGGGATGAATCAGTTAATTCCAATGAGTGCTAAGTGTTCCATTCATTCTCATGAGAGATGGGTTCATGTGAACCACTACTCATTAAACATGGGTCAATGAGTTGAATTCAAAAACTACATAGTTGAATCCTGATAGCAATATCACAATTTGACTTGCTGTGGAAAATATCTCCTACTTATCAATTGATGAGCTTAAGGGGATTTCTAATGAGTGGTTCATAAGGCACAACACTTGGTGAAGGTTTTTCAAATGAGGTTGCAAGCAGAGTGGATTTAACCATGGAGGAAACTCCGTAGTTAAGCACGCTCAAGCTGGAGTAGTACTGGGATGAGTGACCTCTTGGAAGTCCTGGTGCTTCACCTCTGTGAGAATCACCTAGATCCAATGAGTGCTAAGTGTTCTATTCATTCTCATGAGAGATGGGTTTGTGTGAACCACTACTCATGAAACATGGGTCAATGAGTTTGACTCAAAAACTACACAGTTGAATCTTGATAGCAATATCACAATTTGACTTGCTATGGAAAATATCTCCTACTTATCAATTGATGAGCTTAAGGGGCTTTCTAATGATTGGTTCATAAGGCACAACACTTGGTGAAGGTTTTGCAAATGAGGTTGTGAGCGGAGTGGTTTTAACCATGGAGGAAACTTCATAGTTAAGCATGCTCAAGCTGGAGTAGTACTGGGATGGGTGACCTCCCAGGAAGTCCCAGTGCTTCACCTCTATTAGCATACCTAGATCCAATGAGTGCTAAGTGTTCCATTCATTCTCATGAGAGATGGGTTCGTGTGAACCACTACTCATGAAACATGGGTCAATGAATTTGACTCAAAAACTACACACTTGAATCCTGATAGCAATATCACAATTTGACTTGTTGTGGAAAATGTCTCCTACTTATCAGTTAATTCCAGTTATCCTACAGTCCCAAAATCCTAGATGTATATGATCAAACTTTTTCAAACAAATAATCAACTCGGTAAGATAGCAATAACAACTTTATGTTCATTTACCAAATACCGGTAAATTCTATACTATGTTTACCGATTAATCTAGATATGAAATGTGTAAAGTAAGATAACAATCCAATCACATCAAATACACATAACACATATATTTTAATGTGGAAACCCTACTAAGTGAAAAACCACCTGGGACCGATAACCCAAAATAATTCACTCTTCTAAAGTGAGCTCAGTTAGGAGCCAACCTTGTTAAAGGTTACAAAACACACTATGAGGTGTGACCTGGTTAAAGGATTTATCACTAACAGTTAACTCTTGACCAGCATTCACTATGGGGTCAATAAGAAAACCAACAACATTCATGGAATGTCATATTGAAATACAAATAAGACTGTTAAGTCCACTTAGTTAAGATATTTAACTGTAATAATGGTTAAACTAATACAATAATGATCTGATTCAAATACAACTAATATTTGCATATTTTAGATCTATGCTAAGCTCAAAATACCTCCTATGATCAATAATCACTTCAATCCTTCATATCCTTCAACATACTCAACTCGTTGAAAATTAGCCTAATGCTCGATAATGCTTGTAGTTCTGGTCGGTTCTATCTATAAGCAGTTTGATTAGTAGTGCATGAAAATAGCCCTTTCACATGATTTCTCCTACAGTGTCAATAAGCTTCAGACTCAATAATGAATCATGTCTCTTTAAATAGACATCATAAAATGTTTTCTTCTCATCCATTAGATTTTGCCTCTTAATCTCCATCATTCATTTTGTCGCTTCAAGTTTCCTCAGAATATGTGTCTATAACATGTTTCATCCTTCTCCATTAGATCAATCTTTAAGTTTGTCAGTTGTTAGATCATCATAAAAAACTTTATCTTTTACCTTGGAATCATAAGCAATCTGCCAGGTCATCAATTCAATCAGTTGTTATAAACTTTAATTGTTTCTCTCACTTGATCAATATAGAATGTGTCGGTGAATAATAACTTGGTTATTACTGTTACTCGGTATACACTACACTAGCTTGGTGTATACAAAAATATTCAATTGCCGACCACATAAACTTGTTTAGTTCTGATCTCCAATGCATAATAAATTCATGTAATATAATCAAGTCAACAACTTGATGCCATAGACTCATCAATAAGTTACCCAATGTATACCTTAGCCATATCTTCATATCCATCTCTTCTTCATGTAGATATCTCTTTCCTTTATCAGTTTCCTTCTTCAGTTGTTTGTAACCATCATGATAAGTATAGTCAATACTAGTTGACATCAATGACAATACATATTGACTGATTTAATTGCCTTACATATCACTTTAGTAGCTCAGTGATCTCTAATCACCATCTTTCACTTGTCCATTCAGCTCATCAAGTTATTCAATCAGTTGTAGATTATCACTCTCCACACTTTCTGATGTTGTGGAGATCTCTGTCAATTCAGAATAATTGAGTTCACATTTCCTAATCCATTTCATCTTCATCTACTTCATGTTTTCTTCATGATTAACAATCTTGCTATCTTTGCTGCAAAAAATGGTCAGCACTCCCCTTAGGATTTGTGACATGGCTTAACCACCTCCTGTGTCTTGTAACAAGTGGTATTAAAGCTTGGTCATAGGTTTGAATCTCCTCAGGTAATGTCGAGGGGTAGATTATTGGAAAAATGGTTAGCACCCCCCTCAAGATTTGTGACATGGTTTAACCACCTACTATGTCTTGTAACAATCTTTCCTTTCTTCATTTCTTGGTGACTGGTTCCTATACCTACAATCTCTTTCTAGATGTACAACCTTGTGGTAATGGAAATAAGCCATGCATGTTGTCCTCCAAGGTCCAACATTACCTCTAGGGTTTCTTAATTGATAGTTCATATCTAGATGTCCATAGTTCCCACAAATAAAGCATGTGACATTCATGTTACCTCTTCTTCTTAAAACACTCACCAGTTTGTTAGGCAGTCTTGGTGATGGCACCCTTAATTTGCAATCTTCTTCCTTATGTACAAATTTGTTTCATGTTTAACAATAGCCATTGAAACTCCCTTCATATGATCTACTACTGGGTCTTGATCTGCACTCATAAGCTTGATGACCATACTTATTGCAGTTATGACAATAACCATCAAAGTGAGTAGTTCTTGGAACATTCACTAGTTTTCTTCAACATACATTAGCAGTGTGTCTAGGCTTTCCATAGTTGTAATAAGTGGGTTTAGTAAAATTCTTACCTTGTGGACTAGCACAAACTTTAGGAATCTGTGATTGTTTCTCAACACCAGACTTGGATGATTCTCCTTTTTCAAATTTGTTGTCACTAGTATATCCTAGGCTAGAAGTATCTTTAGGTCGCCTTTGATTCTTTAGTTTCTCATCACTTTTATGCATGATTTGTTCATATATATTGAGATTTTCATTTGTATCTCTTTCAATCTTCAAGTCCATTTTCAATTTGTTCATTCTCTTGCCTCACTCTTTCATTTTAGTGCTGATTTGCATTTTTTCATCATTGTTGTCATTTAGTTGATCATTCAGTGCATGGTTCTCATGTGTCAACCTTTGAAGTATAGCATCCTTTTCTCTGATCAGTTCTTCAACATTCTTCTTTGCAGTTTCAGCTATCTTTTTTGCATCTTCAATAGTTCTCATGCCTTCAAGCACTTCACACATCCTTATGGCTTGACTTTATTGTTCTATTTTCATCTTGGTTACTTCTTCAGTCATGATCTTATTCTTTTCCATCATTTTTTCTATTGTTGCATCAACTTCCTTAGAGTTAACACTTCCTTCACATAGTTCATCAATGTTATCCAAACTAATTTTTAGTTGTTCGGATAATTCTTTTCTTTTTGCTAAAGAATCCCTTAGCTTGTGCTTCAACTCTTCAATCATCTCATTGGCTTTCTCCAACTATTTCTCATACCTATAGCTTTCCATCTCCTCAGATCTACTCCCAAGTTGTCAAACTTTTCCTCTAGAGAGCCTATGCTCTGATACCAATTGTTGGAAACAATAGGTATTGAGAGGGGGGGTGAATTAGTACTAATAAAACTTTCTAACTTTTACTGATACCCATAAACAACAATAAAAGAAACTTCTAAACTATAAAGCATAAAAATGAAACTATTATATGAAAGTGCAATAAATCAAATGATAATACATGCACATACATAAAACACTTATTTTTATCATGGAAACCCTTGGTCAGAGGAAAAAATATGGTGGGGATGACCCCACAATCCTTTCACTGTAGTATAAAAGAGTTCCTAGTTAAGAGCTTACAATTTATCAATTTCTAGGTGACTCACCCTATTAGGAGTGATTGATACCTTTTTAGGAGTATCTACAGTCTAATTACAGACTACCTTGTTAGAGGATTTTTACAACTCTATCAAGAGTGCATTCGGTCAAGGGATTTACAATTAAGTCCTGCTAAGAACTACCCTATTAGATGATTTACAAACTTGTTGTAAGAGTTAAGGAACAACAAGATTAATAACCTAAATAGTAGCCCATACTTGTTGAATCAAATCCTTTAATCTCATACACAGCTTTGCATCAACCTTCTTTGATCGCTCCTCTGAATCACTTGATCACTCCTTCAGATCTATCTAATACTGTGCTATTCTATTTCTTCAACAACCTCTATTTGTTTATCTGACCAAAAAATTAAATATACCTCATACCTTTTCTCAATAACACATTTAGGGTTTTTATCATCAACCCTAATCACCATAAAAAAAACTTTTCTCCAACCATAACAAATTTTACTTTCACCACCTTATTTAGTTCATGCATCTTTGTTTTGATTCCCAAGAAAGAAAAATTATTTCTTATTTTATCTAAATCCACCTAGGAATCATACACAATCAAGGTTGTAATCCCAATAAGTGTAATGAAATGATTCCTTGTTGACCATACTATACTTCTTGAATGTTTGGATTCAATGCATCTACAAAACTCGTTACTACTCATTGATCTGTCTAAGTTGGCTTGATAAACTATGAACTTTATTGATGGCTGGTTGAAACATAACCAAACTAGCTACCTATCTTCCATATTGAGTTGCAGTCACAAAATTTGTTTCACCTATTTCCAATACACTTATCCCTTTAACCACTCTGTACTAAAAATCAATTTCCTTTACCAATATCAATATCTGACTTCACTCTATTCACCGATTTGTACTTAGTCAATTTTCTAGTTTACCTATCTTACTCTCTATTTACCAGTTTGACTAACATCCTATACTTTGCAATATTATTTGTAGGTGTTCATCTTATGACATCAAATGACTATGATTTAGTATCTATCTGATTGCTTCAACTGATTAACTATTTTCTTCTCAAAGTACTCAACCAAGTGTTCAACCAGTTGACTACTTGATTTCTATGAATGACAACCAATCATAAAATATGTACTAAGTTTTCACACCAACATCTCCTCACATCATCTTTAATGCCAACAACAAATAGCTTCTACAGTAAGTATTTGAAACACATTACCTCTTATTTTTGTGCCTAATGTGATCAAGTCTCCTATCTCACTTTTGATAGTACATTTCCCATCCTTGAACTGTAAGTGGTAACCCTTATCTACAAGATATCCAACACTCAAAAATTTAAGTTTAAGGCCATCAAAAAACAAAACATCATTAGTGTTAGTAATTCTATCAAGAGATATTGATCCTCTACTGATGGTCAATCTAGGAGTGTTATCACCAAATCTAACCACTACACCATTATATTGGTTTATCTTAACAAACTTGTCTTTATCGCCAACCATATGGTTAGAGAAACTACTCTATAATCCATTCTGATTTCTTTTCCATGTGTGAAACTAAAGCTTTCTCTCAAGAACATGTTCTCCATCCTTAATTGTAGCAAATCCAATCTCATATTCATCATTTGCAGAATCATCAGAAACACCATCACTAGCACAATAACATTCCTTATCCTTGGAATAATTAGGCCTAACAAACTTAGGATTATTCTTAGGAACCCTTGTAGGACATCTAGATGTAAAATAACCAATCTTATTACATGAAAAACACTTTAGGGGTAACTTTCCTTCAAACTTAACTTGCCTTAAAACTTTCCCTTAACTCTCTTTTCCCTCTTTGCAATTAGAGCCACAAGCTCATCAATATTTCTCTCTTCTTCCTCTATTTGAGCCCAATCATCAGCATATTCTCCAAGTTCTATATGTCTACCAATTCTAATGGTGCTTGCAAGGCTAGATAAAGTCCTCTTGTCATTGTGAATAGTAACCTTAAATGCAGTTTCCACTTTAGGTAATGTCTCTTGTAGCTCTGCAGTCTCAAATGTGGTTAATTTAATAATCAACATCTCTCTATTAAATTTCATAGTGAGTGGAATGACCTCATCAATCACTTGAATTTTTTTCTTATAAACTGGTGTCAAAGATTTCTGAATCTTTGTGATCACTTCTTCCTAGGTGTATGTGCCTCTAGAGTTTCTAATTCCTGTAACAACCTCAACTATCCTCTATACATATGCTCTAACATTATCATCATCTTGCATTATCAGGCTATCCATATTTTCTTTCCAATTCTCCAACTTCTCTCTTTTATTTTATTGGTCTCCTTCATACAAAGATTCTAACCTTGTCCAAATCTTGTGTGTTGAATCAAGTTCCTTAACCTTTGTGAATTCTTCTTTTGAAAGTGCATTGATCAATTCTTTCCTTGCAACCATGTTGCAATGAAATAATTTATTCTCATCTTTAGTAGCATTAGCTATCTCAATTCCATTTTGATCTCTCCATTCCTCTTTATAATCATCTAGTAATCAATTCCCATGTAGATTAGATGAGTCCTCATCTTGTTTTTCTAGCTGTCAAAGGTTTGAGAATCAAACTTAGGGCTCTCCTTCCTATAGTAAGAAATATTAGGATCTCCTCAAGAAGTTAAGCTTTCTATATGAGGACCATAAGCTTTGATACCAAGGTTTAGCCATAACAATGTACCAACACAACTAAGAGGGGGGTGAATCAGTTGTGTCAAATCTTATACTTAAATTCCTTAATAAACTGATTACATTAAACAAACTGAAACAATAATGTAACCATGAGAGCATCACAAAATCAAAACACCATAACACAAAGATTTATTTTTGAGGAACACCTTGTTAAGGAAAAAACTCCAGTGGGGATGGAACTTACTAATGATGTACTAAAATATTATCTCCTTGTTAAGAGACCTAGCCTTGTTAGGAGTTGATTATTACATTCAGTGCCAGTTCCTGTTAAAGGACAGACCTTGTTAGGAGTCTTTCCAACCCTGTTAGGAGTTGATTACAAGGATAGGCTAATTTCTTGAGCACACTGCCCAAAGTGAAAGTTAAATCCACCTTCTGAAGGTTAAACCCACCATCTAGGTCCACTATCCAAATAAGTGTATAAGATTATACAATAACAGTAATGAACTGACTTACAACAACTAGCTCTGGCCAAATAGTTCCAATGAAGTGCTTAATGAATTACCTCTTCTCTACATCCAATAGACCTTCCAACAAAAATTTCACAACCTACTTCTCAATTGTCGCCCCACATTATTCTAAGGAATGAATTTCCTTTATACAAGTTAAAATAAGTAATAAGGTCAGCTTGTTAGGACTTCCCCAATGAAAAAATAAATAGATAGACCCTTGCTAAGATGGTATCTTAAATAAGTATACAATAAATAAAAATTATCAAATGTGCGCCAAGATTTGCAATCCATGCTAGAAACCTTATGAACACGTTATCTCCTCTAGTCAACCCCAAATAGGTCTTTGCAAGACCACAAGCTTCAACTGACATCACCAAGATTATGAAAACCCAATAATCTCACATAGTGTTCTTCTATGTGTATTTTTTCAATCCTCAAACTCACATACCATAATTTATGCTCACATCTTAGTTATCCTAAAAAGTTAGGGACCATATCTGTCATAGTCCTCTATTACTGCACTATGACCAATCTTCACCAAAAAATTCATAACTCGTGTAAAAGAAAATATAATGATATGCAACTTTATACATAATGTATACACACATCCTTCATCAAAAATCTAAGATTTCATAGCTTGGAATGTCGTACAATATCTGTACCACTCTACTATACCTACATGTTCCTGTCATAACCAGTATGTCTGATGAAACAAACTGAAACATATGTTGACATCAATAAAAAAACATGAATGTCAACACCTCATACAACAACAATTCCAACATTGAGAATTTATAAAAGAATTTTTTTGTGAGAATCGAATTGGAGTCTACAAATATGAACACCCCATCAATAGCTTAGACTTATACCGGGTGTAAATTAAATATAGTTTGCATAATGATATAACTAGGGGATGTAATTTTAAGAAGTTTCAGTCAAGTTACCCTTTTTAACTCAATGGCATAAGTGTACAAAATGAAACAAAATACAAACTCAACATAATTCCTATGAATATGGAAAGGTTGTACAACAATAAGACAATCCCAAAGACCAAAAGGATATTATAATTGCATTAATATAAGAAAAGATTTCCCTTACATTGACTCAAGGGGGTATCAAAGATATTATGTAGGCATTGGTCCTTTTCAAACAAGAAATTACAAGTATCAAAATGTTTTTTATGGACCCTTGTGATTTAATTTAAGAAATGAAACTGACATTTTTTGAGGACAAGTAATTTTTGGATGGGTGGACTATCATGCCCTCCTGTCAAGTAATGTACTAGATCCCAACATTAATAAAAGCATGATCATAAAGTTATGAATGGAATCAAATTAGAGTCTTTAAACTATATTCTAGACAACTAGTTAAAAGATGACAATAGTTTAATTAAGAGCTATTTAATATTAATTTAAGGAAAATCATCATTAAAAATCAGTAAAGAAATTAAGATAACAATATCTTAGAACAAAAGATAATTAAATTGTAATTAAGGTCAAGATTTGTGACTCTTTCAAAAGGAAAAAATAATGAAAAAGGCATGACTCCTCCCTCATTTCATTTTAAATGGGTATCCAAAAAGGATCAATAATAAAATGCAAAATGTGTTTTATAATTAGAAAATGAAAAATTAAAAGTATTTATGCAATTTAAATAAGAAGTCCAAATTTGATTGTGAAAGGTTGTGTCCCTTTTAAAGGGTATAAATTATAAAGAGTTGCACTCTTTTAATGGTGCTAATGGTGGAAGGTTGTGTCTCTTTCCAAAGGGCATTTATAATAAAAAGGTGTAACCTCTCCCTCACATTGAGAGATATAAAGGAAAGGAGGTTCATTTGAGGAAAAAGGGAGATCAGATAAAACAAGACACATAATGCACAACAGATTCAAATACATATATTATGGTCTTGGAATATATGAATAATATTAGATTTTAGATTTATATGATAGTCATGCTTAATTTAATTTATATTCAAATACAATCATAATACATGAAAGATCAATATAATTAATGGCTTAGTCTTTAGTCTTTCATTAATGCCTTTGTATGGATACGAGGTTCATGTAGGGAGAGGCGGAGTAATCCCTCAAAAGATGGGTAAGTCCCAAGATGGGGTAAGGACATGTATTTTTGAAGCCTTGAGGGAGAAATCCCGAGATGGGTGTGAACATGTGTTTTTGAAGCGTTGAGGGAGATTTCTTGTAGATGGTTTCCAAGAACCCTAACACATTAATTTGATCATCCTTTGTTAGGGTTAGGGAATTTTTGAGGGGTACTTTGTTCACGGGCCAACAAAGTTGAGATGTGTCGGTGTGTATGCCTCACAACTATGCCTAAAAGAGGAAAGATAACTAGGGTTCATATCATCCCAAGCACTAGGGTGTCATGTCATGATGGTGTTGGAATAAATCAATTGGACACATGACGATTTGTTTAAGGGGGCTTTATAGTAATTATGAAGACTCCATGATTGAGATTCTTGAGAGAGAGCGATAGCATAGATTGCAAAGAAACAAAAAAAGATAGAATATGGATAGTAAGAAATCTACCCATAACCATCATTTAGTTCAATACATCAAACTTTACTCTAGACAGTATAGTAAATCTTTAACAAATTTGATCATCAACAAGTAAATATTAGAGACACCAAATCCATTTCATACTAGAAACATAGATAACACTTCAACATATAACATGAGCATTCTAGAGTAAAATACAACATGAAATGAAAGAGAAACACATTTTACCCATAACCAAAGTAGTACACCTAATAGAAAAATAAAAAGCTTTTACTTTGATTAAAGATAGTAAAACTTTAGTCATGATTGGTTTGGATACAAAACTCCAAGGGAGTAGAAGATCATACTATACTAAGAGGAAAGAGTTTGAAAAATAAACTAATCTATTTTTTATGGTGCCTTAAAATCATCAACTTTGCAGACCCTTGAAATGGTCCAAAATGTTACATTTATAGGGTACTAAGCTTGTACAATCATCTGCAGTCATTTACAATTATTTACAACTATTTACAAGTCTCTGAGTTGGAGAAAGAAGAAGTTCAGAAGAAGTGAATCTGGAGATCTAGATCCTAAGATAATGTACTACCAACATGAAATTATTTTGTCATACTCTTCCACTTCTGATCTTTCAATCTTCCTCATCAATGTCAAATCAAAGATCTATCCTATCTCCATCGACCTGTACTTGGTCTTCAATGTAGGAATGGTGCTCAACCCTAAAGAGAAGTAATGTCTATTAAACAACCATCTTGAATGTCAAATCTATCTAATTTATATACTTGTAACAACTCTGACATTAAACTATTTGTACTATAGGGGTGTGAATGTGGGTGATCAAATCTTAGCATAGGTAGGTGAGTCCTAATGATGACACCTAAATGAATAAAATAATAAAGAATCTTAGAAAATAGTATAATACGAGTATCCAAAATATAGAAGTCCCTCATGAATTAAAGAATAAAGAATAGAGGAATTGGGGGTCATAGGGGTGATCACCCCAAAGTGGCCTCTTTCTAGTTCTCAAACTTGTCAATGCGTTCAATTATAGGTTCTTCATTGGGTTTCTTGACCCACTAGACTCAAAACTTGTCCTCTTTCAAACCTAGTATTACTGAATCCATATCCTAATGATGGTCTCTTAGGCCTTGTGTGTTTCTATGATCAAACTTGTACACTCATCTATGTTGTGAGGGTTTAGGTAGATATGAGAAATAAACAATATTAAGATAATGCAAAAATAGAGAAGACAAAAAAATAGCACAAAGATTTAACGTGGTTCACCCAATATGGGCTACATCTACCTGAAAGAGTTGTCCACTAATTTTATTAATTGGTGAAGAGAAAATTACAATTTGATATTTTCATATCACACAACCATCTATTTATCAAGCCCTTTGAGGTACTTTAAAATGTCAGTTAATAAAGTTAACCTAACCTAAAATAATATTCTTGTAATCTTGTCCTTGCACTCATACATCTAATTGTATTCTCATATGTTCAAGATTTTTATTTATTTATTTATTTATTGTGAGGGGGGCTTCGGGCCCCATTATAGTGATGCTTTGTGCTGAAACCTATTCCCAATGAGTGTACAATACTTGAATGATCAATTTCCACACCAAAACACATGACATGTTTCTTAAAATTGTGTAGCAAGAACCATATTTATCCTACATCCACACCTTGAGGTTAGCCACAAATTGAATATTGTCTGAGTGGGAACCCATGGTAGCTTGTATATACTATGCAAACCAAGCAGTGTACTTTTGTATTAGAGATGAAAAATGGCTAACCAATCTTTTTTCTACACCCAGAACATCTGTTCGAAAACCAAACTTTTGGAGACCGATATCTAAAAAACTTACATCCTTATTTCTGAGAATATTTGATGCTACTAACTCATTTTCTCCCAGAGATACTATGTTCTTAAGGTTCTGTTGGTGTTTCAAAATGGCTTATGCTCTTAGGCTGCCAATATACCTTCAGATAGATTTTAGGAGTGGTTAGTTCCAAAATGTAAAAGGATCTCAAGGTAACTGGACCAATTGTAGGGACAAGATTGCCCTCTTCACTTTTGGCTCTGCAAAACCAAGGTGGGTGCACCTAACCCAATGAAAAATTATATCCTACACAACACCTAGACTGGATTTATTTAATAGATGATAGCAAGAAAGTACTAAATGCCAACCTAGCATTCATTGACTCTCCATTGCTATGGGAGAACAAAAATTCTCAACCAGAGATTTGAAACTTAGAATGGTTTTAATTTCAATTTTGTGATTGCAACAACTTCAGTTAGGGTGTGTTGGAAAAAGACTTACTCATCTAGGCCAGTGCCTCATCCATTGGGCAAGATTTCTTAGGTGCAAAAGATGCATAGACTAAAACAATCTAAGATTCATAGCCATAAATACATTTACCATAATTATTACTACTTACAAAGAATCCTTATGTAAAAAAGGGTAAACTCACATCCCATCCAAAGCAATATTTAACCCAATCCTAGATCGGAACTCAGGAATGAAGACACATACATAAAATGATATGTAATGAACCAGAAAGCTCAAAGTCCACCTATCTTGGCACAGAGGAGAGAGAAGAATCAGATATTTGTATTAATTATGATGAATCCTTTCTATGCATACAATCAATCCTAAATAATCAAGCTTGCAAACTACAGCTTAGACCTACAACTTTCTATCTTTCATCAACAAGCACTAAAACCAAAAATTGTCACAACCCCTAACTAAGAATAGGGTTCACCGAGCATCCAGTTAAAACACCTAACTCCCAATACCTCTGAATGATCAAGAAAAACCCTTTATATCTCCAAGATTGCAACAAGCTACTGATCATTCAAAGCTAAAAATTTCAAATTCACCTAACCACATTCAAGACAGTGAATGCAAAAAAGACAAGCCCCTAGTACAAGGTCGAGGAGATCAAATAAATCATCAATCTAAGCAGCAAACCTGGCCATGTACCCACTTCGAGGAAAAAATTCATCACAAAACCCCTACTAATTTTGGCTTTAGCAGAGAAGGCATGACCCAACTATCAATCTTTCCTCAGCTAAAGTTCCCTAGGACATAAAATCAACTTGAAACGGTCGTCAAGATTCTCCCTCATAAATTCTCACCTGCAACCAAGCTAGAAAATGGTAAAAAATGGCCCAACATCATGGCTCCTTTGGCACACTATCCCTAACCTCGCAGAAAACCCTTGAAAACATTTAAAATTGGCGGCAACGGCTAACTAAGAGATCTTTAAAACATGGCCATAGATTTCAGTGTTTCCCAGCAGATCGGGTGGTTGACAAAAGATAAAAGAAATGGTCAACCGAGCCCCAAAAATTCATTTTCCACATCACTACCTCGGTAACCAATAGAAATTGAGCACCTCAACATGACTGCACCCCAGACCCACCGCCTCACTTACCACACCATCGGATGGTGGTCACATGATCACAAAGGGAAAGAATATTCCTTATGATCATGCGACAACCGTAGATCCTACCAAACCACTAGAAGAAACCCCAACTGCTCGTGAGATCACTGAAGGTTAAAGAACTAACCGCTAAGATGGCGCGACCATGTGACCGAAGAGAAGGCCGGGTCACCGAATGGAAAGTAATTAACTGCGAAAATCAAGAGATCCCACGAACACATAGTCGCTTAATCACCGAATAAAAGAGTTAACCACCCAGGAAACTAGAGATCAAGTGACTTGAAAATCAAAAAGAACTGGGCCCCACACGGTCGCAGCAACGCACATAAGAAAACCAAAAACCAAAGATTTAGCTGTGAAGAAGTGAAAGGCTGAAAACAACCTGGGTTTACACACTAACGCAAAGGTAACAAAGGAATGCGAAAACATCGAGGGTTTTTATGCTTAAACAGTTTTAACACCACCCAACATGAAGACAACTATTTCTAGCAAACCTTGAAACTTGAATATCTCCCTGGTTTCAACACATTAGACCCTGCGATTTGAAATGGGGCATGGTGACATAATAATGAACATGAGGCCAAGAGTGAAAACCATAATACATCATAGATTTTCTTCATACATAGAAACAAGCTTGCAGGCAGGGGCAAGCAACACTCTAGGGCTTTGCAGGGAGAAAAGGTCAAAATTTTGTGACACAACCAATAATGGCTCATACTCGAGGACATGTATCTCTTGCAAATACAACGAGAACCACAAAAAATCTCCTAGAGAAGCAGACCAACAAAAACTCAACCAAAAACAACATGACTATACAAAAAACCCTAAACTACTGCTCATGGAAAAGATACTTCAAGAGAAGTAAAACTTTAGGAACTGTCCATGAACAGGCAATTCCAAAGTACTGCCAGTTAAATCCTTCAAGATATAAGAATCTGCTCCCCATTTTATTTCAATAAGATAAGGGCCAAACTAGATTGGGTTGAACTTCCCATGCCTTCCCTTATTTTCCAATCTTGCATTCCACATCAGGACAAGGTCATCAACTTCAAAGCTCCTCTGGGTAGCCCTTCTATCATACAGATCCTTACAATGCCTCTGCAATCTTTCATTTCTTTCATGTGCATCTCTTCTTACCTAATCCAATTGTATCAACTCATCCATTCTTACTATCATCTCATCATCTAAGTCTTCTTCATATGCCTGAACAAACCGATACATCTGCAATAGATTATTCTGAGGCAATCTAGCATTTATCCCATACACCAAATCAAAGGGAGCACACCCTATGGCCTTCTTTACAGTTACCATGTCAGACCACAATGCCAACTGTAACTTTGAGTCCCAAGCCTTTTTATTTCTATCCAACACTCTTTTGAGAATCTTAATCAAATTTTTATTACTAGACTTAGCCTGGCCATTACCTTGTGGATGATATGGGGAAGAAAATGAAATGTGTATCCCATACTGCTGACCAAAATCACTGAATTCTTGTGATCTAAAACACATTGCATTATCAACCACAATAACTTCTGGGAAACCAAACCTGATAAGAATATTTTTCATTACAAAGTCTGTCACAACCTTGCTAGTAGCTTTTCTAGTAGGGATATCTTCAACCCACTTGGTAAAATAGTATGTTGCTACCAGTATATAAGAATGTCCATTGCTAGATTTGTTTGGAATCTCCCCAATAAAATTGATACCCCACTTTTGAAAAAGGGGCCTGGACTGTAACAGGCTTGAGTGGTAAATTCCCATTAAAATTCAACTTACCAACAAATATTTGACATGCATCACATTTTCTTACAAGCTGATGAGCATCCTTAAAGATTGTAGGCCACCAGAAACCAGACCTAAGAATCTTATGGGCTGTGGTTATTGCCATATAGTGCCCTCCATAGACACCTTGGTGCATTTCATCTAACAAGGCTCTGGATCCCTCTTGGTCCAAGCATTTGAGCAACACCCCTTCATTTCTTCTTGTTAAAAAAGATAACAAAATATAGAGACAAATAGGAACTTGTTTAATCAATGAGCAAGGATAAGAAGATATACCATGAATTAACCCAAAACTAGGAGCATTCACCAAAGCACAATGAAGCAAAGAGACAATATTTTGAAGGGGAAAAGCATTAAAAAACCCCTGTGAAATTAATGAAAGTGGCAACAAATTCCTAAGAATGAGAGAGAGTGAATGAGTGAGAGAAATGCTCATACAAAATAATTGAGAAGAGGAAGAAATCTCATGTGAGAATGAGAAGAGAGCCATCTCTTAATAGAGATGTGAGAGAGGAGTTACATTGTAACTCCCAATTTTGTGTATGCCACATTTCACTAGTGTTTGAGACAAGTGTAGGATTCCTCATAAGGAGGAATATCTGTTTTCCTTAATAAAGGAAATTACAAAAAGACATGTCCTCCCACTTGGACTAGAGGACAGAATACATTAGGATACCTTGGTTTATCCTATTAAATACATAAATAACCAAGGAAAGATTAAATTCTAACACCCCCCTTTAATCTTTACTTGGGGTAATTACATCAAGGGGTATCAAACCCAAATTGTTACAATGAAATTCAAATTTCTCTCTAGAAAGAGGTTTTGTCAAAATATCTACAACTTGATCTTCACCTTTGCAATGAATGAGGGAAACTTTCTATTCTGCAATGTGTTCTCTAATGAAGTGGTGGTGGAGAGAAATGTGTTTTGACTTTGCATGGTAAACTGGATTCTTTGCCAATGCTATTGCACTTTGATTGTCACAATACAATGCTGTAGGTTCTTGTTGAGGTAGACCCAAATCTTCAAGTATTCTTCTAAGCCATAGAGCTTCTTTAGAGGCATGAGTACAGCTTTTATATTTTGCTTCAGTAGAACATAGAGACACATATTATTCTTTTTTAATTTTCCAAGAGATAGAACCTGAACCAAGAGAAAAACAATACCCAAAAGTAGATTTCCCATCATTGGGATCTCCACCTAGATCTGAATCAGTAAAGCCTTTTAAAGTAAAATCAGAATTTGTAGCATAAAATAATCCTAAGTTAATAGTACCTTTAATGTAACGTAATATTCTTTTAGCAATTTTGAAATGAGTTTGTCGAGGTTTGGACATAAATCTTGAAACTAAACCAACACTAAAAGATAAATTAGGTCTAGTGAGGGTTAGATAAATTAAACTACCTACAAGTTCTCTAGAAGGAGTAGCATCTATAAAAGGAGATTCCATATCTACTATTAACTTACTTCCTAAATCACATCGAATTGAAACAGGATTAGCATCATTCATATGAAATCTATCTAGAAGATCTTTAGCATATTTACTTTGAGATATAAAAATACCTTTAGAGGTTTGCCAAATTTGCATTCCTAAGAAATAATGTAACAATCCTAAATCTGTCATTTGAAATTTTTGGTTGAGTTGAAACTTAATATTAGAAATTAAATGGTTAGAGCTGGAAGTAAGAATCAAATCATCAACATACATAATGATAATAATAATGTTATCTTCACTAGGCTTGATATACAAGTTAGGATCATTTTTACTTCTTTCAAAACCTTGGGAAATAAAGAAAGCATTAATTTTGGAATACCATTCTCTAGAAGACTATTTTAAACCATAAATAGACTTCTTTAGTTTGCAGACTAAGTGTTCATTACCTTGTTGAATAAAACTAGGAGGTTGAGACATATAGATTTCTTCATGCAAATCACCATTCAAAAAAGCACTTTTAACATCCATTTGGTGAATAGGCCAATACTTTTTAGCAGCTAAAGCAAGAACAACTTTAATGGTAGGCATTTTAGCAACAAGAGCAAATGTTTCATTATAGTCTATTCCTTCAATTTGAGAAAAAGCTCTTGCTACTAGTCTAGCTTTAAATTTACTAATTTCATTATTGGAGTTTAACGTAGATTTATATAACCATTTACAAGAAACCAAATTTTTACCATGAGGTAAAGTAACTAAATCCCAAGTATTATTAGAAATTAAAGAGTCATATTCTTCTTGCATAGTAGTTTGCCAATGAGGTTGATTTTTAGCTTGAGAAAAGGTTTGAGGATCATTAGAATTAGAGAGAGAAGTCATAAGAGCATAATTGCAGTAATTTATCCTTCTAGGTTTAAGTCCACCCATTCTAGCAATGTAATCATCACCCTCATTAAGTAAATCTTTAAACCATTTAGGATTTCTCCTCGAATTAACATAAATATTACTAGGAGGAGTAAACATATTATTACCATCATCATCATCATCACTGCTACTACTAGAAGGAACAAAATCATTAGGAGTATCATTACTATCTTTATGTTCATTATTAGTATTATCCTGAGTGTTAGGAGTAGAAACAGAAGGAACGGAAACTTTAGGAGCAGAAACTTTAGGAATAGGGTTGAGAGATGGAGGTTGGTCCTCCACAAGAACAATGTTGTTGTGATTAAAATTAGAATATGAAATTTGAGAACAGTCATGGACACCATTTTCAGCAATGCAAACATCTCTAGTTATTTGAACTTTATTAGTAAGAGGATCATAAACTCTATATCCTTTAGTATTTTCAAAATAGCCAACAAAAATATGAGGTGAGGATTTAGGATCTAACTTTTTTCTTTTCTATTTAGGTGTGTGAACATAAGCAGTGGAACCAAAAATTCATAAATGAGACAAATTGGGTTTTCTTCCTGACCAAACTTCTTCAGGAGTTTTATTTGGAAGGGCCTTAGTAGGAGTTCTATTAAGAATATAGGTGGCACATGCCATGGCTTCAGCCCAAAACTTACAATCCATATTTCTAGCATGCAAAAAACATCTACCCATTTCAACTATTGTTCTATGCTTCCGTTCTGCCACACCATTTTATTCTAGTGTATAAGGAACGGTAAGCTCATGTTTGATACCAAAAGATCTTAAATAAGAATGAAAAGCATGATTAACATATTCAGTACCATTATCAGTCCTAAGAATCTAAATTTTACAAGCACTTTGTCTTTCTACAAACACATGAAATTCAGCAAAAGTATCAAGGACTTGATCTTTACTATGTAAGAAATAAATCCAAGTTCTACGAGAGTAATCATCAACAAAAGTTAAAGCATATTTAGAACCTAAAATAGAAGTATTTTCCATAGGACCTAAAAGATCACTATGAATTAAAACTAACTTATTATTAGCTCTCCAAGATGATTTATGTGGAAAATATTCTCTATGCATTTTACCACTCATACATCCATTGCAATCAAACTTAGAAGTAGTAAGCTTAGGCAGTCCATCTACCATATTTTCTTTTTGCATTAAAGAGATATAATCAAAATTTAAATATCCTAGCCTCTCATGCCAAATACGAAAATCAACAGTAGTAAGTAAAGAGTATCTAGGAGAGGAAAATTGATAAAATTTAAAGAGATTATTATCATCTAGTTTAGCATTAGCAACTATCTGATTAGTGTTAGGATCAATGATATGACAATTCTTTTTATGAAACTCAACCTTATAATCTTGACATAATTGAGGAACATAGATAAGGTTAGCTTTGAAATCAGGAACACAAAGCACATCATGTAATTTACCATTTGGAATAGAGACATTACCAGTTCCTTCAACTTGACAACAATGATTATCAGCTAAAGAAATAGGAATATTCATAGAATCAGGTTGCAAAGAATCAAAAACTTCCTTATGAGAAGTAACATGTTGAGATGCACCACTATCAATAATCCATTCAAGTGGTTTAGAAGCATTAAAACAGACAGTAAAAGCAGAACAAGATTGATTTCCATTTGAGTAATTTTGAGAATTACGTTGGTCATCTTTCTATTTCTTAAAACAGTTATGAACTAAGTGACCATCTTTACCACAATAGGTGCAGTGAGGCCTATTTGACTGATTATTACTTTGATAATTATTGGAAGGCCTAGAATTGTATTGATTATTAAATTGATGGCCCGAATTATTATTCAAATTATTAGTGTTGTTAGATCGTTGATAGTTTTGGTTATTTTGATTAGTATTAGAAGATCTATTGTTATTTTGATTAGTGTTAGAAGATCTATTGTTAGAGACATAAGCATGTTTGTGAGTTTTAAGAATGCCAAATTGAATCAATTTAGCTTCCTCTTAATGCAACATATTTTGAAAAATAACATAAGTTAATTGAGTTGCTAAAGAAGGAATAGCTAACTACGAGTAAATATTAGTAATAAACTATTGAAACTGTCTAGGCAAACATTTACGGATGATAATATGAATTATTCTTAAATCAGAAAGAGGAACTTGTAAACCAGTTAGAAAAACTTTAATGGAATCAAACTTAAGTAAGAAGTCATCAACAGAGTTGAAATCAGTATACTTGAGGTCTTCAAGTTGGTCTTGAAGCTGGATTTTGTGAGTTTCATTTGCATTGTCATAGGTATTTTTTAGGATGTCCCAAGCCTGATGGGCTTCTGTACAAGTGGAAATGAGGACATACAATTCGGGACTTAGGGAAATTTTGATTAAGCCAAGTGCTTCCTCATTTTTTGTCTGCTAGGCAGTTTGGTTAGTTTGAGGAGCAGAGGCTGCTGGTTTGGAGTTGGCATTAGTGGCAATATCTAAAATGTGTCTAAATCTGAATATGAAAGTCATGTGAGTCTTCCATGCATGGTAGTTGGTACTAGTTAATTTAATTTCTGGCATCAGGGTAGTCATGCTGAACTACGGAATCTAAACTAGGAAAAGACAAAGAAGTCTTAATAGAAATCTGAAAAAAAACTTAGATTTAAACTAACTGTACTTGCATGCAATAGTAGAAAGCTATAAAAGCTTATGCCAAAGAGGCATGCAAGGAAGAACTAGAAAAAAATGCTAGAGAGAAAGAACAGAAACTAAAAGTACTAAAAGAAAATAGATCTCGATTAAGCTGTTATGAATTAACAGATAACGATGAGAGCTCTTGCATGCAAAGGGAAATAAAATGAAATCGATTGTATGCAAAGGAAAATACAGAAAAAAGTGAACCTGCAAGGAAACGTTAGAAAATAGAATTGAATCTAAACAACCTTAATAAAAAAAACTTGAGTTAGACGACGAGATGAATCTAAAGATTATTGCAAAAAAAAATGACTAAAAAGAACAAGAGGATCAACAGAGTTAAAAAAACAATAGACCCTGCAGAACAAAATGTTAGGAATCTAAACAAATTTCAAACCTACAAAAAAAAAGGTAAATATAATGCTAGGATAAATATAGAATCTAAAAAAAATTAAGCTAACAAACTAATTGGAATCACAACTAACCTATGCAAAACTAAAAAAAACTTGGCGCTAAAACCTTTAATGTAAATAATACTGCGAATAGATAAAAAATTAATGTAATTTATTGCCAAGAAGTACACATAAATTTCTACACTAGAAAAAAAGTATATATAACCTTGATGTTATTTAAACTAATGCCGATTTTGATATTGAACCAACTTCTTTAAAGATAATGCAAATATTACTTAGATCAAACTAAATACTAATAAAACAAAACCTAACAATAATTATGAAACAAACAACTAACTAACTAAGCTAACAAGCGAGTTAACTTAATTAAGAAACTAATACAAAATTAACAAATTAACAAAACTAATACTAAAACTAATTTTAAAAAATTAAAAGCTTACTTATATTGGAAAAAGTTAAATTAAAAAAACTTTATATTTGAAAAAGAATAACTTTTAACAAACTTAATATGAAATAGACTAAACTATTTAATATAAAAAAGTATATTTTGTTAATGAATTGAATTCTGAATAAGAACTTTTGATATAGAACAGCACAAAAGACTATGAATCCCTTATGCTAAACTTGTAGTCGATTTCTTCAATCTCGGTATGCTAAACAATAGTAAAATACAAGCTAAGCAAAGCCTCTATTTGAAATCACTTGTATGAATACCCAATTCAACAAGTTCTGTGAATTCTCTTTCTACAAATCCACGACCACTAACGATAAATGGCTTGGATTTTCCTTTTTCAGGAGGATAACTTTGAACTTTGATCGACACGCTTATTGAAAAAACCAAATCTTTCATACACGTCACAGATATGAATGCCAAAAAGGATAAAAAAACACATTGAATAAAAATGAAACCCAAAAAAGAGAGTTAAATTAAAACTAGCATGCAAGGTAAAAGGACAACCAAACGCAAATGTAGAAGGAAAGAATGCTAAAAAAGACTAATAAGAACTAATGAAACCAAAATTAATAACTACTTCACACAAAAAGACAAGGCGAAAGAGAAACATGACTAAATAACAACTTTAAAATAAACTAAAAACACAATGACAGGAGGAAAACCATAGATTGATCGTTGATCCTTGATGTTGTCAATATTGCTTCCGCATGCCAAGCATCGAATACCTTCAAGTTGCATGCAAGAGAATGAACGCAAGGAGGACAGGTAGGTCGCGAGCCTGAGCTTGGATACCGGGAAGGGTGAAGGAGAATTGTGATAGAGATGGCGGATGACTCTCGTAATGGAGGAGGAGGGGTGAAGGCGAATCGCGCCTTAATGGCGGTGGAGGTGCAATAGATGAATGAAAAAACAAAAACTAAGGTGGTAGATCCAGCTAAGGCAGTGGACCATGAAAAAAGACCAGCAAACCACAATACTAGACTAACAAAATGAAACCAGAGACTGAATATCAAATCGAGGAGCAAAAAAGAAACCAAGGGAAAAAAACACCAAAACCTTAATCACAAAATAGATTATTCCAGATTCTCAGACCACCAAATCGCATCGAAGGGTAAAAGAACAGTTATATCAATGAAACCAATATATAATACCAAAGAAACTAGAGAACACCAGTCTTAAGATTGCAATGTGTTGATGTCGAACATGCAAACGATAAAAACCAAAAAAGAATAAAAAAAATGAACTTCTCAGAGCTTATACTGGCAGCGATAAAGGAGAGATATTGATTAATAGAGAATAGAGCTCACAATGCAAGATCAAAGCCAATAACTCATATGAAAAAAAAATAAGGGCATCGCATGCAAGGAGTTATATGAACAACGCCTGCAATAAAGAAATGATCTCTATCAAAAAACTAAAAAAAATAGCACCAAAAAGAATTACATGCAAAAAAAAGGATCAGAGATAATAATGAAAAGAGCGCATGTAGACAAGAAGAAAGAATGAAAAAAATGGTTATGACTATGCAGAGATAAGATTCTAATTTGAGCGGAAATTTAAATAGCAACTAGGAAGATATTTTTAACAAACGCAGGAACCTAAAATTAGAAACAAAGATTAACAAATATTAAAAAAAAAGCTAAACAGATATGAGCCGATATTAGCAAAAGGAATAAAACTTGTAAATCTTAAAAAGCTTTTAATATTATAATAAACAATATTTTAATATTAAAATAAGATGTTGATGTATTAATTTGAATTATTTTCTATATCAAGGAGTATCCAAACCTGCATAGGGCAAATCAAACCAATAGATAAATCGGGTTTGGCGGTAAACCAGCCAAACCCAAAAAAAAAATTTCAATTTTTTTCCTCAAATCAAATTAGACAAAAGAATATATTAGAAATATCTCTCTCAAGAGTCTCCGAAATTGGAGTGCTCCAAGATATGGTAGCTCCTTCACCTCCACACTCAAAACATGATTAAACCAACCTGCTCTGATACCATGTTAAAAAAGATAACAAAATATAGAGACAAATAGGAGCTTGTTTAATCAATGAGCAAGGATAAGAAGATATACCATGAATTAACCCAAAACTAAGAGCATTCACCAAAGCACAATGAAGCAAGGAGACAATATTTTGAAGGGGAAAAGCATAAAAAAACCCCTGTGAAATTAATGAAAGTGGCAACAAATGCCTAAGAATGAGAGAGAGAGAGAGAGTGAGAGAAATGCTCATACAAAATAATTGAGAAGAGGAAGAAATCTCATGTGAGAATGAGAAGAGAGCCATCTCTTAATAGAGATGTGAGAGAGGAGTTACATTGTAACTCCCAATTTTGTGTATGCCACATTTCACTAGTGTGTGAGACAAGTGTAGGATTCCTCATAAGGAGGAATATCTATTTTCCTTAATAAAGGAAATTACAAAAAGACATGTCCTCCCACTTGGACTAGAGGACAAAATACATTAGGATACCTTGGTTTATCCTATTAAATACATAAATAACCAAGGAAAGATTAAATTCTAACACTTCTCCACCACAAATTACCATCTACAATAGCATACCTTGCAACTTGCAGCTTAACGGTCCTCCTTTTATTTTCATCCATGTCAGGGGGAAGAAACAACTTTTGCAAGTAACCAATAACATCCTTGTACCACTCACAACAATCCATGTCACAAATATATGGCCTTTGTTCCTCTTCTAACACATTTATATGATTTGCAACTAGATTACTTTGTGCCATTAACTTTGCAAGACCTAAGCCTCTCACCAATCTTGTAATCTGGATGTCAATGTTAAATTCTTGGATCCTGTTGATCCATCTACATCTTTTCCCTGAAGCTTCCTGTTGCACCAATATATCCTTAACTGTAGCACTAGGAACATAAGCAACCACCTTAGCTCCTATAAGGTAACATCTAAAAGCCTTGACAGCTTTGACCAGGGCATATGCCTACTTCTTAGTAATGTCATATTTCAATTATGCTACTTGTAGGGATTTGCTAAAGAATGATATGGGTTGTTCATATCCATCTGAATTCTTTTGTAATAGAACTGCTGCAACTGTAAGACAAGAGGCAAAAGAGAAAATTTGCATGGGCTTACCATAATCAGGTGTCCTTAAAACCGGAGCATCCTTGATGGCTCATTTGATACTTCTAAAAGACTCATATGCTTCTTCATTCCACTCAACCTTTGCCTCTTTCTTCAACATTCTGGAAATGGGGGTACTGATTTCTGCAAAATTTGTAACAAATCTCCTTAGAAAGTTTACTTGCCCAAAGAAGGATTGTATTCCTTTAACATTTTTAGGTGGGGAAAGCCTATCTATAGCCATAACCCTCTTAGGGTCAATCCTCACTCCATCTTTAGATACAATATGTCCCAAGAGTTTACTTTCCACAACACCAAAAACACACTTTTTTGGATTCAAAGAAACCCCATACTCCAAAGCCCTGATAAAATTTTTCTCAAGATGTTTACAGTGTTGACTTTCCTTAGCTAAATATGCTGTGAGATCATCCTGATACACAACCAAAAACTTACTTATAAAATCTGCAAAGGCCACATCCATGGCTCTCTAAAAAGTAGCTCCAGCATTTGTCAAACCAAAGGGCATTCTAACATAAACATATGTCCCCCATGGGGTAGTGAATGCAGTCTTAAATTGCTCTGACTCCTTGACCTTAACCCGATTATATCTAGAGAGGCCATCCATCATGGACATCAGCTCTGATCTAGTGACTCTTTGTAGCATATTTTCCATGTTAGGCAAACCATAATTATCCTTCAAAGAATTGACACTCAGGTTCCTAAAATCAACACATAATCTAATGTCACCATTCTTTTTTCTGACTGGAACGAAGTTTGACACCCAATTAGAATGCCTAATAGGCTTGATGATTCTTGCATCTATCATCCTTTTGAGTTCATCTTGCATTTTTGGTGCCAAGGTAGGATTCACAGGTCTTAATTTTTGCATAAACGGTTTGGTACCCTCTTTCAGTGGTATCTCATGTTGGAAAAAATCCTCTCTATAAGCCTTCAAATAATCATGAGACCATGCAAAAACATGTCTAAACTTTCTGAGAAGATTAATTAGTGTCTTTCTAACATCCGGAGACAATCTCTTGCCAATATAAACATTTTTGGGTACTACACTTGTTCCTAGATTTATCTCCTCCAAATCATCTAGCTTATCAACAATTTTAGTAGAACAAGCCCTTTCTTTATTATCAAATGCCCTCTTAAGAGCAACCAATCCTCTTGGACACTATTGGATTTCAATTGCAAAACCTCTTTTCCAAAGACAGTCTCCTTCCCATTTTTGTGTCAACATAAGTGCTGAAATCCATTTCCTGACCACCAAAGTGAGACTCGCATTGCAAGAATCTCAGTATATCCTGATCATCAGAAAATACCTACCAATTTTCAACATTATCTGTGATAGATGGCCTAGACTAAACCTCAATTTTGGATATCCCTGCAAAATTGATATCCTCTAGCCTTAATGCTATGTTCACCAACAAATCAGCCATCCTGTTTTGGCCTCTATCCATCCAATCAATACCAAATGCACTAAAATTCTCAATTTCATCCCAAACAACATTTCTATATTGTTTTAGTCTTCAATTCTTTGATGCATATCTTGATCTAATTTCAAAAATTACTAGCTCAGAATCACCAATCACCCTAAGACATTTAATCCCATGCCTTGATGCTAGTCTCAAACCAATTAGCAAAGCCTCATATTCAGCAACATTGTTTGTGCAAGAAAACATGAGAGCAAAAGAAAACTTAAAAGTTTTACCATTTGGGGATATTAATAGCACTCCTACTCTAGCACCCTCCTTTGAACTTGTTCCATCAAAATATAAAGTCCATAAAACATCACCTTCTTCCATGTTATCCTCATCTTTAGTTAGAAGGACAGGCTTGACCTTTTCTTGCACCTCCTTCTCCTGAACTTGGAAAGAACCAATGTTAGTGTCCACAAAACAATTCATATTTTCATCTTCATTCTCCTCAATCATATGTGGAGTTCTAGTTTCCCTTGACACCTTCACACTTTCTCCTCCAATGTCAAAAGTAGCAAAAGATAGGTCACACTGGATACTTCCTCCCATAGAGTCACTCCATCTCCTAGACAACAACATCCCATATTGAGGTGGGATATCAACCACTAGAATACTCATAGTTAGCTACTTGTCCAGATATGTTGCCAATCTATAAAGCAAAGCCTTAATGGTACCAATAACTGGCACTTCTCTTGAGTCCATAGCCTGGCATCTTCCATGAGGTGTATCAACTTTTAGTCCCATTGATTTCATGATTTCCGTAGGCATGATAGTATTTGACGCCCCAGAATCGATCATGCAATTCTTCAACAATTTGCCATTTATTTTAAGAGACAGGAAGAAAGGATCCACTGTTCTTGATGTAGTATTAATGACATTTGCATCCAAATATATCTGAGGAATCTTAGAGAAAATTTCTTCATTTTTACTATCAAGTGTGTCATCCAAAGAAGCCACATGCTTATCACCTCTACTCATCCCCTGGGCCTTTGTGGAAGAGGCACTGTTTACCCAGTCTAGAGCTTTCACCTTATGCTCCTCTATCCTCATTGTCTCCAAAATTGGGACCTTGATAGTAATTTGTGAAAGCAACTTATTCATATCAATAGGAACATACTTCTAGTCATCCACGTCCCCTTTTACAGCAGTGACACCCTTATCTTTTATTCGGACAGTCAAGTCAGATGAATTTTTGTGTAGAGACTCATTTTCCTTTTGGGGTAAGGGAACAACTATTTTTTATGTCCTTTCTTTACCTTTATGTGTCACAATAGGCCCAACTTTCCTTTTTATTTTTACCCGGTTGACAGCATCAACACCCTTTCCCTTTTCTTCAGATTGTTGTGTGCTCTTTTCTGATTTCTTAATAAACATGCTACCCGATTTACCATTGGTATTCCCAACTGTCTTGCCTCTCAAATTATAATTGCTCCTAGTTTGAGTGACCATATCTGTAGTGATTTGGGCAATTTCCTCATCAGAAGGTCACCTTAGGAAGATATGCCCCTCACCCTTCACTGCACCATACTTAACATCATCAAATTCTTCTTCCTCATAGAAGAATTGCTGATGGGATATCTCATTCCTAGCTTGAGAGCCAACAACATCTCAATTCTCAATCTCTTCAGTAGAGTCAACCTCATCCCAAGCATGTGAAGAAATCATTGCACAACCATTTTCATCATATTGCTTATCTCATTCCTGGTTTTCAGACATGTTCAGGGCAATAATACAATATTCAGGACTATGAGGAGATCGACAAGAAACACACCAAGGGACGTCATCACTCATATTGACTAAATTTCTTTGCAAAGGATCAGGAGTCCTATCATCCGACCTATCCCTCTTGGCTGGAATAATGGGCTTGCCATCCTTCCACTGAGTATTATATGGGTAATTTTGCATTCTTGGTTGCCAAGTTGATCTATCATTAGTTGCAGCCCTGTTATTTCTTCTCTCACCAGGCTTCAAATCTTCTAAAGAATTTAGAATTTTCTTTAGGTTATCCTCCTCTTTGGGTTTTAAGTTTGCAGATCTTCCCATTTCTCTCTTGTTTTGCATTTGAGGCTTACAATCCTCTCTTCTCCCCAACTTTCCCGATATTCTTCTATTACTTTCTATGTTAATGGCCAACTTGTAAGCCTCCCCAAGATTTCTAGGATTCTTATCCATTAAAAGGTACCCCATATTTGCATCAAAAGCATTCAAGTATGTCACAAGACACACCCTATCATCTAATCTAATAACTTGCAAGAGCCTGTGCATAGCTTTTTGGAACCTTATATTGAATTCAAGAACATCCTCATTCTGATTTTTCTTGATATTATTGAATTCATTCAAAATGAAACCCTCATTTGTTTTATCACCATAATGTTCTTTGAAGCAATTTTTAAATTCATTCCAAGACCTTATACTAGCATGGGGCAAACCCCTAAACCAGTCCCTAGCATCCTCAGTTAGAGATTGTACAAATAGCTTCATTATAACATCATTAGGCTCAATATTATAATCATCTATTACATCAATAAAGTTCTTTAGGTGTTCCTCACATGTGGTGACATTATTTCCAGCAAATTTAGGGAGCTTCTTTCTAATTTCACCAAGAATTACATTAGGATAACCAGGAATGCCAAAGAAGATAAGTTTCTTGTACCTTTCATGTATAGGTCCTCCTTGAGGTGGATCAACTCCTTGAGATGTAGATGTCCTTGTGTTTGAAACAATAGAAACCTTTACAACATCTGGTGTCGAGATATTTTTTTTTCGAGTTGCAAGGTTCCCATGATTCCCACCTTGTTCCAAAGAAGAAAGACTAGCATTTGAAGGTCCTGAAGTTTTCTTGAGAAACTCGATCTTATTCCTCATTTCTGTAGCAGTTGCCTCCAATTCTTCTTTCTCAAGTTCTTTAGCCCATATTTCTTTCTCTTTTCTAGCTCTCTCAAGATCAGCATCTAACCTCAACTCCTGATCTAAAGGATCCTTATCATTAACATGTTCATTGATTCTAACTCCAATAGCTCTTTGTTTACCTTTATCTTTAGGTCTAGCCACTTCATATACCTCCTACACAACAAGTTGTTCCCTTGTTCTTTTAGGCTCTGGGACATGATTTATTGCCTCTAAATTTAATAGCTACCTTCTTAGTTGGTCAGCCCTTATCATGGCATGCCTAATTTTTTCTTCTTTCTCCTTTTCTCTTTATTGTCTGATAGCAACTTGTTCTTAGATTTTACTTTCCAACTCATAGACTTCTTCAAAAATTTCTTTTGATTCTGGGAGAGTAGTCTTAGATTCAACATCTCCCATTTGAACCTCATCCTCATATTGGTTCAACCCCAAATCAACAGCCTCCTCATATTCTGAAGTATTTCCTTCTTGACCGGGCTGGATTTGATCTTCTTGTCTTGTATCCTCCTTATGCTTTCAAGTATGAAACATATTCTTATGCTTTCTTCCCTCCCTTGTTTGACTGGGCCTAGAAGTGCTTGGAAGACCTTCTTCTGATCTATCTTTAGGATGTTTATTTCTCTGAGACCTAGTACCTTTGTAACTCATCTTGTAAATGATTTTTTGACTAGCACTGCTGCAGAGATTGTTTGAGTCACCTCCCAAATATATTGGGAATCTTAGAACACTATTTCCTCACTAATAAGTGCCACAATGAGTTTGACAGGACAACGGGCAAGGATAACCCTGTGTTACCAATGATGACCTACTAGTTATTATAGACTTTGTGTAACACATCCCCAGCAGAGTCACCATCTTGTTGGTGTTTAAAAATGGCTTATGCTCTTAGGCTACCAATATACCTTCAGATAGATTTTAGGAGTGGTTAGTTCCAAAATGTAAAAGGATCTCAAGGTAACTGGACCAACTGTAGGGACAAGACTGCCCTCTTCACTTTTGGCTCTGCAAAACCAAGGCAGGTGCACCTAACCCAATGAAAAATTATATCCTACACAACACCTAGACTGGATTTATTTAATAGATGATAGCAAGAAAGTACTACATGCCAACCTAGCATTCATTGACTCTCCATTGCTATGGGAGAACAAAACTTCTCAACCAAATATTTGAAACTTAGAATGGTTTTAATTTCAATTTTGTGATTGCAACAACTTCAGTTAGGGTGTGTTGGAAAAAGACTTACTCATCTAGGCCAGTGCCTCATCCATTGGGAAAGATTTCTTAGGCGCAAAAGATGCATAGACTAAAACAATCTAAGATTCATAGCCATAAATACATTTACCATAATTATTACTACTTACAAAGAATCCTTATGTAAACAAGGGTAAACTCACATCCCATCCAAAGAAATATTTAACCCAATCCTAGATCGGAACTCAGGAATGAAGACACATACATAAAATGATATGTAATGAACCAGAAAGCTCAAAGTCCACCTATCTTGGCACAGAGGAGAGAGAAGAATCAGATATTTTTATTAAGTATGATGAATCCTTTCTATGCATACAATCAATCCTAAATAATCAAGCTTGCAAACTACAACTTAGACCTACAACTTTCTATCTTTCATCAACAAGCACTGAAACCAAAAATTGTCACAACCCCTGACTGAGAATAGGGTTCACCGAGCATCCAGTTAAAACACATAACTCCCAATACCTCTGAATGATCAAGAAAAACCCTTTATATCTCCAGGATTGCAACAAGTTACTGATCATTCAAAGCCAAAAATTTCAAATTCACCTAACCACATTCAAGACAGTGAATGTAGACAAGACAAGCCCCTAGTACAAGGCCGATGAGATCAAATAAATCATCAATATAAGCAGCCAACCTAGCCATGTACCCACTTCAAGGACAAAAATATCACAAAACCCCTACTAATTCCAGCTTCAGCAGAGAAGGCGTGACCCAGCTATCAATCTTTCCTTGGCTAAAGTTCCCCAAGACATAAAATCAACTTGAAACGGTCGTCAAGATTCTCCCTCATAAATTCTCACCTACAACCAAGCTAGAAAATGATCAAAAATGGCCCGGCATCATGGTTCCTTCTGCACACTATCCCTAACCTCGCAGAAAACCCTTGAAAACATTTAAAACTAGCGGCAATGGCTAACTGAGAGATCTTTAAAACATGGCCGTAGATTTCAGTGTTTCCCAGTAGATTGGGTGGTTGACAAAAGATAAAAGAAATAGTCAACCGAGCCTAAACAAGTCATTTGCCACATCACTACCTTGGCAGCCAATAGAAATTGAGCACCTCAACATGACTACACCCTGGACCCACCGCCTCACTTACCACACCATCAAACGGTGGTTGCATGATCACAAAGGGAAAGAATATTCCTTATGATCATGCGACAACCGTAGATCCTACCAAACCACCAGAAGAAATCCCAACCACTCACGAGATCACCAAAGGTTAAAGAACTAATCGCTAAGATGGCGTGACCACGTGACTGAAGAGAAGGCCGGGTCACCGAATGGAAAGAACTTAACCGTGAAAATCAAGAGATCTCATGAACACATAGTCACTTAATCACCAAATAAAAGACTTAACCACCCAAGAAACTGGAGATCAAGTGACTAGAAAATCAAAAAGAACTGGGCCCCACACAATCATAGCAATGTACATAAGAAAACCAAAAACCAAAGATTTAGCTGTGAAGAAGTGAAAGGCTGAAAACAACCTGGGTTTACACACTGACGCAAAGGTAACAAAGGAATGCAAAAACATTGAGGGTTTTTATGCTTAAACCATTTTAACACCACCCGACATGAAGACAACTATTTCCAGCAGACCTTGAAACTTGAATATCTCCCTGGTTTCAACACATTAGACCCTATGATTTGAAATGGGGCATGGTGACACAATAATGAACATGAGGCCAAAAGCGCAAACCATAATACATCATAGATTTTCTTTGCACATAGAAACAAGCTTGCAGGCGGGGGCAGGAAACACTCTAGGGCTTTGCAGGGAGAAAAGGTCAAAATTTTGTGACACAACCAATAGGTTCCTCATATTTTTCTCATGTGGGGTGATATCGATATCCCAAATACCTACTATACCAATTGCCAAGTTTTTATTGCTTCAAAATAATAGTTGATAGACTTAGAGAGGAATCCTTAGACCTTCTCCGCTTGATCAAAGATCCATTGGTCTATGATTAAGGTCTTTCCCTTTATCTCTTGCAAAGAATCCATATCATCCTATGGGATGAATGCCAGGGTGGATGTTTCAAGGGCTGTGAAGTAAATGGGAGATGCTAACTCCCAAAAAAAATTGTTGGGCCAATTGGGCGTTCAATTGTTTTTTTATTTATATTCCTCACATGCATAGTGACTTCTATATTGTTTAGGTTGTCTAACTCTCCCCACTAATTTCTTTTCCCAAGCTTGACCTAGATAGTTTGATATTCTGCAAGGGTGACCTCTGCCTAATCCATATTCAAATGTGTCATGGAAACCTTAGTTGTTGTCTCTCCTTGCTCATTTCTTCAAGTGGAAAAAATGGTTCTTTCTTTCTTATCCTTCTTCTGAGGCATAAAACTAGCCATGATATCTCACAGGGAGGCCTTTTGATACTCCAAGGGCTACTTACCTTTGAATATGGAATCCAATCATAATGGTGGGGCTAGTGCATTAAGCTCTATAATTGTTGCATCCTAGGAGGTGGAAATTGTTCATCCCACTATTTCAATCTCATTAGGAGGAGGGTTCCTGAGGGTCTTTATTTCTATTTTCTATGGAAGCTGGCTATCGGGTTATGGTTGATACCGTGGGTGATGTTTTTTCTTGACCACTAGCCTATTTCTCCACATTCTACTTTTCTTGTTCATCTTTCTTTTTATGGAGCTCTTCTTCTTTTATGAGCTCATCTCACACCCTCTTTTCTATGACCTTAATGGAATTCATGTGAGGTTCCTCCTGTTGTTTCCTTTCTTCTTATTTCCAAAGGGTTTCCTTCTCAACCTTTTTCTTTTCTACTTATTTAAGGCCTCATTTCTCACCCTCTTCTCTCTTTTTCTCTTCTCTCTTTTGAGAAGCCTTCTTCTCTTTGAGTAGTTGGGATTCCTTTTCTCAGTCCTCTCATTCTTCTTGTGCACATGCCTCTTCCTAGTTTTATTTTTATGCTTCTTCTTTTGGCTTGAATAGGGTGACTTGTTCCTCCATGGTGAGTATTATGCTCACATCCTCAAGCTCTAGAGGATCAAGGTTCATGTATCCTTAGGAATATTGGAAATATGGTTCCTTAGTAGATAAAACCTATTATGATGGAGTAGGTTGGGTTTCTAGGAAGGGGACTTGTGATGGGAGGTTTGGGATGCTTGTGTTTCTCTTTCTAGGAGGTGGTTGGGCACATAAAATTTTGATCTGAGAATGGATAAAGGGAAGGTCATCATCAGATAGGTGTCCTCGCTATCCTCATCAATGTTTAATGATATTATTGGGGGCGAATAAGACAAACCTTCAATATCAAGGGTGGTCATTATGGGGACTGAACCACTAGGAACCTATTCTTTAGAGGTGCCTATGTTGATTGCTACTCTTGTTGGGGCAACAAATGCTAGGGGTTCGACATAAAATCTGATGGTTACCCCTCATTTTATGGTACTGCATAGTTTCTTTGATTACTGTATTCTCCTCCCTATCTCTTGGAAAAATTATGCCTCAAAGGCACCTTCTAGGGGGTCTACCTTCATGGATGATTTACCTACTTTATTACTTGGTTCATTCCTCCTCTTGTATTTATTTGGAAGTTTTCTTCTTTAAGTCATTGAATTTGAGCCCCTATTAGGACCCTATATATCTAATTCCTTGAGCTCATCCCATTTGATTTAGGGGAGTTATTTCTTAACTATTTCCTAAGCCTTATAAGTCGGGTCTACTATTTCTTTTTTATCGTCAAAATCCTCTGAAATTTCTCTGAGTTTGAAATCTCTCATATGCAAGGCGGTCATCCTATAAAGTTATTGTTGACATCAATCAAAATCATCCTATAGGTTGGCCTAAAAATATTCAATGCCTAGCTTACATGTAGGGTATATATGGGTAGGATGCCCTTTATTTCTCTCTTTGGATCATAGGAATCTCACTCAAAATTGAACAACTGGAAGCTCAATCCTTTTAGCTCCAAAGATGCCTCTTTTTCTACAATGATAGAGAATTTTTAGTGACCAAGGGTGAAGGGGAATCTGACCCTAGGTTTATGCTTTGCAAACATTAGCACTTGCACCTCTAGTATTAATGGGTGAAGAGAAATCTCTTTGTGGGTAATTATGTATGTAGTAAGACCCTTTATGTCCAATTCCTTGGGTTTATCCCATTTGATTAAGGGGAAACATTGATTAACTATCTCCCAAGCCTCATAGGAAAGGCCTATAATTTCTTCTTGGTCTTCAAAATCCTCAAAAATTTCTTGGGGTATGAAATCTCTCATTTTGGGGGCGGGCATCTTGTAAAATTATCGTCTCTGCCTATCAAAATCATCCTGTAAATATGCCCATAAATCTTTGATGTCTGGCTTATGTGTAGGTATATATTATGAAGGATTCCCTTTATTTTTATCTTTGGATCATTGGAATCCTTCTCAAAATTGAATTCCCAGAGGCTCAAGCCTTTTAGATCCAAAATTGCTTCTTTTTTTGATAGAAACATAGCATTTGTAGTGACCAAGGGAAAAGGGGAATCCAACCCTAGCTTTGTGCATTGCATAATTTAGTGTCTGCACCTTCATTATTTTCCTAAAACAATCCATTAGTATAACTCTATCTATATAGTGTTAGTGAAGGAGATAAGGATTCCCTATAAAACTTGCTACTCTGAGCTATGTACAAGTCAAGAACTCTGAGAACCAATATCTTCACTTATTTACAAGTTCCATTACCTCCTTGGAGAGTAGGAATGTGATATCCTTAATTAACCTTTGGATCCTATCAAAAATTAATGTGGCATTAATGTAGGAAAATTTCACTACGTATTGATCAAAATATAGTTGTGGGTAGAACTCTTCGGTGTCTCCCTAGGTTCCATTGGTTTGCAAACCTTCCTGCTTGTGCTTCAACCTAGCCATTAGCAAGAAGAAACATGAGGTCATATAAAATTGTCATCCACCACCATGAATGATGAGGAGCTACTTGTGAAGGTCATTTTAAATATTTTTTTCCCAATCAAAGTGCATATTCCTACTGCATATGCAAAATATGAAAAAGAACATCCAGGCCTGGTATTGTTTCACATTTGGTTCCCAAAGATGTGGCATAGAATTAAAATTATGGCCTAGATGGGTGGGAGGAAGTTAGAACACATGATCTGATTTGACATTTTGGTTTTGTCCTTCCATGGATGAGTGAGCCACTTCTCATTCAAGAGCTTCTTTCATGATTCCCCTTTCTCCGCATGTTGAGCTAATGCTCCCTTCTTATCTATAATTGTAGGTTTATCCTATTATGGGAGGGAGAGGATGGATCTAACTGCATATGGAGTGATATCAACAACATCTTTTCCCTTTGTGGTCATGCTCCTCCACATGGATTTAGTATAGTAGTTTACAACTATGAGGACCAACTTCGAGGAATATAATGATTGTGGGAAGGAAGCAGTAAGTAGGATCCTAGAGTTGTGCAATTGCAAGTAGAGTTTAGATCCTACAAATAGATCTCCCTAAATGGATTCCATGTGGTCAACTATGACTTTGGTATCTTTCAAATCGACATCCCCCATGTCATATCTATAATTTTTTAAACTTTACTCTCTAGATTGGAAATCTTTAGCTACCCAAGATACACATATCTCATTGTGGTCAGGGTCTTATCTATCTGCTACTCCATCCTAGTCTTCCTACTAAGGGGAACTAGTGGGAATGAGTTCAGGTTTGAATCGGGTGCTTGATATGGGGCTGCCATTGTATCAACCTGTATTTTGCAAGAGGCAATGAAACCTTATTTAGTATCTCATAAATATATTTTATTAGAATATATTAGCTCTCTGGGGACTAGGGTCTGGACATCCTAAAATTACCTTCCTTTAAGAATAAGGGATGGTTGAAGATGGATCCCTATGACATGCAGTCCAAGAATATAGGAGGGAAGGACTTATAATATGGGATCAAGGATCCAAGAAATTCCTTCCATGGGTGAGACAAGGTAGGTCAAAATTAGTAAATACTTTGGATTATAGGAGGGAAGGACTTATAATATGAGATAAAGGAAACAAAAGAGAAAGTCCTTCCATGAGTGAGACAAGGTAGGTCGAAAGCAAGAGTCTCAAACTTGAAGGACTAGTAATCTCTAGGCATTGGATACTCCTACTCAAAACACAATTTTGGCCAAGGGTTTGTTGTCACAGATGAGATCTTGAAGGGGAAAGTCTAGGAATTTGAGCTTGAGCTTATAGATTTTTGGATACTCAACTTGAGGATGAGCTTGGTAGGACTCCTAGGATAATAGCTCTAAAGGGGAGCGATAATTTGATGATGCCATTTAAACCACACTTGTTGAAAAGTAGCGAAGATTGAATAGAAGGGTGGATTAGCTCACAAGGTACACTTGCAAAGGTAAAATTAATTTAGGGCACACAAAAAACCTAATAATTATTTCATTTCAACATACCCCTTGCAAGAGTGCCTCAACTTGGTCATTATACAACATAGGGAAAAATTGTAAAAGAGAAGAAAAATCCCTATCTTGACAAACCCTACAAAATTATTGTGCCAAAACATGCGACATTATAATTTTAGGGTACAAGGAAGCATAAAATCACAAAATTAAATAATCCAAACATGATTAGGGCACAAATTTTTCTCAAAAAATTCTTATTCTATGCTCAAAGATTGTAAACCTAACTTATAGAACATAACAAAACAAAAATAAAATAATGATCGTGAAAGGACAATAAAATAATTTCAAGAAAGAAGCGGAGAAACCCTACTTGCTTGAAATATGCCTGAAAAAATGTGAAAGACCACCTAAAAGCACAAGAAAAAGCAACAACAACCTCCAAAAACAATTCAATTCGTTAGAAGCATTGTCGCACTCAAAGATCACACTCAACTTTTTATCACTAAGTGGTTTTAAAATGATCTCCAAATGACCCTTTTTATAATGCATCAGGATAAGTGCATTAAATACACCCCCTCCTTAGTTTATTTCTATTACAAATAAGGAAACACACACAACTGAGAGGGACAGGTGAGGGGGGGGGGGGGTGAATCAGTCGTGTCAAAACCAAAACTTATTAATACTTAACTTCCTTACTTCATGTGAAGATTAAAAAAATTGAACCACAATCACAAGAACACATAACACTAGAATTTTTTCATGGAAACCTAGTTATGGAAAAAACCGTGGTGGGGATCAAACCCACTAGATGATGTA
Organism: Chamaecyparis obtusa; assembly: GCA_027943335.1. Classification (NCBI taxonomy): domain Eukaryota; kingdom Viridiplantae; phylum Streptophyta; class Pinopsida; order Cupressales; family Cupressaceae; genus Chamaecyparis; species Chamaecyparis obtusa. The sequence continues at coordinate 1,159,011 of BSBK01004874.1, forward strand.
CTAGAAAATATAACCTTGTTAAAGGTACAATTGGGGAATGCACATGCATTCACACTCACTGCCTAGAACTCACTGCTCAAATACAACTAAGGGAAACCACCCCGAGGAAAAAAAATTTAAGATTACAAGAAGGGAAAAAACCCAAGGTAGACTACAATCCACTATGGACAAAAATCCAATTGATTTATGAACTAATTGATACCATCTCTAATATTCCAATACAACTCCAATGGAGTATAACTCTATTATGAATTTATTTCAGATTCCACTCATACATCTTCGCACATCCATAGATATATCTACCATTATAGTCATTCTCCTTGGTGCATAAGAACCTATTCATTTGATGTATCATGAATAATTTGATATTTTATTTCATCTTAATGTTTTTCAAGGTTATGTAAGGTCCTAAGAACCATTTGGAATCCATTCAAATCATTTTATAAAGCTACTAAAAGTCAATAAATTTATAGTGACGTATAAGGTCCTGATAAAGTCAAACATGGTCAAACCACTCAAATGTATCCAAGTAGAGTGGAATTGATGTGATTTTATACTTGAAGTAATTTCTTTCATTTTTGAAAGGTTTTGGGAAGGTTTTGAGTCATTTGAATAAGAATTGTAAAAGTTGTTCAAAAGTTGTCAAAATTGTCATGACAATTTTTGCAACTTGATGACAACCTTTTAAAAGATTGTTAAAAGTTGTTTATAGGTAGTTTTAGGTTGGTTGGGTGGTTTAATATGATCCAAAATTGTATAAATTTGGTTCTCAAACATTAATTTTTAATGGGGGAGAAGTTTGGAGAAGGATTGGAATGGAAGAAAACTTATTTTGAAGCCTTTATTTTTTAGTTTTTTGAATTATTTATCCTAAAAATTGTCTGATGTTTTGATTGATAAAGAATTATATTGAATGGTACATATATAAAAAGATATATTTTTGGAAATATCAATGATTTACCTTTTATTTATTTTTGTTTGGTCCTATTTCATTAAGATTTGCAGAAGTTATGGTCAGTCATGTAATTGTAGGTTCTGAATCTACCCTAAGATTAGCAGTTTTGAGACAAATGGCATAATTTTTGTTTTAACCATTGGATTTGGCTATAAATTGGATAAATTTTTTGCATTTATTTTTTCGTAAATATCACTAAAGATATTGGCTTCATTATGTCATTTGTGAAAGTTATTAATGTTTGTTTCAAGTGGCAGATTCTGCTCTAATATGTTGATTGGTTAAAAGGTTGCAAAATATGTTCATTATGTTGAATGATTATAAGAAGTTGTGAATGTGAACCTTTACCTCTGCATCATATTGGTATCAAAGCCTAGAAGGTCTGGGAAAAGGATAACTTTTGTGTTTGTGTGTTGTATTTGTGCAAGTTGGTTGCCAAAAGAATAGGTAGAGGAAAAGAGTAGAGACCTAGGTGAGGCAACGACACAGTGGAAGCAAGGGTGAAAGAGACTTGATTGAAGAGATTTATTTGTTTTGGTGGTACATATAGGGTAAGAATTCAAAAAATAATAATCAAGAGGAAGAGAAGAAGAAGAGGAAAGAGGGAAAAGAGAGAGAAAGGGAAATAGAGTTTGATAAAAAGTTACAATGGATGGAGTAAGAATTGAAGGAGTTGAAGGAACTAATTTATCTAGAGAGAAAAAATGGCACTTACCAATCAAGGAGAAGATCAAGTGGTCCATCAGGAGGATCATACAAAAGAGGAAAAGGAAAACAAAGATAGCATCAATAAAGGAGGAAGATGTAAATACCCCTATGATTTCTTTTCCATCATCAAACATGCTTGTTCATGAATTTCCTTCTCACTTTTAGTTGATTGTATCTAAGGATCAATTTGAACCAATTGAAGGGTGTATTAAGATTAAAATTGTTGAAAATTTTGATATTGATAGTGTTGAAGTAGTTGGTGATATCAGGGAAAAGAGTGATCAAATGTACGATGAGGTTGATGATAAATGGAAAGAGGTACCAAGAAGACTTGAGGAGAAAGATGCAGATTTTATGATTGATTTTGATACTAATCAAATTGATTTTGTCCATGAATTTGTCATTATGTTCATTTTAATGTAGGTGATAAAGAAATAAAATTGGAAAGGGAAGATTATTTTTTTAATAGGGTCATATTCTTAAATAAGAGGATTGAGAGACCAAAACTGAAGATGCAGAGAAGATCTTTGGAACCCCCATTTCCAAGGGACTTGGAATTCTTTTAAGTGGAGTTATATGGTGCAAAAGTGCCTATTCATTTCATGGCTCATAAATAATTTGATATTTTATTTTTTCTTAATGTTGTTTCAAGGTTATGTAATATCCTAAGAAGCATTTGGAACCCATTCAAATCATTTTGTAAGGCTATTAAAAGCCATTAAATTCATAGTGACCTATAAGGTCCTGATAAATTCAAACATAGTGAAACCACTCAAATGTATCCATGTAGAGTGGAATTGATGTAATTTGAGTCTTGAATTAATTTTTAGCATGTTTGAAATGTTTTGGGAAGGTTTTGAGTTATTTGAATAAGAATTGTAAAAGTTATACAAGAGTTGTCAAAATTGTCATGACAACTTTTTAAAAGATTGTTAAAAGTCATTTATGGGTATTTTTAGGTTAGTTGGGTGGTTGAATATGATCCAAAATTGTATAAATTTGGTTTTCAAACTCGAGATTGTAATGGGGGACAATTTTGGAGAAGAGTTGGAATGGAAGAAAAGTTATTTTGAAGCCATTATTTTCTAGCTTTTGATTTTTTTAAAAATTGTCTGATGTTTTGATTGGTATGATATTATATAGAATGATACAGATATAAAAATTATATTTTTAGAAGTATTAATGAGTTACCTTTCATTTTTTTTTGGTTTTGTCTAATTTCATTAAGGTTTGCAGAAGTTATGGTCATTTTTGTAATTGCAAGTCTGAATCTACTCTAGGGTTAGCAATTTTGGGGAAAATGACATAACTTTTGTTTTAACTATTGGATTTGGCTATAAATTTGAGGAAAGTTTAGTATGTAGTTGATCTTAAGGCTCAGTGAAGTGATTGCCTTTATTATGTCATTTGTGAAATTTATTAATGTTTGTTTGCAAGTGGCAAATTCTTCCCTAATATCTTGATTTGGTTAAAAGGTTGCAAAATATGTTCATTCCCTTGAATGATTATAAGTTGTTAATGTGAACCTTTACCTATGCATCACTCCTTCTCTCATAATATAAAATATTACATCTTTAAATGCATTACATCAACATATTACAACAAGGTCATCCATAGACCTGATTACAAAGAGTAATACATAATTCTCAATGTGATCCATGACATGTCGAAAAAGACATATCTAGGATGTTAAGTTTTAGATTGATAAAAATTTAATAGCACTACTTGTGATGTATATATTTTCTAAATGCAACAATCTTTTGCATTTATATTGAGAATGAGCCAAGAAGAGACATGTCCCTTCTGGGACATGTACATTTATTATTA